>CM058231.1:10026543-10532326 GCA_030180135.1 Orychophragmus violaceus | reverse complement strand
TATCCAGTTAGCCAGGAATTGGCAACTGAGATCATTCTACAGTCACTGCCGTCAAGCTATGATAAGTTCATAAGGGACTATGTCAAGAAAGGCTTAACGAAGACGTTGACTGAAGTGCATGACATACTCAAAACAGTTGAGCCAAACGTGAAGAGTACCCTGTACAATCTCATGAATGAGAAGGGTAGGTTTACTAAACCTAATGCTGACAAGGGTGAAGACAAAGTTGTCCAGATTTTGAATCATGGCAAGCGTGTGTCTTCTGAGCCCGAGTCAGATACATCTTACGTTGGTAAGTGCTGCTACTGTAAAGAGACAGGGCATTGGAAGAGAGATTGCATTAAATTCATGGAAGATTATGAGGAGTTAAAGTTGATGTATGAGACTACTTCCTCAGGTATTCATGTTATTACTTCAAGTTATACCTTGTAGGTATTGGATACTGATTGTGGCACTGATATTTGTTATAATATGCAGATCCTGAACAACAGTAGAACGTTGAAGGAAGGGCAAGTAGAACTGCGTGTCTGGAAGGAGCTTGGGATGCTGCCTCAGCCGTAGGGTTTTCACTTGTAGATGCCTTTGAGGCTTGGTTTTGAATTAAGTAATTGCTACAATGTACCTGCTTTAAGCAGAGTTGTTTTTCATTTTCTTGTGAAGAATTTGAATGTTTTTCATTTTGATAAAGACAAGTTTTGCTCTTTTGATCTTAATGAAATGTTAATTGTAGCACCCTATTCAAGGAATGGGTTTTATATATTAAACCAAAGAGTGCCTAAATGTAACATAAATACCGAATTGGTTTAAATCTGATGAATTAAACCTAATTTTTCTTGGCATAAATGTTTTGGTCAAAGAGTAAGTCGGATTCAGAAACCCCATAATTGTGGACTTTTGGGCTCATTTGAATGGATATCTTATGAGACTTGAATTCTGCTTACTGGACCAAAAGACAAAGGGCCTAGAGAAAGGCCCAAAGGCTTATTGGAGATTGAACATACTTATGTATGTGGTCCGATGAGCAGTAATGCCAGGGAAAATTTCTTGTACTTCATTGTCTCTACTGATTACTTCAGTGAGTAAGACTGTGTTCATTTGATGAGACACAAGTCGGAATTCTTTGACATGGTCGAAAGAGTTCCAGAATGAGGTATAGAATCTGAGTGACAGAAGTATTAAGACTCTGGATTAGATCACGAGTGAGAATACTTGAGTCATTAATGGTGTGATCATCTGAATGAGTGTGAAGTCGTTTCACAGCTCAATTCTCCTGAAAAACCTTAAGGTATTTCTGTGAGAAAGAATCAGGTCTTATTAGAAATGATTAAAGATGAGTCACACGAATCTTCCATGATATTCTTTAAGAATAACGCTCTAGAAATATCTAAGTTTACGCTGAAATAGTTCCACCAATATCAGTTGAAAGACACCACGTAAATGTGGATTGGAATCGATCCAAATTCGTCTTTACTGAGTATTTGTAGTTGTGCTACTTCGCTGGTTGTCCTAAGGAAACCAAGGCTTGTTACTTTTACGTCCGTTCTGTTTTCTAAGAAGGGAAGTTACTTTCCAAGAAGAACAGTGGGAGTAAAAGTATAACTCGAAGAAATTCGAGAAATACAGGAGGCTGCTCAACCTGTAGAGGGAGAGCAGCGGATGGATTTACAGATTTCTGTAGAATCTACACCTGTAGAGCCTGAAGTTCGCAGATATGAAAGAATCAGTCACTAATCCGAGAGTGATTTCTCGTCATTAGTTGAACCTGATGATCATTGAAAGTTCGCATGATCTGATGATCATTGAAAGCGACGAATCTGCGAAATTCAAAGAAGCGAAAGTGAGCCCGGACTCCGAAAAATTACATTTTGTGTAAGTTAGCTTCATCGATCCATTCATGGATGGAAGCAAACATATCGGAGTTGGAATCTTCGTTCTGTTGAAGTAGTCAAGGTTTTGACTTGAACAGGAACGAAATGGAACTGTGCGTTTACTAATAGATAAGTGGGAGCGATGTTGCATTTCTCATAGTGTATGTTGATGACATACTGATTCTCGGAAATAACGTCCCAATGCTGCAGTCGGTAAAGGACTGGATTGGGAGTTGGTTTTGTGATTGACATGGGTAAAGCCACGTATGTTCTTGGATTTTGGATCTAGAGATAGAGATCCAAAACAACTGGTAGGACAAAGTCAGGATTCTTAAATTGACAAAGTCCTACACGTAATCAGCAATCCAAGAAGGGTTTTATGCCAATGTCACATGGCAATACGTTAAGCAAGAAACAGTATCCTACGATATCTGCTGAGCTTGAATGCATGGATAGGATTCCATATGCGTCGGCAATTGGATCTATCATGTATGCCATGACACGTACTTGTTTTGATGTTGCTTTAATGTTAAGCAAGACAAGTAAAGACCAGTCAAATCCAGCAAAGAATCACTGGATTGCCGTAAAGAATATCCTAAAGTATTTGAGGAATACTAAGGATAAGTTCTTGATTACGGAGAAAGTGAGGTGCTACAAGTCGATAGAGTCTGAAAGGCAAGTCTCCAATAGACAAAGATAATTCCCGGTCACAGTCCGGCTATATCTTGTGTCTATCTGGCGGTGCAAGGCACTGTTGCTGACTCCATGACTAAAGCTGAACATTTCGCAGCTTGAGAAGCGGCGAAAGAGGTTGTTTGGAAAGAAGAGTTCATCACTGAACTTGATGTGATTCCCAGCGTAGTTGAGACTAGCTGCACATCAGAGGTCCAAACACCTTGAGGATAGGTATAACCTATTCCGTGAGATAAATGACAGAGGTGTTAAGTAGATAAGCAAGTTTCATCGAATGAGAACGTTGCTAATCTATTAACGAAGCCACTCCTTATGCCTAAGCACGAGTCGCGGACTGTAGCTGTAGGATGAGTGAAATTAAGATGTAGTCTTAATTTCAGTGGGAGTTTGTAAAGGGCTTTACTTAGTTGTTTTGAAAGGTTCATGTAAACATAATATTTTATGTTTATGAAATCTATGATTTCTTGATTATTTTAACTGTGATATAAATAATCGTTCCAAAATGATTCATGTCATTATATATGGGCCATCGAAGTACATGAGTTGACTTGATCCTGAAACCCCATATTTAACGAAGTGACATAAATCATAGTGTCCATAGTCGAAGGTTGTTGAATTGGAACACCAACAACCACTTGAGACTAGATTGTGTTGAGACTTATGACCAAGTTTCGAGGGGTCATAGATGCGCGGCATCAAAGTCGACACATAGGTATATGTAGGGGAGCATATGACCGGACATGGCCCGCTGATGAGAACTCTACAAGATATTAATATCTGTGTCATAAGAGGTTCTCATATACGACTATAGAGTATAGTCCTTAGACCTGAGTTCGCATGCATGTGGCTGCACATGGAGTAATGCGCTTTGATCATTGTCTAACGCTGTTTCGTAACTGGGAGCTATACGGACCTTGGTTGGGTGTATTATGAATTGTGTAGTTCATAGTGATGGAACAAGATGGGATTTGTCCCTGCCGTTTAACGGAGGTAATATCTCTAGGCCAATCGGAGATTTGATAGCTGGTAAGAGAATGGCCATTCCCAAACGGACTTGCCCAAGTCGTTTGAATTGTCAGTATCAAATCTGTTCCGATAAACATGGTCTGGCTATATAAGGATGACACGCATCTTGCCTTATGCCAGATCGAGATATTAAGACAAAAGGATTAGGGAATGTAGGATTCCAGTACAATCGGAAGATTGTTGGGAATGTCCTGTGTAGGATTCCAGTACAAGTGGGAGATTGTTGGGAATGTCCTGAAATCTACCGTACTATCTCTAGAAAGTATGATAAGTGTCGAGATCAGACATAAGTCATAAATACTGGGTGATCATGATGACTTGCTAGAGTCCGCTCATGATCTATAAGTTTAGGACTTATTACCAGTATTGTATGATCCCGAAGGGTCACACACCATAGCTAACGGGAAAGTTAAATGGAATTAATACGGTAAGATGCAATGGCATTTACTGTATTAGATCAGAGAATTGGGCCACACAAAATACAGGTTTTTGTCTGATTTGTGTCTTGGGCCCAAATAACAAATGAGCCATTAGTCATTAGACTTGGGCCCATTAGAGAGTAAATGAGAAGGAAGAAATCAAAACCCTAAGCTAACGAGTTTGCGATTTTTTCTCCTCCCAGCCGCGAGCTTGATCTCTCTCTCTAACCTCTCTCTCTCTGATCATCCATCTCTTTGGTCTAGCAGCCGTCCCGTGCTTGTAAGAGTGTGGATACTCGAGGAGGAATAGGTGTTACCATCTGTTCTAGCTGATCTCATCATTACCATCCATCATCCGCTGCAATCTGAAAGGTAGTGATCAGGTTTGCTTTATGATTCATTTGACGAGAACCTAGATCTGTTTAAGGATTTGTGTTAGGTTGTAATTGAGAATTAAACCATGGAAACACCAATAATCCTTCACTTTCACCTGCCAAAACAAGGAAACCATAAGCTGATGGGCATGTGGATGCTACTCCTGCGAACCGCTTGCATCGAGAAGAGGATGGAAGTCTGGTTCATGGTCTACGGTGTTCCGATACGTTATGGACTGAGGGAGCATGCACTTATCTCCGGGTTAGACTGCCGCAACTACCCTGTTGACTTCAAGCGTTTGGGAGGCCTTAAGTTTGTGAGGAAACATTTTGGGAACGCCGTAGTTAGAGTTCAAGATGTGAAAGATAAGCTTGAGAAAATGGGATCTTGTCCAGATAGACTGCAGATGATCGTTCTTTACTTCCTTTGCAGCGTCCTCATCGGCCAGACGAAGACTGGAAAGGATGCTACTCTGGTGGTAGATTTTTTTCTCAGAGCTGTCGATGATCTTGACTTGTGCCATAGTTTTCCTTGGGGCAGATTCTGTTACGATCATATGGTCGGTGAGATCTCTCACACAATGGACCATTTTAAAAGGGGTTGTTAAGGAGAACAAATTGTGGCCGATTCCCGGTTTCTGTATCCCTTTGGAGGTATGTACTTTTAAGTTTTTGGTTTGAATAATTGTTCTTGTGCTGATCTCTAACTAATATAGCATATGTGTGCTGTCGTGAAGCTGTTAGCCTTTGAGGCAATTCCTGAGCTAGGGAGAAGTTTCCGCGAGCCGGTTGTAGGGGCAGACCATAACTGTCTAAGGATGTGCAAGTCGCAATTCAAGAGTAACTCAATGAGAGGGTTTCCTCTTTCAAGGATAAATGAAGAACTTGTTATGGCTAAGTTTCCTCAGGGCATTAAGAACATCCTGCCAACACGAGATGGACATGAAGAAGCTCTTCTTGAGCGTTTCTATGAAGAAAGCGATGTCCATGACCTTGACGATCCTGTTGTCCAGAGTTGGATGAAGCTAATTTCAGCTGGGAAGAAGGTTTTTTTCCAGGGGATGTACGATGAGGAGAAGGCTTTCCGACAGGTATAGGAGGCAGAAGAGCTTAAAAAACGTGAGGAAAAGAGTCCTGCTGCCATTGATGCTCCTGGAACTTTGAATACTTCTAATAGCGAACTTATTTCCATCATGAAAGGGATACAGTCAACTATGGAAGATGGATTTAAGCTGTTGCATGGGACGTTTGATGAGATGGATAAGAGAGCCAGACCCATTGAAGAATACATGGATCATATGAAAGATCTAGAAACACGAATGGTAAAAATAGTTGTTAATACTAATGGAAATTCCTGAAATTGGGTATTATAATTGTATCACCTGATTGCAGGTCCAAAAAGAGATCCAGAAGGCTAAGGCAGAGAAGAAGGCAGCAGAGAAGGCTCTTGGTAAACGATTGGTGGGGGATACATCCAATGCTCTTCAGAAGCGCAACACAAGGTCGAAGAAGGATTAGAACTTGATGTTAAGTTCTATGTTCGTATGAAATTGTTTTTGAAACTTGTTTTGGATTTAAGTTGTTTTGGAGTTGTAAAACTATGTAAACTATGTAAGACCCGGTAGAACTATGTAAAACTATGTAAGACCCGGTAGAACTATGTAAAACTATGTAAAACTATGTAAGACCCGGTATAACAATATAAAACTGGTAGAACTATGTAAAACTGGTAGAAGTAGATTGTGCATTTAAGCAATAGGATAAACTCTTAAACAAGTCTTAAAACCGAAAGGAAACCAACGTCCAACCAACATTCAGAAACATTCTAATAACATTAAACACTTGTAGCCCATTTTCCCAGCAATTCCTTAAGCTTTTCAATCTCTTCGCCTCTTTTCTTGAGCGCCAATCCCAACTGCTCAATTCGATATTCGTGGCTTTCAATCTTCACAGCCTGGGAGTCCACAATATTCCTTAAGCTAGTGGCTTCTTCAACGACGCCCCTAACCCAAAGTTTCCGAATGTGTAGCCCATTATCAAACAGAACCACCGAATCACCAAATCAACATAGCTTACCCTAAACGCATTACAAACAAAGTGTCTCTTTCCCACGTCAGGTTCAGGCTCCACAATGATTCGACCACCGCACGGGCATCTTGTCGGTATGCCATTGTCACCATCTGCGATGAAGCACATCCTGTCATACTCCTTCTTCTTCTGCTTCATGTCACTGTAGTAAGGATCGGCTTCGAATTTGTCCATGTCCAAGAGAATAGGGAAGAAGTTGAATTGAGAGAGTAGAAAATTAAATGGGAGAGAAAAAGAGTTATCGAAAATTTCGTGAAAGGAGAGAGGACGATAAGGAGAGAGAAGAAGAAGGGATGATGGAGAAGTGGGAAAAAGTGACTAGAGAAAGGAGGAAAAGTATATTTTTGGGGTTTGGGCGCCAAAAACGTTGGTCAATTCTAAATTTTGCCGCCGAAAAATTTGTTAACTTTGAATTTTCCCACTCGACAAAATTACACTTAGTTTTACAGGAGTTTGTAGTTATACAAAGTTTCTTAATAGTTTTACTTTACCTGTTTTCAATATATTCAGTTTTACTGGAACTTTAAATTTGATTTTATAGTTTTACAGATTATTTTACACAATTGATCTACAAATCTAGTATTTATATGTAACAATATGTATCATTCCTCAACTTATGAAAATGTATCCTCCTAACATGTCCATTGGTCGAAAAATGTTCTTGAGAGTATATGCACATTGTTGGTGATTTCCAACCTATGTAAAACTATGTTGATTGATTTTCATTCGACGTAAACACATTGTCCACTGTTAGGAGAAAATGTGATCCTACAAGTTAAAATCTCTTATAGCTATATGTTAATTATTTTCTCTAATGATATTCATTATAATTACGATAATCACTTAGTATTTCACAGTTTTACACAGTTTCACCAGAGTATTGACATAGAAAACTCAATGTAGGGGTTCACTAAATAGAAAACACAAAGTTATAAAGAGTGAAACAAAAGTACATTACAGAACCAAAGTACATTACTGAACCAAAGCTTACACACAAAATCACTCACAATCATTGTTTGAGTCATTTCCAAATAACAACCTTGATAGTCTATCTCTTTTATTTTGTGTCCTTCGCCGCCCCCCTCCTTCTCCAGCTGATGGATATCTATGTACTCTCTTCCGACCCCTAGTTATCCTGTAAACCGGAGGTAGGATTTGCATATCTTTGATGTAATCCGGGACGTTCCATGCAGAAATATCAGGGACAACATAGATGGACCTATAATAAGCCAATGCCCACATCTCCGTCAAATAGTATTTCGAAATCAAATCAAGGATTCTTATTTTGTTAGCACTTGCACGAGCTCTATCGCTCCTTTTGTATGTTCTGTATGTTGCTAGGGCATGGAGACAAGTATACTTCTGAATATCGAAGAAACCACATGAGCAAGTTTTCGCTTCCAAGTTCACCAAATAAACCTTTCCATCAACGTCATCGACTTCGTACTCGAGCTCGAAAGTGTTTACCTCCGTCACAGCTAATGTCTTAGCAATTGGCCAATTTTTATGTACGAAGATCTGGACCAAAGGCACGAGATTGTCTTTAGCATCTCCAGCTACGGCCTCTTTCCTATGCTTGTTAAACCAATCCGAAAATTTGTGAATGATAGTATCAAGCAGTGGCATTAAGGAGTACATCCTCGCATCAAGAAAAGTCTTGTTCAGACATTCCGCAGAGTTACTCGTGTCCAAGTTGTATCGTTTACCTGGAAAAAAACATCTAACCCATTTTTCCTTGACGGTAGTTTCCTCCACATACTTCGCGGCTGAAGGATATCTTCTCTTAAATGTCTCGTAACGACTGTAGAACTCAGCCGCTGTGTGAGACCAACCTATCTCCTGAAACCTATCATCGACTACTTTTTTGTTTGCATTCCCAGCATGTGCTTTCACGTTTTGGGACAAATGCCATAAACAGTACCCATGATGAGCTTGTGGAAACACGTTTGCTATTGCATTGATGAGGCTTTGATTTCTATCACTCACAAATACCAATTCGGACGAGTCGCCTATAACGCTTTTCAACTTCTCGAAAAACCATGTCCAACTAGGTATATTCTCACCATCAAGAACACCGAACGCAATGGGATAAATGTGACGATTAGGATCCTGACAAATGGCGAAAACTAGTACACCACCATATCCGGTCTTGAGGAAAGTTGCATCAACAATTACCACTTTCCTCATGCATGAAAACCCTTCAATGCTAGCTCCCAAAGCTATGAATAGATACTTGAATTTGTTTCCCTCATCCACTTCCACAACAGTTACCGTTCCAGGATTAACATGTTCTAACACGTACAGATAACGATACAACATCTTGTAGCTATCTTCTAGGGCTACCACGCAAATCACAAACTGCTTGAATTTTCCCTCTTAACGCCGTAGAGTAAGATATGTCTACGCCATATTTTCGCCTCACTAGATCAATGATGGTTCTAGGCTTTGGAGTTTTGAAGTTCCCAGGATATTCCTCACTCAAATACGATGCAACTAGCTGTGATGATCCTTTCATACAATCAGCGCTTCCAGTTTGATCAACATGGTTGCATGTGCGCATCTTCGTGTACATTCTAATAGAGAACATATACGAGCTCGGGATCCTTGCTGCTCGTAGACCCCATTTACATCTCTCAACAGAACATTTAACTACCCACCGCATTGTATCAGAATGTTGCGTAACATACTCAAAAGAGTTTTTAAATGCCAAACTCTCTACAAACTCTATAACCGCCTTCTTATCTCGGAATTCTTGATGCACAATCAACCCTAAACCATCTTCCCATGGCGCGACAAACTGACTACTTTCAACAACATGTGGTACCTCACGATATTCATCACGCCTACTAGACGTATCATCCTCTCTCACCTGCTCTTCCTCTATCACCTTCTCTTCCTCTCTCACTTGCTCTTCCTCTCTCACTTGCTCTTCCTCTCTCACTTGTTCTTCTTGACTTGCTTGACCGTTTTCAACAAACAACGGCACAACATTATCTCCTATTTCTCCGTTTTCAACAAAAAATGTCAAGGCATTAGGTCTACTTCTCCGATTTCATCATGGTCATAGTTTAAACCAGCAGAGCTTTTCCCCGCTCTCGACTGTTGCGTGGGCAGCTCCAGTCCAGTCACGACCTCCACACACAAAAGACTTCTACGGTTCTCTTTATCAACGGTCATTAGATAACCACAAAGATCTTCGTCATCAGAAATACTCATATGTTCCTCACAGCCAACCACCAACGGAATGTAACACAATTCCAATCTAACCTTATTCTCATCTAACGCATGCTTCTTGTAAAGCCTGTGGATTACCATCTCCAAAGTTATCTCCTCTTTAAACACTAGGCTACAATGCGCCCCTGATATTTATAATGGATGCACACACTCTCACTCATTCTATCCTGCCAAAACAAAAACAAAAAACTCAGTATATACTTGTAGTTGTACAAAGTTTGTTATCAGTTTTACATAAGTTGTCCTCAGTTATACCAGTTTTACTAGTTATACTAGTTATCAGTTAAACATACATCGGTTATACTAGTTGTCCCCAGTTCTACGACAACATGAACACAAATTTGAATCGTTTTCAAGATCATCCAATTACAACAACAATATACTCAATTCGTAGTCATATTCAACCAAGAATCAATGGCTAAACAACAATGTAGCAACTCATCAGCTGAATCTACCAAAAACAATTCAAATCATCCCAAACGGATCCCAAACCCATTCAAATTGAGCTGAATGCAGATCGAGGGGGAGCCACAAACCACGGTGGGTTGATGGAGCACGACGGAGGCGGCGATTGGTGATCGGAGACGCGACGCGACGGCGCCGACGAGCAAAACCAGTTCAGATAAACGGAGGACGGAGCTGGGGGAGGGGAAGCTCGGGATGGAGATTCTATTTTTTTTTTCCAGAAAACCAAATCCCGATCCAATTATCTTAAACCCAATTCCAACTCAATCCAATCATAACCAATTTCGGAACCAATTTCCCCATTCCAATTTTTGATTTCTAAACAACCAATTTCATAGTAAACCAAGGGCAAAAGCGTCAAACCACATTTCATTAAAGTGGGAAGGGTATGAGAGATTAGTTGGGGGTAGTGTAGATTTTTTTAGAGCCATAAGGCTACACGAGAAGTTGATCCCCGCACAACACAAACCCTCGTGAAAGTCTGAAAGACAAAGTGAGAAGAAGTTAATTAGTTTTTTTTTTTGTAACAAGGATTTTCAAATTAATGCAGGAGAATAAAAATGTTTACAGGCCCGCCAAGCCAGAAGAGAAAATACCCTTTCAATGGGCCTAACACATAGTATTTTGAAACCCAAATGGATCATAACCTTAACCAGAGAACTAAATTAATGAACCAAAAAATTGCCAAAAACCGGAGTTAAACCGCTTCTTATGTTGAATTGCATGTAACAGTAGCAGAAGTCGATCGTCCTTCTCCTTCTCCATCTTCAACACTAACAGACTGATTACAGAGAGGAATTTTTGAGCCAATAACGAAATCGGCCATGATTATTCCTTCACTGAAGAGCGATAGTAGGCAATTAGTAGAGGGACCAGAGTTATGCATCATGAGTAGCTGAGAACCATAGTTGAAACATTTCAGAGGCTCGCATCGGATTCGAACGGCGAAAGGTTGAGATGCGATTCCTGATGGTACGATCAATTACCAGCACAATTGAGTCCACTGAGCGGAAGGCAGATCTATGGAGGCGATTATTCCTCTCTATCTAAAGAGCATGGATAGTACAGTGCCACACCAACAAGGTTAGTCTTTTAGAATTGTTTTCTGCCAGTTGTTGTAGCTCCTCTATTTGCTGATCCCAAGCCCGAGTTGCTGTCAGTCCTATCCTTGTTGCTAACAGTGACCATAAATTCCAGCTGAAGTTGCATTCAAATAAGAGAAGAAGTTAATTAGTTAGGTCACACTCATACAAAAAACAACACACACTTCAGTAACTAAAACTATAAACAACAAAAAATTAAAATTAAAAACAACACACATTTAGGACATCTCCAATGAGCTACTATATTTTTTACTCCAAAATGGAGTTACTCTAAAATAGAGTTGAGTTTTACTCCAACCATACTCCATTTTAGAGTAAAAAATGCAGTTATGAACAAACAAAAATGAGATTACTCTATATTTAGAGTAATCCCATTTTTTACTCCATTTTAAAATGGAAAATGCTGTCCCATTGAAGAAGATTTACTCCAAAACTCTATTTTGGAATGGAAAATGCAGTCCCATTGGAGATGGTCTTACACAACAGAACTTAAAAACTACATAAATATATAACTTATGCGGATACCCGCAAACCCGCTTCTTCAAATTGCTAAACCTGCACCCATCCCGCTATTTTTAGACGTAAACCGCAAACCCGCAAATTGTAATTCTTTTTCCAATACTCGACCCGCACCCGCCCCGCGACGGGTCAAACGGGGCGGAACCCGCAGTTTTTCATTCAAATTCCCAGCACTATATCTGAGCACTTTTAATGGTAATTTCTTAAATCAATATCTAAAAAATTAAATAATAAAATTAAAAATATGAGAGAAAAAGTTAAGAGATTCTAATTAAGAAATTAGAATCCTCATTTAAGATATCCAAAATTCTAATTTAGAACCCACTTAGAACACTTATCAAATGATGATTAATGATTTATTTTTCAAATTAAAAATTTAATTATAAAATATAATTGTATTATATATATAATACTATTTTAATGTTTAGAAACTCAAATAAGTGAAACGTTGTGTTTGTTTTTCTTTTCAATTTAGTCTTGAGGACCACGTCTTTGGGAATTATGTAGTTATTTTGGATAATATTTTGTTTAATATTTGATCTTACCTTCCTACCTACTGGAGTCTCTTAAATTTATATATCACAACACTTTTAACGGTAGTTTCTTAGAGCATTCTCAATAACAAGAAATTCACATGAGTTTTTTACCAATTAAAATAATAATATTTTTAAATTGATTTAATTATGAAATTAAAATTTAAACATAAAAATCTAAACCAATTATAAAAAGACAAATATGAAGAGGGGTTCTAACATATTTTTGTTTGATATCTCATTTGAGATACTCACTAAAAGAGGTTTTTCATCTCTCTCATCCTTTTTTAATATTTTTATTATTATTATAATACTTAGATATTCACTAAGATACTCTTGTTGAGTTTGCTCTTAAGTGAGTATTTAAAAAATTAAATAATAAAAAATTAAAAGTATGTGAGAGAAAGTTAAAAGATTCTAATTAAGAAACTAGAATTCTCATTTAAGATATCCAAAATTCTAATTTAGAACCCATTTAAAATACTTGTCAAATGATGATTTATTTTCCAAATTAAAATTGTAATTATAAAATATAGTTATATTATATATAATAATATTTGAATGTTTAAAATGGGAAAAATGCCAAATATTATTTGGCATTTTCCCAATTAAGAAACTAGAGTTCTCATTTGAGATACCCAAAATTCTAATTTAGAACCCATTTAAAACACTTGTCTTTTTTTTTCATCTGAAAGGATACTTATATTAACCAGGGTGGAATACATTTTTGGAATACGAAAGCCTGCAGAAGACAAACCCTTCTCCGGAATCTAAAACGGCGGATTAACAGAATATCCCCGAAAACTAAAGCCCATAAAAGGTTGCTGAATCCCACAAGGGGTTGCTAATCCTACATCTATGATAGAAAAAGACCTGAGGGCACAATCTAACAATAACAAAAGAAACTTGCACATCTTGACATTCGGGAAGAACAAGAAGCGAGATAAATCATCGTTGCCCACGGCCCACCACACGATAACATCAACTCCAAGGAAACAAACAGAGAGACCACTCTCTCAACACTCGAAACCAAAACCAAAACTTCACAACCTAACAAGAAAGAACCTAAGAAAGTTCTCCTAACCTCTCTTGGATACGGTACTGACATAATTACATGCGCGCAGAAATACCTAGATAGAAGCTCATCACTAAACCACAATCTTAAACGAAGCCTAACCAATCCAAGACCTCCCAGTCAACACTAAAACAGAAAAAACCGGATTGAGAAGCACTCACCAAAAAAACCACCAAGACCCAAAATGATGCAAGCTAATAAGTTAAAGCCAAAAATTGAGCATCAATCTACCCACATCCCACATAGCAGAGGAAACCAGATCTAAACTAAACCGATAAAACCAAAACAAATCCGAACACCAACCAGCAATAACCGAGACATAAAACCATCGACACATCTGAAACCAAATTATATGGGAAACAAAGTCCCGATACACCATACCATCACAACAGGAGAACCATAGACGTAAGACGAAGTCCATAGCCGAACAAAAACCGGCAGATCTGACCCACGTTTAGTGGATCGGCCGGAGATGTAATCTCGCCAGAAGAGACTACAGGCAAGTACGAACACGGCGTCTAGGGAGACGACAAGCCTCGGCTGACGATGACGAGCTAACGGCGGCGACTAATCGATGGCAGAAGAGGAGATGGCTGTTCGGGCATGACGGAGGTCTTAGGCATCGCAGAGAACGGCAAGGGACCAACATACCTCCTCCGACGGCAGCAACAACGCACGCCGACCGCCGGAGAGGCAAGGAAGACGAAGAATGGGTGCCTCGAAACACTTGTCAAATGATGATTTATTTTACAAACTAAAAATTTAATTATAAAATATAGTTATATTATATAATAATATTTGAATGTTTTTTTTTTAACGCTGATACAGATTATGAGAACTATTACAAGGACAATTTAACAGATAAATACTACCTCCGTTCTACGAGAATCCATCAACGGTCACGATCAACGGCTCCACCTACTCCTGAAAACTTCCTTATAAGCTTGTCTCCATTAATCTTGTAAAACTGCGCCTTCGGGGATTCGAACCCAGTACCTGCCGGTGTAAAGCATTAACCACTTGACCACTAGACCACGGTTGCTTCACAATATTTGAATGTTTAAAAACTCAAATAAGAGTTTCTACTAATGGAATGGAGATGCCCTCGTATTGCAAGGTCTCTATCGTCTTCTTACAATTTTGTTGCCAACGATTACAACAATAGTTTCCAACTATTATTAAATTTGAAGGGACGGATAAACTTTTAGAGGAAGATGCAATAAATGTTTCTACTTTTATTTGTTTATCCTTTTAAAAGGTTTTGCAGTAAATTAAAAATGAGAAGCAAGACCATAAGTTGTTTTTTTCTTTTTCTTTTTATTTTTTAAGAAACAGAGGCAAAAAACAAAAGACGATAACATAAAACTAAAAAACAAATCACAAAAGCGGCCCACCCAAGAGGAAACTTTAGCTAGAAGCAAGATCATTGCCGCCAAAGAAACATCGAAGGAGCCGAAGACCAAAATGCAGAGATGTTCGTCGCCATCTAGAGAAAGGGAGCACCACTGCCGCCCGAGAAACCAAGAGACATAGAAAGCCAGAGCGGGAGACTGAAGAGCAGAAACCGGATACTCGAAGCACGAGCTGTGATGCCTAAAGAGAGGAAAGGAGTGGAACCGACTGGTCGCTTTCATAGTCGGTCCACCACCGGATGTAATGCCTAGTCGAACGGCGAGCTTCCTATTTTATTATCGGTCCACCACGACCGCCGCAAAAGCCCAACCACCACCTGCCACCGTCCTCTAGCGAGTAGGAGAAGGGGAGAGACAAGCCCAACGAAACATGCAACCACCAACTCCGAGAGACCGCCAACCGGAAACTCAACCCCAGGCGAACATAGCACCAACACTAGAGAGAAGAGGGCAACCACCAACCGGAAAACAAAAGCAAAGAAACTGCCGGAAAACGACACATGGGGAAATGCCAAAATCCGGATATGGTCCCCGAAAATCGAAGGAGCTAGCGTGCCGCCTCCAGAGAACCGCTGCTGCCGAACACCGCGAAGAACCAAAGCTTGTACATGCCACCAAACCATATGAAGAAAAGGTAGAGCCACATATGAAGCACCGGACTGTGAGAATTAAAAAGAAAAAGAAGGAGCCCTCTCCGGTGATGATTGTCAAAGAGGCGGAGATCACTAGATGAAGAAGAACTTTCGAGAGAAAAGAGAAGAGAGAGAGAAACGCCTCTCAATATCTTAAAACTTTTACTCAACGAAGACACTACAAGAAAACAACGTTTTTACGACTGCACTTTTAATCGCAGAATAGTCGTTAATTGGGGTTTTACGACAAACATACGACTAAATATGATAGTATTCAATCCAAAGTCGCTAGATTTCATAGTCATATTATTAGTCGGCGAGTTACGATACGACCAACATAGGTAATCGTAAAATAGACGTAGCTTCGTCGGGAGATATAGAGACTTATCTGCGACTACGATAGCGACAATTGTGCGACTATAGAGGGAGTCCAGATACGGTCGGAGAAATGTTGTTATCAAATAGTGGTTAAATTAGGTGACCACGGGGCGATTAATATGCGACTGTATTGTATAGTCAGAAATTAGTCGTAAATATTACCCACTATGAAGCGACTGGGTAACGACCATTTTAACTGTTGGAATTGTGTCCAGTAATCTCGGTACTGTCTCTAGAAAGTAAGAGTATGTCGAGATCAGACATAAGTCATATAATACTGGGGATCATGATGGCTTGCTAGAGTCCGCTCATGATCTATAAGTCTTGGACTTATTGCCTTTATTATATGATCCCATATGGGTCACACGCCTAAGCTAACAGGAAAATGTGTTGGAACGGCTTAGCAGAAGTACGACAAAAGTGCTAGGCATTTGTCGTACTAAGAGAGAAAGATTAATGGGTCTGATTAAATGGGATTTAATCAGATTGGGCCCAAAAGCCCAAAAGGGAAAGAGAAGGCTTTTAATGACTAAAAGCCAAGTCTTTTCTCCCTAACCCTAACACCCAGCCGCGGCCTCTCTCTCCCTCTGCGCCTCTCTTCCTCGTGGTCTAGCAGCCATTTCCTTGTGAAGCGTGTGTGAACCTTTGGAGGATTCATCCCTCGGTGCATCTATCTGATCTCTGACCTGTTCTATTCCTTCCGCTGCAACAAACAGGTAAAAGGTGAGATCATCTAATGTTTCTAAATAAGAACACCTAGATCTGATGCATGTTTAGGTTGATATCAATATGAGAATTGAATCAGGATCAACTGAACTTTCCTACAGTGGTATCAGAGCCATTGGTTCTTAGGTTTCTTGTTTTAGATTCATGTTTAGGTTGTCTAATCTGTTTAGAATTGTTTTTGAATCAATTACTGATAAGATAAAACAGTTAAGAAACATAATTGAACCCTAAACACACAAGAAAAATCGCAAAACATGAGCTATATGACTCAGATTTGCGATCGGCCGAGTGAAGTATTGACCGGCATGGCCGGTTGGCAATCACGGCCGAGTGTTGGCCGGATGAATCGCGACCGATCGCGATGGATGGGCCAATCGCATGGATCGCACGAACGCGATCGCATGGATCACGTCCTGTCGCGCCTCGGCTTCGTCCAGCTCGCGTGTTGTCGTCCCGATCGCTTGGCGATCGTGGGAAGCGATCGACCCGAGCATCACGATCGCGGCTATCCCGTCCCGAGCTGCCGAGCGAACGTCCCGATCATGCAGCCCAAACCGTCCCGATCGCGGATCAAACGCGGCTGGCCTGCGGCTATCGCTTTTTGCGTGAGGCTTACGGCTGGCCGGTTAGGGTTTTGGGTGTGATGGGCCGGTTCGATTTCGGTTAGCTGGTTCGGTTTAAAACTTGATTAAAATCTTCGTTCTGGTTTAATAAACAGATTTTAATAATTTTATTAAATCTGGTTAAACCGGGATAAGAAATCCAATGTCGAAAGAAATATTGGATTTAGTGCCTAAACCAGGAATTTCTAATTTGATTTGGTTGGACCAAATAAATTGAGAAGTTCCGGTTTAGTAAATAACCGGTTGACAATTGTGGTCATCGTAGTAATTAAAACTTGGTTAGACCAGTTTTAATGAACCAGACCGGTTATGTCAATTAATTGGACAATTGGGTCATGTCTTGGACATGGACCAATTCTTGGGCCTCGGGCCAAGAAGTTAAAACAATTGGGCCAATTATTTGAGTCTTTCTTCAGATCAATTTAAAATCTATTTTATAAAATTATAAAGTCGTTTTTAAATTAAAGTTTCCGAAATTTTGAAATTAGAAAGTTTCTTAAAATAGAAGTTTCTGAATTTGCGGGTTTTGGATTTTAAAGAAATTTCTAAAGTTAGAAAGTTTCCGGTTTTAGAAAGTTTCCAATTTTAGAAAGTTTCCAAAATAGTAGGTTTCCAAAAATAGAAAGTTTCCCGAAATAGTAATCTTCTATTTTGGGAATGAATTTTAATAAACCTACGAACCTCAAACAATATCAAGCGTTGGATGTCTTGTCCAGGCTATGTCAGCTGTCGAAGCCCATTCAATTGTATTCATGGCCTTACAGTGTGAGGGTGTCTGTTTTTGCGTGGGTAAGACGGTTTGTGATTCATAAATGTCATTGGGAGTCCCAGACATTAATGATTACATGACTGTATAGTCCGGTTTTCTTGACTGGGCCATCGGGAGTCCCGGGCCTTGAGACATCAGAGTGGATTGGGCCTCGGGCCCAGATTCACAACCAAGAGTTATATCACGGATATAATTAGCCGATATAGGGCTTACCGATATAAGCTAAGGTTGGGTGACGGCCAGTGGCCCACTTTAATCTTAGTTATATGTGGATCTTGGAATCATTATATTCTATTGAGGGTAACTTATGTTATTGAATATAATGCGTGATTAATCATATTATACTTTAATACGAGATTAGTCATTTTGAACATAATAACTAATAACCTTTTTATTTATATATTTCAGATATGACTACTACAAGCACACAAAACACATTCTCGATCCGGTCTGTTCTCGAGAAGGAGAAGCTGACTGGAACGAACTTCCTGACATGGTCAAGGAACTTGAGGCTGGTCCTCAAGCAGGAGAAGAAGGATTATGTCCTTCGAGATCCCCTCCCCGAGAGGCCTCTTGCCAATGCTGCCAGGACTCTGCACAATGCTTGGGAAAAGCATTCGTCAGATGAAAATGATGTCTATTGCCTGATGTTGGTGACAATGACTCCTGAGCTGCAAAAGCAGTTCGAAAGTGTATTGTCTCCCATCGAGATAATGGCAAGCCTGAAATCGCTTTTTCAGGAGCAGGCTAGGACCGAGAGGTTCCAGACAGTTAAGAACCTCTTGGACTGTAAGTTGGCTGCAAATGCGGCAGTGAGTCCTCATGTCTTGAAGATGATGGGTTATCTCGATCATCTTCAGAAACTCGACTGCCCAATCAGCCAGGAACTTGCCTGCGACATCATTCTGCAGTCTTTACCTGCAAGCTATGATCAGTTCATTCTGAACTTTAACATGCATGGCTTGAGTAAGACACTACCTGAGCTTCACGGAATGCTCAAGACTGCAGAGCCCAACTTGAGGAAAACCGCCAAGGACCCCAATGTGCTTATGGTGCAAAAGGGCAAGGGGTTTAAGAAATCCTCTGCTAAGGATAAGGGAGCGGCCAAGGCTGTCCATGTCGCGGACAAGGACACGCCAAAGCCCAAGCCCAAGTCCAAGGCTGGGCCTACTGACATGTGCAGGTTCTGCAAAGAACTGGGGCATTGGAGAAGAGATTGTAAGAAATTCCAGGAAGGTCTAAAGGAATTGAAGAAGAAGACTTTTGAGACTTCTTCATCAGGTATTTTTGTTATAGAAGTTAATACAACTACTTCTGATAATACCTCATGGGTCATGGATACTGGTTGTGGGGCTCATATTTGTACTAATATGCAGGCACTCAGCAACAGTAGAAGGCTGAAGCAAGGACAAGTGGAGCTACGAGTTGGGAATGGAGCGAAAGTTTCAGCACTAGCTGTAGGCACATACTTGTTGTCTTTACCTTCGGGATTGATTTTAGAACTGAATAATTGTTATTTTGTACCTGCTATAAGCAGAAATATTATTTCAATTTCTTTGTTGGATTTGGAAGGTTATGATTTTTCAGTTAAGAATAAATTATGTTCCTTCAATCGCAACAATTTGTTCTATGGTTCTGCCCCTCTTACGAATGGGCTTTACATACTCGATCAATCCGCGCCAATTTATAACATTAATACAAAACGGTTTAAACCTAATGAGGAAAACCGAACGTTTCTATGGCATTGTCGTTTAGGGCACATCAGCGAGAAACGCATCAAGAGACTCCATTCGAATGGACTTCTTGGCTCATTTGACTTTGAGTCATGTGAGAAATGCGAATCCTGCATGATGGGCAAAATGACACGGGCCCCCTTTAATAAACCTAACGAGAGGGCCAGTGACTTATTGGGCCTGATACACACTGATGTGTGTGGCCCAATGTCCACAAATGCAAGAGGAAACTATCAGTACTTCATTACCTTCACTGATGATTTCAGTAGGTATGGATATGTTTATTTGATGAAACATAAGTCTGAATCTTTTGAAAAGTTCAGAGAATTCCAAAATGAAATACAGAACCAACTTGGCAAAAGCATTAAGGCTCTTCGGTCCGACCGAGGAGGAGAATACTTAAGCCAAGAATTCAGTGATCATCTAAGAGAGTGTGGGATCGTGTCCCAACTCACTCCTCCTGGAACACCTCAATGGAATGGTGTGTCTGAGAGGAGAAATCGGACCTTATTGGATATGGTTCGATCTATGATGAGTCACACAGACCTTCCAATATCCCTTTGGGGATATGCTCTGCTAACAGCAGTGTTCACTCTAAATAGAGCGCCATCAAAAGCAGTAGCAAAGACACCATATGAATTATGGACTGGAGAAGCTCCAGTGCTGTCTTATCTAAGAATTTGGGGTTGTGAAGCCTATGTTAAGAGATTAATCTCAGATAAGCTTACACCAAAATCTGATAAATGCTACTTCATTGGTTATCCACGGGAAACCAAGGCTTATTACTTCTATCTACGTTCCGAGAACAAGATCTTTGTTGCCCGGGATTGTAACTTTCTTGAGAGAGAGTTTCTCTCTAAGAAAGACAGTGGGAGTAAGGTACTGCTTGAAGAAATTCAAGATGAACAGGATACTGCTCAACCTAATGAGGAAGAGCAGCAGGAGGATCTACAAGAAATTGTAGAGCCTGAACTTGTAGTACCTGAAGTTCGAAGATCCGGGAGGATCCGTCACGAACCCGAGAGATATCAAGGATTCCTCGTGACTAACTGTCATGATCTTCTGATCATTGATGGTGATGAACCATCGAACTTCAATCAAGCCATGATGGGCCCAGATTCCTCTAAGTGGCGCAAGGCCACTGATTCCGAAATGGACTCCATGTCGGTCAACCAAGTATTTTCGTTGGTTGACTTACCCGCTGGTGTAAAAGCCATCGAGTGCAAATGGATCTTCAAGAAGAAGATTGACGTGGATGGAAATGTCCAGATTTATAAAGCCAGGTTGGTGGCAAAAGGTTTCAGACAAGTTCACGGTGTGGATTACGATGAAACCTATTCACCAGTGGCTATGATGAAATCTATTCAGATTCTACTAGCAACTGCAGCTTTTCATGATTATGAAATTTGGCAGATGGACGTGAAAACCGCCTTCCTGAATGGAATTCTGGAAGAGGATGTGTATATGACACAACCTGACGGTTACATAGATCCAAAGAATGCTGGGAAAGTATGCAAGCTTCATAAATCCATTTATGGATTGAAGCAAGCATCGAGGAGCTGGAATCTTCGTTTTGATGAAGCGATCAAGCAATTTGACTTTATCAGAAACGAAGAAGAACAATGCGTGTATAAGAAAACTAGTGGGAGCAAAATCGTTTTTCTTATTCTGTATGTTGATGACATACTGCTTCTCGGAAACGACATTCCAATGCTGAAGTCTGTAAAGGACTGGCTTGGAAGTTGTTTTTCCATGAAAGACATGGGTGAAGCCGCATACGTTCTTGGAATCAGGATCTACCGGGATAGATCTAGAAGGCTGATAGGCTTGTGTCAAGATTCATACATTGACAAAGTCCTACAAAGATTCAGCATGAAGGATTCCAAGAAGGGCTTCACGCCAATGGTACATGGCACAACGCTAAGCAAGAAGCAGAGCCCTACGACGGCTGCTGAGCTTGAGCGCATGAAGAACATTCCTTATGCATCTGCAATAGGATCTGTCATGTATGCCATGATCTGTACTCGTCCTGATGTTGCTTATGCATTGAGCATGACGAGTAGATACCAGTCAAATCCAGGTGAAAACCATTGGATTGCCGTAAAGAATATCTTGAAGTATCTAAGACATACTAAGGATAAGTTCTTAGTGTACGGTGGAAGTGATGTGCTTAAAGTCAGTGGATTCACGGACGCAAGTTTCCAGACAGACCAAGATGATTTCCGGTCACAGTCCGGTTATATCTTTTGTCTGAATGGCGGTGCAATCAGTTGGAGAAGCTCCAAGCAAGACACCGTTGCTGATTCCACTACAGAAGCTGAATATATCGCCGCCTCAGAAGCTGCGAAGGAAGCTGTTTGGATACGAAAGTTCATTATTGAACTAGGTGTGATACCAGATGCGGCTGAGCCTCTGGCACTGTTTTGTGACAACAATGGTGCTATAGCTCAGGCAAAGGAACCAAGATCACACCAGAAATCCAAGCATGTTCAAAGAAGATTTCACTTGATACGTGACATCGTTAATAGAAAGGAAGTCAAGATCAGCCGAGTTCCGACAGATGATAACGTCGCTGATCCGTTGACAAAGCCACTCCCAAGGCCTAAGCTCGAGTTCCTGACTGAAGCTGTAGGCATTAGAAACATTGAAATGTAATCTAAATTTGAGTGGGAGTTTTGTGAGCTTTATTTTAGTTATTTGATATGTTCTTGTAAAACATTATTTTATGTTTAATGAAAGTATTATTTCAAGATTATTTTAACTGTGATGAAATAATCGTTCCAAAATGATATGAACCATTTTATAGGTCATCGAAGTAAATGACTTGATCTTGAGTCATCAAGGTCATTTAGCTTGATCATGAGACCCTATATTTGATAGATGTTTTATATCATCCTGTCCCTAGTCGAAGGTTGTTGAAATTGGAACAACAACAACCGTGAGAGACTAGATTGGTACGTGACTTATGACAAAGTCTTAATGTGTCATAGATGCACGGCATCAAAGTCAGTACATAGGTGTATGTTGGGAACATGCGACCGGACAAGACCCGCTTATAAGAACTCTTCAGGATATTTATATCTGTGTCATAAGAGATTCTTACTACGACTATAGAGTATAGTCCTTAGACCTGAGTTCGCATGCATGTGACTGCACATGGACTGATGTACTTTGATCATTGTCTAACGCTATCGTTCTGCGATAGCTATAAGGACCTTGTTTGGGTGCATTATGAAATGAGTAGTTTACAGTGATGGAACAAGACGGAATTTGTCCCTCCAATATAAATGGAGTGAATATCTCTAGGCCAATCGGAGATTTGAATACTGGAAAACGCATGGCCATGCTCAAACGGACTTTCCCGAGTCGTTTGGATTGTCAGTATCAAATCAGAGTCCGATGAACAAGATTAGGCTTTATAAGGATGACACCAATCTTGCCTTATGACTAATCGAGATATTGAGACAAAAGGATTATGAATACAGAGATTCCAGTACAAGTGGGAGATTGTTGGAATTGTGTCCAGTAATCTCGGTACTGTCTCTAGAAAGTAAGAGTATGTCGAGATCAGACATAAGTCATATAATACTGGGGATCATGATGGCTTGCTAGAGTCCGCTCATGATCTATAAGTCTTGGACTTATTGCCTTTATTATATGATCCCATATGGGTCACACGCCTAAGCTAACAGGAAAATGTGTTGGAACGGCTTAGCAGAAGTACGACAAAAGTGCTAGGCATTTGTCGTACTAAGAGAGAAAGATTAATGGGTCTGATTAAATGGGATTTAATCAGATTGGGCCCAAAAGCCCAAAAGGGAAAGAGAAGGCTTTTAATGACTAAAAGCCAAGTCTTTTCTCCCTAACCCTAACACCCAGCCGCGGCCTCTCTCTCCCTCTGCGCCTCTCTTCCTCGTGGTCTAGCAGCCATTTCCTTGTGAAGCGTGTGTGAACCTTTGGAGGATTCATCCCTCGGTGCATCTATCTGATCTCTGACCTGTTCTATTCCTTCCGCTGCAACAAACAGGTAAAAGGTGAGATCATCTAATGTTTCTAAATAAGAACACCTAGATCTGATGCATGTTTAGGTTGATATCAATATGAGAATTGAATCAGGATCAACTGAACTTTCCTACATTAACTACTATCCCGCGACTAATCTGAACATCCATATACGAATATGGTAGTGATCTCGCCACTATGTGACGACTGTTATGTAACTGACTAGTAAAGTCACAATTTAGTCGTAGACTATGGTGATGTTTTGGCGACTGTTTATTGACTAATTTTTCGATTATATGACGACTAACTGGAGAATCCAAATACGAGTATGGTAAATATCTTGCTATTAATTGTCGACTATTAAACGACTATGCAACGTCTAAACGAAACATCCAGATTCGATTATGGTACAGTCTGGCCGACTACTATCTGACTGTCTAATATAGTCACAACATAGTCGTAAGAAATTGTGACTACTTGGCGACGGTGCAATGACTAAATAAAGATTATTAAGCAACTATTCGGAAAATCCAGATTTGCTGATGGTAAATATTTAGCGACTAGTTTGTGTGTGTAGTGCGAATAATTGACGACTGTTTAATGGCTTTTATTTGTATAGTTAAGATTTTGGATTAATTTTATTTTCGATTTGGTAATCGGTGATACCGTAATTTGAATGGTACAACAAACGTAACAACCACTTGCATCAAAAATAACATTGGTAACATGTAGACACAGAAGACCTACATACGCAAACTCCAACATTTAAGAGTAGCCAGATCATATACCAATAAATAGACAAGTGCAAGAGACAGTGACAAAGTAACCTACGAATCAGATGGTGTTGTTGTCTTACTTTGAGCTTCCTTCAATTGATTGGTGGGTGACAATGCTGAAAAGTGTCCGGGCTGCTTGTGCTTGCGCATTAAAAGATTAGCTGCCAGACTTTCGACTCCATGAGGATTTTTACTCGCCCATTCTTCTCAGTGGCATGTGACAATTACAGACAGTAAGAGAAAAACAATTAAATATAGATCGTGAGATGACTTTATAAACATGGATTGTGAAAACATCGACTTTCTCTGAGGAAATATGTTGTTATATTCAACTGTTGATATCTCACGAGGTCGCAGTTCTTTGCAGTGCTTCTGCAGTCCTTTGTGATGCTAACCATGTCTTTCATACGTCGTTGATAGATCTCCTCAAAAAAGTTATAGAAGAAAGTTATGTGAGGTTTGGGAACGCCTAAAATGATACAAAAACTATCTTGTAAGCGCTCAGACACTCGAACTTAGCAAAACATATTAATGAGTTAAGCAGAGACTGGTGTCTCAATTGCGTGCTAACTATAATATTAATTAACATCCTAACCATCAGACTCTAACTCCTTAAACACTCATTAAAAAAACAACCAACTTACCCAAACTGTGGAATATAGGTGTCGTTTACAACCTGTAGAACCAAAATTAATTGTAAACAAATAATCAGATTCAGAGCCTGACCCGTTTCAAAAGAAAAGCAAAGCAAATGGAAACAAACGATATAGCTACATGTACCCGTCGGTATCGATTCACGGAGAGTTTCGTGATTGAGATATTCAAGGAAGAATTTGAGAGAGTCGATATGGTTTTAGCCAAAGTTAGATATGAAATGGAAAGCTTCGAATAAGAGATTCTAAGAAGAGATATCAGTTTGAGATGGGTGGGCGTAGAAGAGGATTCATGTAGAGATTAGAGAGGTGATTCGTGGAGAGATTAGAGAGATGATTCGAAGGAGATTTCTGAAAAGGGGAAGAACAAAATAAAATCAGGGTTTGATGTATTTGATGATTTCTCGGCACTTTGTCGAAATGTTTTGGGCTATAAAATTGGGTGTGGATTTCCCGGATTAATTTGGCAAATATTTTAAATTTTTTTGCCCACTTATAGGCGTAAAACGTGGTCGTAATATATTTCTTTTTTATTGACACTGTTTTAAAAATTTAACTAATCTATTTTACTTTATTAAAATTAGAACAAGTTTGCTCACAATATAAAGAACGATTGCGACAGGTTTTACGAAAGCAAATTTGTGTTTTAAATTCTTTGAAATATTTTTGCAATTTTGGTAACACTCAAATTAAAAATAGTACACAACAAAATTTAAAAAATAGCTTTCGGACTAGAATGTTAAAGCACAAACGAAACCTTAGATTTTTAGGGTTTAAGGTTCAAGGTTTCTTTTGGAATGAACAAAACTCTATACCCTAGAAAGGAACCGAAAAACCTCATTATGAGGTTTCATTGTAGGGCATCTCCAACCCACCCGCAGAAACTCAAATTATTAGGTTTTGAATAGTGAAACCTCAAATTTGAAGTTTGGGAAACATACAAATTACACTTAATATTACAACTAAAATTATTCTACAAACGTATTTTTTGTGATACTCTCAAATATGATCAATCAATGCATTTCGAAGTGATAAATGTGCTTCTTTATTTTTTTATCTTAAGATTGATAAATATATATATATATATATATATATATATATATAGGATATACGTTAAAAATTGTTTAATGGTCAAAACTAATGAAATATTTAATTACATATCACTACATTGCAAAAGAAAAGATGAACCGCAAATTCGAGGTTTGAGGTTTCTTTTGGAGTAAGCCAAATCTCAAAAAGAGGGTTTAAGGTTTCTTTTGGAGATGCTAAAACCTAAAATTTGAGGTTTCGTCTTTTCTTTTACATCGAATTATCTTAATCAAACCTATATAGCGAGATGAAGTGGTCGAGAAATTAAATTATGATTTTGCGAATCTTTCTAAATATATGTGATTTTTTTGGATTATATACGAACTTATCTTATTAAGGAAATTTAATTATATCGGTTGAGAGGAACATTGAATATTCTCCTTGTCTCTCGTTTAATGTGTAATCAATAAGCACAAGCCTACCAAATGAACCGTTCAAAACAAGATTGGAGAACAAAAGACAAAAACTAGTGTACGGTTCTATGTCTCTGAGGCTACACCAAAGCAAACGACAAACCAATATACGGTTCAGGGGTTCAGGGGCTACACCAAAACAAAAGATAAAACCATTGTACGGTCTGTATAATTTGTAACCTTGATATAACCATGATATCTAACCAGGATATTTAACCATGATTAATTGATTTGATTGCCACACGAAGATACACACTCCACGTAACATTCCAGAGATACAAAAGACGATCTTTTATATATAAAAGAGTACTTCTGAGATATTATTCAAAAAAAGAGTACTACATAGCCGAGAAATTAAAAAAAAACAGAGTATGAGAAAAGAAATTAAACAGTCGAATTCATGTAGAAGAACTTCAAACACCGTTTGTACATAAAGCAGTCGGGGCAGTCGATTTCCATATCCAGAACATAGGAAGACTATAGGGCTTTATGTTCTCCATCGATTGCACATAAACCTGCTTCTTCCGGACAGTGACTCCATGCAGTGTATTCCTCAAGTTCTTTCAAACTCGGGCCACCATATCCTCCTCATCTTCCCGCCAATTCTTCAAGGCAAGTTCCTCAAAGTGACTGCCGTGGAGGAAGCGCAGAACACCATACATGTAAGCAACTACCAAAATTAAATCGTCGCCCTCCCCAATCGCGGCAAGCTCTAAATAGGCCATTCCGTTGTCCTCATCATTATCTTCGAAGTAACAGAGAATACCTCGAACGAAGAATGCGGCGTAGTTCTCATGCTCTACGCATTTTTTCAGAATCGCCGAGTGCTGAAGCGCACAGAGAGGCCTCTTCACCAGCGGTGAGAGATAGAGAGAATGGAGGACTGCATGACTTTGGAGGCTTCTTTCATTATTTGCAGGTTGCTCTAAGGTTGCAGTAATCGGCGGAGGAAGCTTTGCCGAGTTTTTGGACGATCTTAGTGAGGACTTCGATCGAGAGTTGTTGGAGAGGGACAATCGATCTCCTGTTGTGACACCATAATATGTGATCTTGACTAGACATCTCTTGCTTGTTTGTGTAACCAGGAGGAGCTGGAGGAGTACATTTTAAGAGTCGGAGAGTTATGTCTTGTTCCAATGGAATATACATTAGATTTCCAAAGCAGCACTTGACCTTGTTCAAACTGTCAAAGAAAATGCAAACCTCCGCTCACAAATTATTCAATCACCAGACAAAATGCAGGCAGGCCTTTGTTCCTACTTGCACTAGTTCTAAGTGGGATTTTTTATGTATACAAGACTCGTGTAACTGTTTGTGTGGAGACATGCGGCTTTAGAAGAGAAGAAACTAGTGTTCAGGGAAACAAAGAAAGCTAAACAAATTAACAAAAAGTGTTCTAGTCAATGTATGATCTGTGAGTCAAATAACTAAACCTTCTCGTACTATTTGGATGTTTTGAGAACATGTGAAAGTTTGGGATGCAATTTTGTCATCATCTAATTAGGGTTCTTCCAGCCAATAACAACGCATGATTTGTGTATGTGTAGGAGACTAGAATCCTATTCGTGCAGATATCTTGTTGATGAGCAGACAAACCTCACAAGGGAGAAAAGGAGTTGCAGAAAGTATTTACAAGAGAGCAATTGGAAACTTTTCGATCATTTACTCACCCAATCAAGATATATAATGCCCTTCGTAGTGCATGTTGAGAATTTAACTCATGTTGCTGTGATTTCATTTGTGTACCTCATTGTCATTGTTGTGAATTTTATGAACTAGTATTTGTAAACTTGAGTAATTTGTATTTATGATAATATTCAGAAATTGCATAAAAATTGTTAAGGCTACTACAAATTTGATTTTTTTAAAAAATACAACAAATTCAGTTACAAAAAAATGCTTAGTATTTAATACCAAATTAAACAAACAAAAACATATTTAGAATATAAATAGGGTTTAGGGTTTGAAAAGAAAAAATCTAACTACTAAAAAATATATAAAAAGGATTTAACATTTATAAAATAAATTATTTTTTAAATATAATCTTCTACAAACCTTAGTCTCATACTCTAACTTAAAATATCATTTTCTAATTATATTATTTTCAAACATTTAACTTATAATATTAATATAACCCTTCAAATATCATATGCTAAAATATATAGTTGTATAAGATTTAGACCACAAACACAAACCCTAAGAGTCTAAACCCTATATTTCTAACCCTAAACCTTATATTTTTAAAATAGGGTATTGGAATATAGGATTTAGGGTTTATGATATTGGAATGTCCTTAGTTAAAAAAGGATATTGGAATGTCCTAAACCCTAAACATATACTAAAATGTCCTAAACCCTAAACCTATATTTCAATATTCAAAACCCTAAACTCCAAACTCCAACCAAACCTAAATAATATCATAAATTATTAAAACAAAAAGATCACTCAAAAAGGATAAATAAATTAAATACTAAATGTAAATTCTAACTCTAATTATATTTAAAATGTTAAGTCTCCACTCCCAAACACAAAAACTTAATTACCAAACCCTAAAAATATTATTCTAAGTACTAAACAAACATAAAATCTAAATAAAAATTACAAAACTAAAATATAATTGTGCAAATAAAAAATAAAAACAACTGAAATATTTTTATAATAAAAACAATTAAACTACAATAAAATTTAGACTATGCTTTTATAATGAAGGATGCTTGTTACAACAATAAAAATGTATGCTTTTATTAATATCAACTAAGTTTTATTATCACAATTATAATTAGAGTAATTATATTATATATTTTTAGTTACAACATGAGACCAATAGTTATAATATTATGGTGGCTAACCAATTTTAGAGATTTACCACCAAAATTTTTGTTTGGCCCAACTTTTATCAATTTTTTTAGGTTTGGCGGCAAATCAAAAATTTGGGAAAATTTTAGCTATCTAAAAACCCTGAGATTATCAAAACAAACAAACCTTATGTGAACCACCATCATATCTCTCTCTCTTCTCCGTCCCGTTTCTCTCGAGATTGAGTCGACGCCGCATCTCCCACTTCCCAAATTCGAACCCACCGTCGACTCTCCCTCTGCCTGAATCCACCGTGGACTCTCCCTCTGTCTGAATCCACTACTGGTTCTCCCTCTTTTCGATTCTGAATCGTTGTTGTTCTCCCCTCGCCTCAACGGTAAGCGTGGCAAGAGATGGTGACGAAAGGATCTGGATCTCTTTTGTTCTTCTTCTTTTCCCTTCGTTTTCTCTTTCGATTCCGTTGGATGGAGTTATCTCGCGACCCGTAGTTGTTTTTGGTTTGTTGATTTTGCGTTTTTGATGTTTCTAGTTAAGATGTGGTGATGATTTTTTTTTTTTGTTGGAGTTGAAGCTGGTGCTTAACATCTTCATTGGTGAGAGTGGAGATCGTCTCACAAGAGCCTCCAAGGTTTTCCTTTGTAATTCGTTTCTCTTTGTTTTGTCGATTCACACAGTAAGTACTGGTATGCTCTAATCGAATCAGTTCTTTTGATAGGTGTTGGAACAATTGAGTGACCAAACTCCTGTTTTCTCCAAGGGTGAGTTGAATCAGACCCTCAATTTCATTCTTGAGGACAATCAATAAGTGAATGAAATTGTGTGATGATTAATCTTTCTAATCGAATAGTCAGAGATTATAGCTATCAGTAGTCCTCTACGTTTTTATTCATTGTTTGCTTGGAAAATTGCTTTCTGTTTTGTTTGGTATGTTTTGGGAATGCAGAATCGTGACTTTCAAGGACTTGTCCCACTGACGTTGAAGAAAATAACCGAGTCTTCTCAGTCGGGTGGTGATATCATGGATGGGAATCGAGCTTACAAACGTACAATCTCTTTTAAAAACCTATTTCTCAGATTTCTTCCGTGTTTTTCGTACAAGAAGTTTACTCAGTATTGGCATGTGTATCTTACACAAGTCTCATTTGTTGGGATAGTTTGTGACAAAGACGTCTCAAAAGTCATTGAAGTTAGATTCACTCTTGATGATGGAACAAGACGAATCGACTGTAAAAGATGGTAAATCTAAAACATCATTTTGATAAACGCAACACTTGTTTTAGGTATGAAAGTGAGACATGAAACATAGAAAATGTTTGTAATTGGAGTTGTGTCTTTGTTATTAGGGTGAATGGAAGTTTCGACGCTAGAGAAATGGAGTCAGTGCAGTGAGTGTATCTTCTGTCGACCGGAATCTACGGTATGGACTTATATGTTGTTCTTGAGCGTCCTTGTTACTGTGTGGCACGTCGCATAAGATGCAAAGCTCGTGTTGGAATCCAGCACAGATTCACGAAAGACGATGCAATGAAATGGTTCCAAGTCAAATATGAAGGAGTCATTCTCAACAAGTCTCAAAACATTACTGGCTAGAAAAAACAGAGATCTATGTTTTTGATCTCATTGTTGCTTAGTGAGAGTGCCAAGACTGAGATGTTAATGGCTAGAAAAAACAGAGATCTATGGGTTTGGGTTAAAAGCTTCTTCACCTGACATGTTAAGTGCAAATAATTAATGTAGGTGAGAAACACTTGAAGTTGGATGGAAACAGGAAGCTGACGATACAATTCAGGCTGATGAATTTTGCAAAGAAGATTTCACAGGCTCTAAGGTTAATAGCTAGCTCCTCTAATCTTTCTTTGTCAATAGCAAGCACCGTAAAATTATGGAGATTTATTTCAGATAACGATGTTGATTTTCTTGCTCTGTTTCAGTTGTTGTGGTGAATCAAGACAATGCCAATGGTGAAGATGATGTAAAAGCTGTAGTGGGCAAGCGAAGGCATCCATGGATGGTGGGGAGTGGAATGGAGATGTGGTTGCTAGAGTTTCTGAGATTTTTCGTTAAAAGGTGTTTATGAATGGTGGAAGAGAAGAAGACTCAATTCATGGGGAGTTCATGGCTGTGGGATCAGACTTGGCGGATTGGTTGGTATTGTCTATAGACTAAGTTAGTTTAAAATTTGTATATTTTTTGTTACTCAGACTTGGTTATTTATAAAATATTTTTTTTCTGAACTTATCTTGAATATTTTTATATAAATACAATTGGTACAAAATATAAATAATAATAACAATCGAATATGGCTCGGCTACAAAATATTTTAATACAATTCACAATAATACAACAAATTTAAAAAGCTACTACAAAATATAAGATAACGAGAAGATGGTGCTACAATTAAATATATCAAAGCGAAATATTAGAGTTACTATAAAATGTAAAATGGCAATAATAGGTTGTTGTTATAAACTATATAATAGCTACGAATTTCGTGCTATAATCGATCACAATATAATAACAGGAAAAATTTACGCTATTGTAGGAGGGGGGGGGTCTAAGATAGATCCTCATGTCTTGGCCAACATTAAAACGCTGTAATAGGCATATTATAGCGTTTTCACTGTGCTAACAATATGCATTTTTCTTGTAGTGTCTGATTTTAAAATCATATGTCCCCCATATATATATGAATAAAACGGACATGAGCAACACTGTAATTACAACATGTTAACCCCCAAGCACCACAAAAATAACAAGAGAGCAATTGAATCAATATATATATGAATGTATACCATAACTTACATTGTGCTAAGTTCATAGCATAAAAAATTCAAAAGCTTCAGTCTGTATAATGAACCCATATTCCAATACCCACAAATGCCTTATTGAAACATCTCAGGAGGGAAGTCATCAAGCTTAACTTCTGATTCCGCAAAACGGTCTCCAAGAACCGAGAACCACGTATCATCAGTTGCACTCAGGCCAACCGATCTACATTATTTTAAAATTGAAATAAATCAGATATGATATATATCATACATCGGAGCAAATTTATAATTTTCCAAATTTTTTTATTTTTTATTTTTATTTTTGTGTTCTCTAATTATCAGAGTTAATAAATGTATTATCAATTGGGTGATCGTAGGATGCTCTTGGCTCCTTGTGCTTCTCCCTGATACAATCTCATGTATAACAAATTGAGGTTGCCCTTCCCTCAGACGAAGAGCCTTTTAAAAAAATCATATGAAATAGAGAGGAGTCACTAGTAAATCCTACTTATATTCAAAACTTTAAGTTCTTAGATGATACCTTTTCAAAAGTCGCACAGAACTCGAAAAACTGAAGTACATTTCCAACATCTTTTGGGGGTAGTCAATGCTACAAAGAAGCAATCACAATTTGTTGCTGGAAACTGAAGTACATTTCAAAATCACAATCAAAACCGAATTACATTTCCGGCATTGACTTTCCCCCAAAAGATGCTGGAAATGTACTTCAATTTTTGGAGTTCTGTGCGACTTTTGAAAATGTATCATCTATGAACTTAAACTTTTAAATATAAGAAGGATTTACTAGTGAGTGCTCTGTACTTCATATGACTTTTGTTGGATAGGCTATTGGTTTGAGGGAAGGGCAACCTCAATTTGTTATAAGTGAGATTGTATCGGGGAGAATCCCAAGGAGCCAAGAGTATTCTACGCTCACCCAAATGATAATACAACTATTTACTCTGATAATTTACACAGGAGAAGAGTAAGATTTTTTATTTCTTGGAAAAATATTGATTTTCTCTGATGGATGATGCATATCATATCATTTTTATTTCAATATTTCTTTTTAAATAATGTAGATCGGTTGGCCTAAGTGAAACTGGTGATACGTGGTTCTCGGTTCTTGGTGAATGTTTTGCGGAATCATAAGTTAAACTTGATGACTTCCCTTTTGAGATTTTTCAAAAAGGCATTGGTGAGTATGAGAAGATGGATTCATTACAAAGGCTGAAGCTTTTGAATTTCTTATGCGATGAAACCCTTAGCACAATGTAAGTTATAGTGACATTCATATATATATATATATATATATTGAATCAATTGTTCTCTTGTTATTTTTGTGGTGCATGGGAGTTAACATGTTGTGATGAGTATTTTAGGGTGCTAAGGAAATTCATTGTTAACAAAAAATATTATGCGACAAAAGAAAAAGGACGCAAAAGAAAAGTTGAACGAATCAATAGCTAAGGTAACTGTAAATCTACTTAATTAGGTATTTAGAGTTTAGAAACACTTAGATTCATTCTAATTTTTTTTTTTTGTAGGAGACAAAACAACATCAGAAGATTGATATATCATAGTTTTTAGGACTTTTAACCATGGCATATGGCTTGTTATCGAGTCTTTTAGAGTCCTTTGGAGTCCTTTTATGTGTGTTTACATGTCTAGGTACGTTTGGAGCGGATTTTGAGATTATGGCGCATTCTGGAGCATTTTGGAGCATTTGTCCGAGAGGAAGAGTTCACTGCCCATATCAGACATCTGTGTCGATCGACACAGAATGTGCATCGGTCGACACAGACGCGAGTCAGACTTATTCTTGGCGGTTTATTGAAGAGTTTGGAAATTACAATAAAGCCCAGAAGTTTCTCATAATTACAAAGAAGCCCCAAACGAGTTTAAATCATTATATTAGGGTTTTTAGCCACATGTTTAGGCTACGCTTTTACTTACGCATTATTTTACTTTGAGAGAGTTAGGGGCTGATCTTGTACTCGAGAGAGAAGAGATTTCGACCCCAATTCTTTATTTTATTTTATGCTATTTGGTTTTCTATTCATGATGTCTTCTGTTTCGATGATCATGTCTGAGTAGTTTACCAGTTTGGTTTAGGGATTCTCACAGGGGATTTCATAGAATTATAGGTTGATCAATCTGTAGGGATTCAAATCTTTCTAGTTCTTCATCTAGGGTTGTTCTTATTGCTTGATCTGAATTGGCCACTTAGATTATTGTTGTTAGGTTGATTTCTGCAACGAAAGTTGATTAATTAACTAGAAAGAACCTAGATGAGCAATTTAACTATTCGCAAAGAAATTTGGCTTAGGAGAATTGTGAACGAAAGAACCTGAGATTAATGCTTGTTTAGAACTCTAGGATTCGCAACGAAAGTTAGCTTGCTAGGTTGTTAGACATAGATAATATTCGCAACGAAAGTTGGTCTATTATAATTCTATGATTCTAGTTCTTGAACGTTTCTTAATTAGATCCCGATTGATTGATTACCCTATAGTCCTGATTTCCTGAGAACTCCCTTGAACTGGCGCTTTACCTGATTGCTTACAAACTGATTTCTTTAATTCCTGCTTTCATACTGCTGCACCTAGCTTAATTCGACGTTCTATAATCTATCGTAAGACGCTTGAGTCTCTGTGGATTCGATATCCTACATACTACTGGTTCACGTCTGAGCACTTGCAGTGTAGATTTGGGGATTAAAACCTGATCGTATCAAGTTTTTGGCGCCGTTGCCGGGGACTCTTTGAGTCTTCGATTGATTTGAGTTTAGAGTTGAGACTAGGTTTTTGTTTTTATTTTACTGATTTATTTTTTCTGTTTTTCTCTGTTTCGCAGGTCAGGTTCGACAGAATCGGCTTGTATCGATCGACGCCTTTCTTTCATTGATCGACACACTGCGAAAGCATACAGTTTTTTCCTGATCGCACCTTGAGGAGCAATTCGGACAAGGAGCTCGTGAAACTTGAACTTAAGGAGCTTGCTAAGCTAGAAAGAGAGAACAGAAAAGCTCAGAAGAAAGCTAAGATGGCGAACGTTAATCAGGTTCCTTTGATTTTGAGACCTGATGCTGAGGGAGTTCTGAGAGACCGACAGAACAACCCGTACAATGATGAGGGGCAAAGGATCAATACTGAGGGATGTGTAATCCCTAATCCTGAACAGCCTCAAGGTCAGGGGTAGATGATTAATCCTCCTGCTGCTGAGAGGACTCTTGCTGACTACAACCGTCCCGATGAGTTATATGCTAACCGGTCAGCAATTGTACCTCCTGGCTTTGAGAGGAATGACTTTGAGATCAAGACTGTCTACTACTCTATTCTGAGGCAGAATCCTTTCCATGGTTTCCCACATGAGCAACTCATGGATCATATTGATGAATTTGAAGACTTCATCACTGGGATGAAGTACAATGGGGTAAACTATGACTACCTGTATCTCAAACTTTTCCCCTATTCTCTCGCTGGAGATGCTGCAGCTTGGCTGAAACAAATTTCACCTGAGAAGTTTACTACTTGGGACGCTGTGAAGAGGGAGTTTTTGAGGCACTTTTATGATGATGCTCGCTCTGATCAGTCGAGACAGGATATTCTCACCTTCACCCAAGGTCCTATAGAGCCTCTTAAGTCTTCTTGGATGAGATTTAAGAAGTACCAACGTGGCTGTCCTCATCATGGATTCTCCGAAGTGACGATGCTGGGTATATTCTTCAGAGGAATTGATCTCAACTGCCAGTCTGCATTAGATACTGCCAGCAATGGCAATTTCAACACCAAGACTCCTGAACAGGCTAGGACGCTGATTGATAACTTGGTGAGCAGTAATAGCACCAAGATTGCTGATAGAAGAAGGAAAGAGTCTGGTGGAAAGATCGATAATCTGGAGATTACTGATATCAGGAATAAGCTGGACACTGTTCACAGTTTGTTGACTGGAAAGAAAACTGTCCACTTTGCTCAGGATGTTGAGGTGTTTGAAGCTGAAAAAGACAGCCAAGAAGAGGATGTGAACTACATCAGTGGCTCTGGATTTCAAGGAAACAAGTTTGGAAATCAACAAGGTAATTACTATCAGAGGACTTATGGATTATCCCCCTATCAGACACCTCCTGCTACTAGTGCTCATGAGAGCAAGATGGAAGCCATGATGGAGCGGTTGCTGGAGGGTCAGACTAAGACTGTTGTGGACTTTATCAAGAAGCTGGATGTTGTGTATGAAGATCTGAATGGGAAGTTTGAATCTTTGAGCACTCATGTGAAGAAGCTAGATGTTCAAGTCCAACAGACATCTCGAGCAATGCAAAGGCAAAATGGAGCTGGGAAAGCTGAACAAAAGCAATACGTTAATGCTGTGATCACAGGAGATGAGATTGACATGCTAGGAGAAGAAGAGAGCATCATCTCGGATTTTCTTGATGAATTCTGTCTGTCTGAGACGAGCATCGATCGACACACACTCGATGTCGATCGGTGCATGCCCGATACGATTGCTGAGACTGCTAATAATCGCACTGTGTCGATCGACACATCTTTCGCATCGATCGACACAGATCGCAGACGAGACCAGAAATCTGCAATAGTCCCTGAACGAGTCTGTGAGCCTTCTGTACCACATTTTAAGCCTCGAAAGTTGTCCAAACAGGAGCTAGACGAAGCTAAACGCAAGGCAGTAATGGAAAAGGAGTTGATTCAGATTTCAGATAAGCTTCCAGACCCATGAATCTTTGTGCTTGACTGTTCCATCCATAAGTACAGATTTACGCATTCTCTATGTGACTCAGGATCTGGTGTGAATCTTATGTCATACTCTGTGGCTAAGAGGTTGGGACTGATGGATTTTCAGCCTACTAGGATCTCTCTTATCCTAGCTGATCGATCGAAGAAGTATCCAGAAGGAGTTCTTGAGGACGTTCTTGTCAGAGTTGGAAAATACTTGATTCCAACAGACTTTGTGGTACTGAAGTATGCGGTTGAACCGGATGATACTTTGCTTCTTGGAAGACCCTTCTTAGCTACTGCTGGCGCAGTGATTGATGTGAGACGTGGTCTGATTGATCTCCAACTGGGAGATAAGCCATTTCAATTCAAGATGGACAGGAAGCAGAGAGCCACCATTGATGGACAGAGCTTCAGTGTTGAGGTGGAACCAGAGGTTCCTATTGGAGAAGAGAAGATGGCAGTTCACTCTGAACTTGCTTTAACATCTTCAAATCCTGCAACTGCTCTTAAGCAGAAAGCTTAAGATCTCTCTCATCCACCAAAGCACATGTATAAAGATTCTAAACTTAAACCTCCTAATCCATCAGCTTTGACTGCAGGAATACGTAGAAACCCACCCACGCTTCGCTCCCGCCCTGGTTCTACTCACTCGTTCCTTGGGAGATCTCATGATCCGAAAGCTTATACGCCACCTTGGATGAAAATATATTCACAGAGACATTCAAAGTCTCTGTTGAATCCTCCATAAGTCCGACCTCCTTTCCATAGTCAAGCTACTGACTTTAAACAAGCGTTGAGTGGGAGGCAACCCACTAGTAGGTTCGTTTTTGTTTTCATTTTTTTCGTTTTGATTTGGTGTTTTAATTTTTCTGTTTTGGTGTGTTCAAAGGCGTGAGATATATGCAGAATCGCTCAGCATCAATCGACACATCCCTTGTGTCGGTCGACGCAGATGTGATTTACGGTTTGCCGATTCAATTGCGGTTCAGACACCGGTTATCTACATAACCACGAGCATATTCGCTTCGCATTGATCGACACCACTTGTGGCATCGATCGACGCAGTTCGACGACATGTAAGTGTTCTGACTCTTTTCGAATTCTCTTAATTCCGATTTTTTCGCCAATCCTGAGCTAGACACCACTGGGGACAGTGTGTTTCAAGTGTGGGGGAAGTAGCTACTGACGCACGCTTTTGTTTTCTTAGAGTCAGTCCAAATTTTTTTTATTGAGTCAAATTGAGTAGGAAACAAGGACTTTTTGAGGAGATTACCACACTTGCAGGAACTTAAGTGACCATTGAATGAGTTGCAGATGATCTATGACTATTAGAAAACCCAACACAGACCAGCCTACTGAGGACACCTATATCACTTCAGGTATTCGGAGGATCCATTACTTGACTTCACACTTTAACTTGACTTAATTTTCTCTCCTATGGGCTTGGTATACTTTGAGTCGGATTCCTCTGTTGGTCCTGGCACAACTTGTAAACCTGTCTGATTATGGTTCCCTTCTCCCCTGCCTTGAAAGTAAAGAAAGTAAAAAAAGAGAGAGATAAAACTGAGGATAAGCTAGTAGCTTTGAAGTGGTCGCGGGAGTGGTAGAGAACCCTATTACCTCATGTGCATCAATGGAAACATGTCCAAAGTATGCCCCAGTAAGGGAAGAGCACTGATAGAAAAAATAAAATGATATCCAGTGGGAAAAAAATCAGTGCTAAGGAAGGGAAAAGAAGAAAGGGACCAGAAGAAAAAGTTGAGTGGTCAGGTGCTAACAAGAGTAAGAATCCATGTGTTCTTTGATCGATAACCCATAGGTGAGACTGCACTTATTAGCTTATAGAAGCCAGTATGGTGAATTTGGATGCTCTGAATGTGATTGTGGAGTTTACTCAGGATAGTTGCTAAGTGTGGGAGAAGTACATGTTGGTCTTGATGTTATCAGGTTCATTTTCATGTGGCTTACTAAGGGGAATCTGAGTGTGGTGCTTCAACGATGAAACGAGTTTCTGAAGTTTTCAAACTTCTTCTCCTGATCTTGGTCTTCTGTTTGCTTGAGGGCAAGCAAAAGCTAAGTGTGGGGGAGTTGATATATCATGGTTTTTAGGACTTTTAACCATGGTATATGTCTTCTTATTGAGTCTTTTAGAGTCCTTTGGAGTCCTTTTATGTGTGTTTACAGGTCTAGGTACGTTTGGAGCGGATTTGGAGATTATGGCGCATTCTGGAGCATTTTGGAGCATTTGGCCGAGAGGAAGAGTTCACTGTCCATATCAGACATCTGTGTCGATCGACACATCATATGTATCGGTCGACACATACACGATTCAGACTTATTCTCGGCGGTTTATTGAAGAGTTTGGAAATTGCAACAAAGCCCAGAAGTTTCTCATAATTACAAAGAAGCCCCAAACGAGTTTAGATCATTATATTAGGGTTTTAGCCACTTGTTTAGGCTACGCTTTTTTACTTACGCATTATTTTACTTTCAGACAGTTAGGGGCTGATCTTGTACTCGAGAGAGAAGAGATTTCAAACCCCAGTTCTTTATTTTATTTTATGCTATTTGGTTTTCTATTCATGATGTCTTCTGTTTCGATGATCATGTCTGAGTAGTTTACCAGTTAGGTTTAGGGATTCTCACAGGGGATTTCATGGAATTATAGGTTGATCAATCTGTAGGGATTCATATCTTTCTAGTTTTTCATCTAGGGTTATTCTTATTGCTTGATCTGAATTGGCCACTTAGATTATTGTTGTTAGGTTGATTTCTGCAACGAAAGTTGATTAATTAACTAGAAAGAACCTAGATGAGCAATTTAACTATTCACAAAGAAATTTGGCTTAGGAAAATTGTGAACGAAAGAACCTGAGTTTAATACTTGTTTAGAACTCTAGGATTCTCAACGAAAGTTGGCTTGCTAGGTTGTTAGACATAGATAATATTCACAACGAAAGTTGGTCTATTATAATTATGTGATTCTAGTTCTAGAACGTTTCTTAATTAGATCCCGATTGATTGATTACCCTATAGTCCTGATTTCCTGAGAACTCCCTTGACCTGACGCTTTGCCTGATTGCTTACAAACCGATTTCTTTAATTCCTGCTTTGATTTACTGCTTTCTTACTGCTGCACCTAGCTTAATTCGACGTTCTATAATCTATCGTAAGACGCTTGAGTCTCTGTGGATTTGATACCCTATATACTACTGGTTCACGTCTGTGCACTTGCAGTGTAGATCTGGGGATTAAAAACCTATCGTATCAAGATAAAATATGAGTTTGCCAAAGCTGAAGCAGAGAATAATGGGGTTAAGTTGACAAATGAACAACAAATTGCAATTGTGTCACAAATGGATGCTGAATCTAAACAAGTTTGTGCCGAAAAGCTTAACGCGTGAGAAATGCAAAGTATGAATCTGAACTCTTATGATTGATTTTTTGTAAATCTGAACTCTTGTGATTGACTTCTTTATGCAGTATATTTACTCTATGACAACAGTCTTATTCTCTGGAAATTGTAAATTTTTTTAATGAAATATATTGCATAAAGAAATCAACAGAAGAATTAAAGTGTTTCAAAATCTCTGGAAATCACCCCCAAAAACTCTGCTACAAATCTCTTTGGAAATAAAATAAGTGTAGCCTAAACAATGGAAGGAAAAACCTAATTATAGTCTAAAACACGAATTGTGACTTTTGTATATAAAGAAAACTCTTGGTGGAAAAACAGATTTCCATTCTCCTTAAAATCTGCACAAAATTTTTGTCTAGATACGGTGTCGACCGACACCAAGTGCAAACACATCCATTGACCTATGTTTTTCGGTATGAAACAGGTGATGCATGGATATATTTAAGTTCATACAGCGGAGAACATTCATATAGATCTGCGGTAAACGACCAAGCTCTCATTCTATAGTTTATAAATAGTATCAAGACATCTGGTTTACCAAACCACAATTTTTGATTGAATATTGGATGTCCTTTGATATTGTTACGAAACATTGATCCTACATGAGGATTAATGAATGGAACTAGACTTCAAGTCATAGAAATGTATGATCTCATGGTAGGGGCAAGGATTATTACGGGTGAAAGTTTGGTCAGAAATTTTTGATTCCAATAGAAATAACTCCCTCGCATGCAAAACTACTATTAAAAATGAGAAAACGCCAACTTCCTTTGGCGGTGGCTTTTGCAATGACCATTAATAAAAGTCAAGGTCAATCTCTGTTTGAAGTTGGATTGTTTCTTCCGCGACGAGTCTATTCACATGGACATTTTTATGTGGCTATCTCCAGAGTTACGTAATAAATGTTGAAATTTTGATTGTGGACAAGAACGAAAAGCCTCATAAAGAAACAAAGAATGTGGTGTTCAAAGAAATTAAAGCTGTGATAGTAAAAACATCAACTATAATCTAACATTCATATATTCGAATATAAATATTAAATAATTTTAATATTTTATCAAATTAAGAATATATAATTTAAATTGATTGTGGACAAGGACGAAAAGCCTCAAAGGAAACAAAGAACGTGGTGTTCAAATATATTATTCAGAATCTCTAAGTTTTTACTTATCGCCCTTTGTGGACAAGGACGAAAAGCCTCAAAGGAAACAAAGAACGTGGTCTTCAAATAGATTATTCAGACTCTCTAAGTTTTTACTTATCTCAGAGTTCTTTTAACTTTTATGTTTTGTGTACTACCTTCTTTTCTTAAAGATGGTAGTATTTGTTTTAATTTTAACTCTATAAGTTGTTATTTTTGTTTTACAACCATATTGGTTTCATACAATAGTTATATTTTATGAGAATACTATATTTTAATAAACTTGGCAAAGTTTATTACTTATTAGAACTGACCATCCAATACAACAAATACTTGATTATGAGGCTTACCAATCAAGCAAGCAAAGTTATTTATACTATAAGTTAGGCATTAAATTTACTTATATTGCCTAACTACCGATAATCAGTTCATTCCTAACACAATATTTTTATTATTAAACACTTAGGTCTAAACTTACTTTGTAAAGACTGGTCGACATCTGAGCATCCCGCGCTAGGTGTAGAAGAACTTCATTTTGAAGAGCCGCAACACATCCTGTAAAAGTAACATTAGCAAAAAGATATCAGTAAAACAATGTAAGTTTAGTTGTTCTAATTATTAATATATACACAAGGTAATCAATTCCAATGATTTGTATAATAACTTAGCTTTTGAAAGAAGAAGGTTAGTCTCAGAGAGGTAACAAACTCCTCTGCAAATGAGACCAATCGATATTAGTATAGGCAGAATACTATACATTGTATTTCCAAACAACAACATAAGATTAGCCATTAATAATGCTTGAACAGAACAAGTGATCTCTCAGGCTTTGAGAATGGGACATTGTGTGAACCTCCCCTCACCGTTGAAAATGACAAGAAATTTCCATAGACATTAGTCCACCCACCACCTGAAACAAACCAAATTGTTTTAGTTTTGTTTTTATCCTTTTTTCTTAACCATTAGATAGTTATTTAAAATAAAAATTAAACTGAAAACCATACTCGATAAGGCAAACTTTTAGTCAGTCCTTATCTTTCTACAAACCTGCTAACTAAGGTTCAACTTCATGTCAACCCGAACACGGTATGTTTATCTCCTCCTTGCAAGAGAATCAAACACCTTTAACTCATCATATTGATACATTAACTGTATATCAAATTCAACAAAGGCTATATTAACTTTAATGGACTACCAATCAAGCAAGCAAGACATGATTATTTATACTACACCTTATGTATAAAAAAATAATTCCATTTCCTAACTACCTATAATCAGTTCCATTACTAACACGGTATCTATACTATTAAAACACTTAGTTCTAAACTTACTTTCTACTGACTGGTTGACATCTGAGCATCCCAATACAAGTTTTAGTAAAACTTCATTTTGAAGAGGCGCAACACATCCCACACAGTAACATTATCAAAATATATAAGAAACAAATATAAATTTAGTTGTTCTGCTTTATTAATATATACATAAGCTAAGAAATTCGAATGATAATTAGAATAACTTAGCTTTGAAAGAAGAAGGTTGGTCGCAGAAAAGTAACAAACTCATCTACAAATGAGACCAATCGATATTAGAATATACAGAAAGCTAAACAAGGTAATAAGTTAATTCATTAAGACAACTAAGAGGTTAATGGAGAGACACTGATTTACATACTTGTAGACAAGCAATTGGTATTCAAGTACACTGATTTCATCATGAGAAAACCAACAAAAGACCATTTTTATCAATAACTACTAACTAGGGATGTTAATTTGGGTTCAAACCCAAATGGGTATCCAAATTTATCACAAATGGGTTGGACTTTATCCAAGAAAAAAAATATGGGTTTGAAATGGTTTGGGTTTAAATTTTGTTTTGTTTTACTTGGGTCTTGCCCAGTGATATACTGGATATCCACGGGTTTAACAATTCTTTTTTTGACATCATCTGGAAAAAAAAACCCTAATTCTTCAACTCATCGACGAGAAGATTTTGTTCTAGGTTTCGGTTTCTTCTTCTTCAATCTCAATTGATTTCGTTCTGGGTTTCGGTTTCTTCTTCTTCAATCTCAATTAATTTCGTTCTGGGTTTGTTCTTCTTCAATTTCAGTGCTCCTTCAAGCTATTGGATCGGTAGTCGGTACTGTGTGTATTGGAGTCTGGAGACCATCTTCTTCAGAAAGAGATCCAGGTTAGACCCATTCATGGTTTCTAGATTCTTACGGGAAATACCCATTCAAGTCGTATATGGGTTTGATGTTCGATTGCTCTTCTTTATGGGTTGGATTTACGTTCAAAATTTCAGGATTTGCGAGATTTTTTGTTCAACATCATCATCAACAAGATCCATCTCAGCTAATACTTGTATGTATTTCTCTCTTTAATTCCTTGGTCTCCATTCGATTTCGATGCTATGGATTGTTTAGACCTGAGTTTCTCTCTGTGCCTGAGTTCGCCATGAATCCACTATCTCAGGTTTTACAAGTTTACAATAATCTTATTTATAAAATCTTTGTTTAGACCTGTGAAAACTGGATCAGCTTTGCTTATTCGATTTTTTTTTGCTGGATATGATAAACAGAGGCTTCTTAAGATGGTTGATGGTTTGAACTTAGGGATTCTGTGGCTAGGATCCTGAGGATTCACGTTTTTAAATCGTAACTACGCTATATTAGTAGGCATTTGGAAGCTTTATTTTGAAATTGGTTCTCTGTTGGAAGTTGGAACCATGATTCAGTCAAGTGCTTATTATTAAGGATTAAAAACAGAAGCTTTATTTTGAAATATGGTTCTCTGTTGGAACCTTTGTTCATATTGAGTGTGTGACCCTGTTTCATATTGAGTTTGGATGTTGATTTTTACAACAGTACTGATTTTTTATGTTTGTGTGTCTGAATTTGTGATCCAGGTCTCTTGAATGGATTCACAATCGCAACAATTACTTGCCACACTTCAAGCTCAGCATGAACATATGATGGCAATGGATGATTATCAGGATGGAGAAACCTTACTAGCAGCATCAGAGAGTGAGATTCAATCGATTCATCCGACTCAAACGGTATTTGATTCTAATAAACGCCTAAAAGCTGATGTTTGGAAAGAGTTCATACCTATTGAGACAGTAGAGGAAGATGGAAAAAGTAGAGGTAGGTGTGTCCATTGTAGTAAGAAAATGGTCGTTGAAATTAGCTCAGGAACATCAGCTTGTAAGCGCCATTTAGACAATTGTCCAAAGAGACCTAGAACCGACGGTAGGGATAACAGAGGCAGGCTGATTTATGATCCAAAAATAGACCGTCAAATGACTAGTGAAATCATTATCTACCATGATTTGCCGTTCAAGTATGTGGAATATGAGAAAGTTCGAGAAAGAGATAAATATCTGAACCCGGATTGTAAGCCTATATGTAGGCAAACGGCTGGTGCAGATGTTTATAGGAGATATGAACTAGAAAAGGCAAAGTTGAAAGAGGTTTTGGCAAGACACAAAGGTCGCATAAACTTTACTTCAGACTTGTGGTCAGCCACTACCACTATGATGGGTTATGTATGTTTAACAGCGCATTACATTGACGATGGTTGGAGGTTAAACAACAAGGTTTTAGCGTTTTGCGAGTTCAAACCTCCACACACCGGGGAAGAGATTGCTAAGAAGATTTTGGATTGTTTGAAAGAGTGGAATCTAGAAAAGAAGGTATTCTCTATCACCTTAGATAACGCTACCAGTAATGACAGTATGCAGAAGATTTTGAAGCATCGTCTGCAGATGGTCATTGGTAATAGATTACCATGCGATGGAAAGTACTTGCACGTTAGATGTTGTGCGCATGTGTTAAATCTCATTGTGAAGAAGGGATTAGAGCTAGCTGGAAATCTTCTGGAGAAGATCCGAGATAGTGTAAAATTTGTTAAAGCTTCACAGTCGAGAAAAGATGCATTTGCTGCGTGTGTTGAGAGTGTTGGAGAAACAGGAGGTTCGGGTTTATCTTTGGATGTTTCAACGCGTTGGAACTCAACGTACGAAATGCTTGCAAGAGCTCTAAAATTTCGTAAAGCTTTCACTAGCTTACAATTGTGTGATAGAAGTTACAAGTGTTTGCCTTCTGAAGATGAATGGGACCGAGGAGAAAAAATCCGTGATATGTTGAAGCCATTTAGCACCATAACAACTTATATCTCAGGAGTTAATTATCCTACCGCTAACGTCTACTTCTCACAGGTTTGGAAAATCGAGTGCCTTTTGAGAAAAATTTCCCATTGTGATGATACTGCTGTTAGGGAAATGGCAAAGAGTATGCAATCGAAGTTTACAAAATACTGGGACGAATACAGTATTGTTTTGGCTATGGCAGCGGTTTTAGACCCGAGGATCAAGCTACAGATACTTAGAGTAGCTTTTGATAAATTGGATCCAAGAACTTCTGAGAGGAAAGTTGAAGTTGTTAAGAAGAGTTTGTATGCACTCTATGAAGAGTATAAAACCACCAAGTCTTGGTCCTCTTGGACTTCTATTTCTACTGACTTGGCACCACCAACTGCAGATGAGCTTCTAAATGAATCGCCACTTGAAGATGACTTGAATTATGTGAGCTTCTTTAACTTCCTCTTCATTGTGTTGATATATGTTTGCAGGGAAGCAAATGATGCAGAAAATTGGAGACTCCACGATGATGAGACATTGAGACTTTATTTCCAGTTTTTGTTTCGTTTTTTAGTTGGATTATATGGATCCTCAAATAATGTTACAGCTTTGAATATTTGTAATCATTGGTGTATTGATATTATGCAATAGTAAAAATATGGTATTATGAAAAATTTCAATGTTTGGATACCCATGGATATACCCACAACTTACTAGGTTGTACATGGATTTTACCCATTAACAAAATAAATGTTTGGGTTGGATTTGGGTTGGGTTTTTGTGGATTGGATATTTGTAGGTTGGGTTTGGGTTGGGTTATTTAACCCAAATTAACATCCCTACTACTAACTTAAATAGAAATCATCTACGAACTCTTAGATAAGAAAGTGACTACTAACTTGCTGCAAGCTGTCCAGCCACTTACTCCGATGAGCCGAGCATGATTAGCTTCCTGCTCATCTCTTCAGTTTAAATATTTAATTGGCTCATGTTACACTCAAACATCTACAAATTCTCCCATTTGCTGTCCAATCGAAAGAATAAATAAAATTCATAAACAAAGCCTACTGGAAAGTGGCAAAGTTTAAATCTTAAAGTACATCCCACTTACTGTCCAAATCATAGAATCAACTGACACAGAGAAAATTGCAAAGTTCAAATCATAAAGCTTGTCATCAATTTTCATTAGAACATGAAAAATCAATTTTCTTCTCAATCATGGAATCAGTTCTTAAAGCATTTTAATTAAGAGTAAAAAAGTTAAATTACCAGAACTAAATAATATTGAATATAACTCGTAGGTAGATCAAACCAAAACTGCACATAGAAGAACCCAAATCCTAAACGTTTTCTTTTTGACCAAATCCTAAACATTGACCTTTCGTTAAACTCGAAATCAAAAATTTTAAGAAATCAAAAAGGATTATCTATATATGTATAACAAATCATAAACACTAATTAATTCACCACTCATCACAATTCCAAGTAAATCATAGATCATTGAAAAAAATCAGAGAATCCTTTGTGAGATTTAAAGACATATCACCTCATCTAGCATGAAAAATGATTTGAATCTGAGTGACTTCTCCTTGATTGCATCACACATCATATAAAAATCTACCTGAATCAATACATTCAAAGATATAAGTACAAAATCACCCTCCCAAAGAATAACCCATCTAAGACAATAAAAAACCATAAGAGAAAAGAAATAATGAAATTTTGCAATGGGATTCAGGAGATCGAAGGTCTGAAGATCTGTAAATGAAGAGTTTCAAAAAGGGTTTCTCAAGTCATGTTAAAGACATAATAGCAAAGTAGAAGTAGTTTTAGATGTATCTGATTTACATGCAGCTGAGAATTTGATCGACTAAATTATGTTCAAAGATAAGGCGAAAGACCTGATTTTGTTTATTTAGATTCGATCATATGTTAGGAAATCAATGAATAAAAACCAAAAAAAGACAGATTTTACCTGATATTTTTCAAAAATATTATATAATCAGACATATTACGGTAAGAAGATGAGATCAGGTAAGGAAGAGATGAGGCAAAGTAGAAAGGTTTTTTTCCATTATCGTCAGAAAAAAATCGTGAATAAACCCTAGAAGTTATTATGTCCGATTTTATTTTTCTAGCAAATCTAATTGTAATTGGTTATTTGGCCAGATAAATACTGAGAGAAATGACGATTGAGCCTGAAACAAAACAATGTTGGGCTGAATTAACATTACAAATTAACCATATCTTACTAATACTATAAATAATCTAAAGTAATTCAAATTAATATCAATGTTGAAAGGTAAAAAATGTTATAAAAAATAATTTTGCCACAAGATATAAAAATGCACTGGATGAAAAAAATATTCTAAATGGTATTGCCACAAAACTTTTGTGCAGCTTTTTAGGAGAATTGGAAATCTCCATTTCCACCAAGAGTTTTCTTTATTTACAAAAGGCACAAATCGTGTTTTAGACTATAATTAGGTTTTTCCATCCATTGTTTAGACTGCACTTATTTTATTTCCAGAGATATTTGTAGCAGCGGTTTTGGGGGTGATTTCCAGAGATTTTGAAACCTTTTAACTCTTCTATTGATTTCTTTGTGCAATATATTTATTCTATGATTTATGTTTCATTAATTTTTTTTTACAATTTCCAGAGAATAAGACCGTTGTCATAGAGTAAATAGATTGCATAACGAAGTCAATCACAAGAGTTCAGATTTACAAAAAATCAATCACAAGAACTCAGATTTATACTATGCATTTCTAACGCGTTTAGCTTTTCGGCACAAACTTGTTTAGATTCAGCATTCATTTGCGACACAATTGCAATCTGTTGTTCGTTTCTAACCTTAACCTCATTATTCTCAACTTCAGCTTTGGCAAACTCATCTTTTATCTTTTGATGCAGCAGTGTCTCCTATAAAAAAAAAGATTTTAGAACGAATCAAGTGTTTCCAAACTCTAAATACCTAATTAAGTAGATTTACGATTATCTTAGCTATTGATGCGTTCAAATTTTCTTTTGCGTCCTTTTTCTTTTATCGCATAAGATTTTATGGTCAACAATGAATTTCCTAACACCCTGAAATACTCATCACAACATGTTAACCCCCAAACACCACAAAAATAACAAGAGAACAATTGATTCAATATATATATATATATATATATATATATATATACTGTCACTAAAACTTACATTGTGCTAAGGGTTTCATCGCATAAGAAATTCAAAACTTTAGCCTTTGTAATGTACCCATCTTCTCACACTCACCAATGCCTTTTTGAAAAATCTCAAAAGGGAAGTCATCTAGTTTAACTTCTGATTCCGCAAAAATTCACCAAGAACCACGTAGCATCAGTTTCATTTAGGCCAACCGATCTACATTATTTTAAAAAAATATTGAAATAAATCTAATATGATATGCATCATCCATCAGAGAAATTCGATACTTTTCCAAGAAAAAAAATCTTACTTTTCTCCTCTGTAAATTATCAGAGTAAATAGTTGTATTATCATTTGGGTGAGCATAGAATACTCTTGGATCCTTGGGTTTCTCCCCGATACAATCTCACATATAACAAATCTAGGTTGCCCTTCCCTCAAACCAAGAGCCTATTAAACAAAAGTCATATGAAGTACATAGCAGTCACTACTAAATCCTTCTTATATTTAAAAATTTTAAGTTAATAGATGATACATTTTCAAAAGTCGCACAGAACTCCAAAAACTGAAGTACATTTCCAGTATCTTTTGGGGGAAAGTCAATGCTGGGAATGTAATTCAGTTTTGATTGTGATTTTGAAATGTACTTTAGGTTCCAGCAACAAATTGTGATTGCTTCTTTGTAGCATTGACTTTCCCCCAAAAGATGCTGGAAATGTACTTCAGCTTTTGGAGTTATGTGCGACTTTTGAAAATGTATCATCTATGAACTTAAACTTTTGAATATAAGAAGGATTTACTAGTGGCTGCTCTGTACTTCATATGACTTTTGTTGAATGGGCTCTTGGTTTGAGGGAAGCGCAACCTCAATTTGTTATATGTGAGATTGTATCGGGGAGAAACCCAAGGATCCAAGAGTATTCTACGCTCACCCAAATGATAATACAACTATTTACTCTGATAATATACAGAGGAGAAAAGTAAGATTTTTTTTTCTTGGAAAAGTATCGATTTTCTCTGATGGATGATGCATATCATATCAGATTTATTTCAATATTTTTTGAAAATAATGTAGATCGGTTGGCCTAAATGAAACTGATGCTACGTGGTTCTCGGTTCTTGGTGAATTTTTGCGGAATCAGAAGTTAAACTTGATGACTTCCCTTTTGAGATTTTTCAAAAAGGCATTGGTGAAGATGGGTTCATTACAAAGGCTGAAGCTTTTGAATTTCTTATGCGATGAAACCCTTAGCACAATGTAAGCTATAATGACTTTCACACACACACACACACACACATATATAGAATCAGCTGTTCTCTTGTTATTTTTGTGGTGCTTGGGGGTTAACATGTTGTGATGAGTTTTTTGGGGTGAAAAGGAAATTCATTGTTGACAATAAAATCTTATGCGATAAAAGAAAAAGGACGAAACAGAAAAGTTGAACGCATCAATAGCTAAGGTAACCGTAAATCTACTTAATTAGATATTTAGAGTTTGGAAACACACGATTCATTCTAAAATAATTTTTTTTGCAGGAGAAACAACTGCATCAGAAGATAAAAGATGAGTTTGCTAAAGCTGAAGCAGAGAATAATGGGGTTAAGTTGACAAATGAATAATAGATTGCAATCCTGTCGCAAATGGATGCTGAATCTAAACAAGTTTGTGCCGAAAAGCTAAACGCGTTAGATATGCAAAGTATAAATCTGAACTCTTGTGATTGATTTTTTTGTTTGTAAATCAACATAATTCATAAACACAGCCAAGAAAATTGCAAAAGTTCAAATCATAAAGCTTGTCATCAATTTTCATTAGAACATACAAAATCAATTTTCTTCTCAATCATGGAATCTGTTCTTAAATCATTTTAATTAAGAGTAAAAAAAGGTATAATTACCAGAACTAAATAATATTGAATATAACTCGTAGGTAGATCAAACCAAAACTGCACATAGAAGAACCCAAATCCTAAACGTTTTCTTTTGACCAAATCCTAAACATTGACCTTTCGTTAAACTCGAAATCAAAAAATTTAAGAAATCAAAAAAGGATTATCTATATATGTATAAAAAATCATAAACACTAATTAATTCACCACTCATCACAATTCCAAGTAAATCATAGATCATTGAAAAAAAATCAGAGAATCCTTTGTGAGATTTAAAGACATATCACCTCATCTCGCATGAAAAGTGATTTGAATCTGAGTGACTTCTCCTTGATTGCATCACACATCATATACAAATCTACCAAAATCAATATATTCGAAGATATAAGTACAAAATCAACCCACCAAAGAATAACCCATCTAAGACTAAAAAAAAACCATAAGAGAAAAGAAATAATGAAATTTTGCAAAGGGATTCAGGAGATCGAAGGTCTGAAGATCTGTAGATGAAGAGTTTCAAAAAGGGTTTCTCAAGTCATGTTAAAGACATAATGGCAAAGTAGAAGTAGTTTTAGATGTATCTGATTTACATGCAGCTGAGAATTTGATCGACTAAATTATGTTCAAAGATAAGGCCAAAGACCTGATTTTGTTTATTTAGATTCGATCAAATCTTAGGAAATCAATGAATAAAAAACAAAAAGACAGATTTTTACCTGAGATTTGTCAAAAATATTATATAATCAGACATATTACAGTAAGAAGATGAGATCGGAATGAGGCAGAGTAGAAAGGTTTTTTCTATTATCGGCAGAAAAAAAATCGTGAATAAACCCTAGAAGTTATTATGTCTGATTTTCTTTTTCTATAAAATCTAATTGTAATTGGTTATTGGGCCAGATAAATATTGAGAGAAATGACGATTGAGCCTGAAACAAAACAACGTTGGGCTGAATTAACATTACAATTTAACCATATCTTACTAATACTATAAATCATCTAAAGTAATTCAAATTAATATCAATGTTGAAAGTTAAAAAATGTTATAAAAAATACATCAAGACAGTATTTATTCTTCATACCAAATAAATAAAAATCAATTAATCTATTAGCTATTAGCTATTTTAAAATATGTTATTGGGAACACACAATATAAACATATTTTACAAATCCTGTTTTAGACTATAATTAGGTTTTTCCATCCATTGTTTAGACTACACTTATTTTATTTCCAAAGATATTTGTAGCAGAGTTTTTGGGGGTGATTTCCAGAGATTTTGAAACCTTTTAACTTTTCTATTGATTTCTTTGTGCAATATATTTATTCTATGATTTATGTTTCGTTAATTATTTTTTACAATTTCCAGAGAATAAGACCGTTGTCATAGAGTAAATAGATTGCATAAAGAAGTCAATCACAAGAGTTCAGATTTACAAAAAATCAAATCACAAGAGTTCCTATTTATACTATGTATTTCTAACGCGTTTAGCTTTTCGGCACAAACTTGTTTAGATTCAGCATCCATTTGCGACACAATTGCAATCTGATGTTCATTTCTAACCTTAACCCCATTATTATCAACTTCAGCTTTGGCAAACTCATCTTTTATCCTTTGAAGCAGCAGTGTCTCCTATAAAAAAGATTTTAGAATGAATCAAGTGTTTCCAAACTCTAAATACCTAATTAAGTAGATTTACGGTTATCTTAGCTATTGATGGGTTCGAATTTTCTTTTGCATCCTTTTTCTTTCATCGCATAAGATTTTATGGCAACAATGAATTTCCTAGCACCCTGAAATACTCATCACAACATGTTAACCCCCAAACACCACAAAAATAACAAGAGAACAGTTGATTCAATATATGAATGTCTGTCACTATAACTTAGATTGTGCTAAGGGTTTCATCGCATAAGAAATTCATAAGCTTCAGCCTTTGTAATGAACCTATCTTCTCATACTCACCAATGCCTTTTTGAAAAATCTCAAAAGGGAAGTCATCAAGTTTAACTTTTGATTCCGCAAAACATTCACCAAGAACCGAGAACCACGTAGCATCAATTTCACTTAGGCCAACCGATCTACATTATTTAAAAAAAATATTGAAATAAATCTGATATGATATGCATCATCCATCAGAGAAAATCGATACTTTTCCAAGAAAAAAAATCTTACTTTTCTCCTCTGTAAATTATCAGAGTAAATAGTTGTATTATCATTTGGGTGAGCGTAGAATACTCTTGGATCCTTGGGTTTCTCCCCGATACAATCTCACATATAACAAATCTAGGTTGCCCTTTCCTCAAACCAAGAGCCTATTAAACAAAAGTCATATGAAGTACATAGCAGTCACTAGTAAATCCTTCTTATATTCAAAAGTTTAAGTTCATAGATGATACATTTTCAAAAGTCGCACAGAACTCCAAAAACTGAAGTACATTTCCAGAATCTTTTGGGGGAAAGTCAATGCTGGGAATGTAATTCAGTTTTGATTGTGATTTTGAAATGTACTTCAGGTTCCAGCAACAAATTGTGATTGCTTCTTTGTATCATTGACTTCCCCCCAAAAGATGCTGGAAATGTACTTCAGGTTTTGGAGTTATGTGCGACCTTTGAAAATTTATCATCTATGAACTTATACTTTTGAATATAAGAAGGATTTACTAGTGACTGCTCTGTACTTCATATGAATTTTGTTGAATAGGCTCTTGGTTTGAGGGAAGAGCAACCTCAATTTGTTATATGTGATTTTCTATCGGGGAGAAGCCCAAGGAGCCAAGAGTATTCTACGCTCACCCAAATGATAATACAACTATTTACTCTGATAATTTACAGAGGAGAAAAGTAAGATTTTTTTTCTTGGAAAAGTATCGATTTTCTCTGATGGATGATGCATATCATATCAGATTTATTTCAATATTTTTTTTAAATAATGTAGATCGGTTGGCCTAAGTGAAATTGATGCTACGTGGTTCTCGGTTCTTGGTGAATGTTTTGCGGAATCAAAAGTTAAACTTGATGACTTCCCTTTTGAGATTTTTCAAAAAGGCATTGGTGAGTATGAAAAGATGGGTTCATTACAAAGGCTGAAGCTTTTGAATTTCTTATGCGATGAAACCCTTAGCACAATGTAAGTTATAGTGACTTTCATATACATATATATATATAGAATCAATTGTTCTCTTGTTATTTTTGTGGTGCTTGGGGGTTAACATGTTGTGATGAGTTTTTTGGGGTGAAAAGGAAATTCATTGTTGACCATAAAATCTTATGCGATAAAAGAAAAAGGACGAAACAGAAAAGTTGAACGCATCAATAGCTAAGGTAACCGTAAATCTACTTAATTAGATATTTAGAGTTTGGAAACACACGATTCATTCTAAAATATATTGTTTTTGTAGGAGAAACAGCTGCATAAGAAGCTAAAAGATGAGTTTGCCAAAGCTGAAGCAGAGAATAATGGGGTTAAGTTGACAAATGAATATCAGATTGCAATCCTGTCGCAAATGGATGCTGAAACTGAACAAGTTTGTGCCGTAAAGCTAAACGCGTTAGATATGCAAAGTATAAATCTGAACTCTTTTGATTGATTTTGTTGTAAATCAACATAATTCATAAACACAGCCACATAGAAAATTGCAAAGTTCAAATCATAAAGCTTGTCATCAAATTTCATTAGAACATACAAAATCAATTTTCTTCTCAATCATGGAATCTGTTCTTAAATCATTTTAATTAAGTTAAAAAAGTTTAATTACCAGAACTCAATAATATTGAAGAACCCAAATCCTAAACATTTTCCTTTGACCAAATCCTAAACATTGACCTTTCGTTAAACTCGACATCAAAAAGTTTAAGAAATCAAAAAGGATTATCTATATATGTATAACAAATTATAAACACTAATTAATTCACCACTCATCACAATTCCAAGTAAATCATAGATCATTGGAAAAAAATCAGAGAATCCTTTGTGAGATTTAAAGACATATCACCTCATCTCGCAGGAAAAGTGCTTTGAATCTGAGTGACTTCTCCTTCATTGCATCACACATCATATACAAATCTACATGAATCAATATATTCGAAGATATAAGTACAAAATCAACCCACCAAAGAATAACCGATGCATCTAAGACTAAAAAAAAACCATAAGAGAAAAGAAATAATAAAATTTTGCAATGGGATTCAGGAGATCGAAGGTCTGAAGATCTGTAGATGAAGAGTTTCAAAAAGGGTTTCTCAAGTCATGTTAAAGACATAATAGCAAAGTAGAAGTAGTTTTAGATGTATCTGATTTACATGCAACTGAGAATTTGATCGACTAAATTATGTTCGAAGATAAGGCCACATACCAGATTTTGTTTATTTAGATTCGATCAAATCTTAGGAAATCAATGAATAAAAAACAAAAAGACAGATTTTTACCTGAGATTTGTCAAAAATATTATATAATCAGACATATTACAGTAAGAAGATGAGATCGGGTAAGGAAGAGATGAGGCAGAGTACAAAGGTTTTTTCCCATTGTCGGCAAGAAAAAATTGTGAATAAACCCTAGAAGATATTATGTTCGATTTTCTTTTTCTAGCAAATCTAATTGTAATTGGTTATTGGGCCAGATAAATATTGAGAGAAATGACGATTGAGTCTGAAACAAAACAATGTTGGGCTGAATTAACAATACAAATTAACCATATCTTACTAATACTATAAATCATCTAAAGTAATTCAAATTAATATCAATGTTGAAAGGTAAAAAATGTTATAAAAAATACATCAAGACAGTATTTATTCTTCATACCAAATAAATAAAAATCAATTAATCTATTTGCTATTAGCTATTTTAAAATATGTTATTGGGAACACACAATATAAACAATTTTTACAATTTGTTTCTATATAAAATTAATTTATTATATAAAAATTAAAAATTGAATGTGATTATTAAATAAATAATAATATGAACTCAAACAACTAAAATTATATCTTTGGAAAAAGAACCATTCAAAAGGAAAGTAAGAATATATAGGTAAAATGTACAAAAGGTCTTTAATTTAATTTAATTTCTAATTACACTGATTATGAATCTACCCCTTATCTTTTTGGATACATTCAGTCAACAAAATTAAAGGATAAAAATGCACTGGATGAAAAAAATATTCTAAAGGGTATTGCCACAAAACTTTTGTGCAGCTTTTTAGGAGAATTGGAAATCTCCATTTCCACCAAGAGTTTTCTTTATTTACAAAAGACACAAATCGTGTTTTAGACTATAATTAGGTTTTTCCATCCATTGTTTAGACTACACTTATTTTATTTTCAGAAATATTTGTAGCAAAGTTTTTGGGGGTGATTTCCAGAGATTTTGAAACCCTTTACCTCTTCTATTGATTTTTTGTGCAATATATTTATTCTATGATTTATGTTTCATTAATATTTTTTACAATTTCCAGAGAATAAGACCGTTGTCATAGAGTAAATAAATTGCATAAAGAAGTCAATCACAAGAGTTCAGATTTACAAAAACCCAATCACAAGAGTTCAGATTTATACTATGCATTTCTAACGCGTTTAGCTTTTCAGCACAAACTTGTTTAGATTCAACATCCATTTGCGACACAATTACAATCTGTTGTTCACTTCTCAATTTAACCCCATTATTCTCTACTTCAGCTTTGGCAAACTCATCTTTTATCTTTTGATGCAGCTGTGTCTCCTACAAAAAAAAATTTAGAATGAATCAAGTGTTTCCAAACTCTAAATACCTAATTAAGTAGATTTACGGTTATCTTAGCTATTGATGCGTTCAAATTTTCTTTTGCGTCCTTTTTCTTTTATCGCATAAGATTTTATGGTCAACAATGAATTTCCTAGTACCCTGAAATACTCATCACAACATGTCAACCCCCAAACACCACAAAAATAACAAGAGAACAGTTGATTCAATATATATATATATACATATATATATATATATATATATATATATATATATATATATATACACATATATGACTGTCACTATAACTTACATTATGCTAAGGGTTTCATCGCATAAGAAATTCATAAGCTTCAGCCTTTGTAATGAACCCATCTTCTCATACTCACCTATGCCTTTTTGAAAAATCTCAAAAGGGAAGTCATCAAGTTTAACTTCTTATTCCGCAAAACATTCACCAAGAACCGAGAACCAGATAGCATCAGTTTCACTTAGGCCAACCGATCTACCTTATTAAAAAAAATATTGAAATAAATCTGATATGATATGCATCATCCATCAGAGAAAATCGATACTTTTCCAAGAAAAAAATCTTACTTTTCTCCTCTGTAAATTATCAGAGTAAATAGTTGTATTATCATTTGGGTGAGCGTAGAATACTCTTGGATCCTTGGGTTTCTCCCCGATACAATCTCACATATAACAAATCGAGGTTGCCCTTCCCTCAAACCAAGAGCCTATTAAACAAAAGTCATATGAAGTACATAGCAGTCACTAGTAAATCCTTCTTATATTCAAAAGTTTAAGTTCATAGATGATACATTTTCAAAAGTCGCACAGAACTCCAAAAACTGAAGTACATTTCCAGCATCTTTTGGGGGAAAGTCAATGTTGGGAATGTAATTCAGTTTTGATTGTGATTTTGAAATGTACTTCAGGTTCCACCAACAAATTGTGATTGCTTCTTTGTAGCATTGACTTTCCCCCAAAAGATGCTGGAAATGTACTTCAGTTTTTGGAGTTTTGTGCGACTTTTGAAAATGTATCATTTATGAACTTAAACTTTTGAATATAAGAAGGATTTACTAGTGACTGCTCTGTACTTCATATGACTTTTGTTTAATAGGCTCTTGGTTTGAGGGAAGGGCAACCTCGATTTGTTATATGTGAGATTGTATCGGGGAGAAACCCAAGGATCCAAGAGTATTCAACGCTCACCCAAATGATAATACAACTATTTACTCTGATAATTTACAGAGGAGAAAAGTAAGAATTTTTTCTTCGAAAAGTATCGATTTTCTTTGATGGATGATGCATATCATATCAGATTTATTTCAATATTTTTTTAAAAAATAATGTAGATCGGTTGGCCAAAGTGAAACTGATGATACGTGGTTCTCGGTTCTTGGTGAATGTTTTGCGGAATCATAAGTTAAACTTGATGACTTCCCTTTTGAGATTTTTCAAAAAGGCATTGGTGAGTATGAAAAGATGGGTTCATTACAAAGGCTGAAGCTTTTGAATTTCTTATGCGATGAAACCCTTAGCACAATGTAAGTTATAGTGGCTTTCATATATATATATATATATGAATCAATTGTTCTCTTGTTATTTTTGTGGTGCTTGGTTGTTACCATGTTGTGATGAGTTTTTCAGGGTGAAAAGGAAATTCATTGTTGACCATAAAATCTTATGCGATAAAAGAAAAAGGACGAAACAGAAAAGTTGAACGCATTAATAGCTAAGGTAACCGTAAATCTACTTAATTAGATATTTAGAGTTTGGAATATATTTTTTTTGTAGGAGAAACAGCTGCATGAGAAGATAAAAGATGAGTTTGCCAAAGCTGAAGCAGAGAATAATAGGGTTAAGTTGACAAATGAATATCATATAGCAATCCTGTCGCAAATGGATGCTGAATCTGAACAAGTTTGTGCCGAAAAGCTAAACGCGTTAGACATTCAAAGTATAAATCTGAAATCTTGTGATTGATTTTGTTGTAAATCAACATAATTCATAAACACAGCGACATAGAAAATTGCAAAGTTCAAATCATAAAGCTTGTCATCAATTTTCATTAGAACATACAAAATAAATTTTCTTCTCAATCATGGAATCTGTTCTTAAATCATTTTAATTAAGAGTAAAAAAAAGGTTTAATTACCAGAACTAAATAATATTGAATATAACTCGTAGGTAGATCAAACCAAAACTGCACATAGAAGAACCCAAATCCTAAACGTTTTCCTTTGACCAAATCCTAAACATTGACCTTTCGTTAAACTCGAAATCAAAAAGTTTAAGAAATCAAAAAAGGATTATCTATATATGTATAACAAATCATAAACACTAATTAATTCACCACTCATCACAATTCCAAGTAAATCATAGATCATTGGAAAAAAATCAGAGAATCCTTTGCGAGATTTAAAGACATATCACCTCATCTCGCATGAAAAGTGATTTGAATCTGAGTGACTTCTCCTTGATTGCATCACACATCATATACAAATCTACCTGAATCAATATATTCGAAGATATAAGTACAAAATCAACCCACCAAAGAATAACCCATCTAAGACTCAAAAAAAAAAATATAAGAGAAAAGAAATAATTAAATTTTGCAATGGGATTCGGGAGATCGGAGGTCTGAAGATCTGTATATGAAGAGTTTCAAAAAGGGTTTCTCAAGTCATGTTAAAGACATAATAGCAAAGTAGAAGTAGTTTTAGATGTATCTGATTTACATGCAGCTGAGAATTTGATCGACTAAAGTATGTTTGACGATAAGGCCAAAGACCTGATTTTGTTTATTTAGATTCGATCAAATCTTAGGAAATCAATGAATAAAAAACAAGAAAAGACAGATTTTTACCTGAGATTTGTCAAAAATATGTTGTAATCAGACATATTACAGTAAGAAGATGAGATCGGGTAAGGAAGAGATGAGGAAGAGTACAAAGGTTTTTTCCCATTGTCGGCAGGAAAAAATTGTGAATAAACCCTAGAAGATATTATGTTCGATTTTATTTTTCTATCAAATCTAATTGTAATTGGTTATTGGGCCAGATAAATATTGAGAGAAATGACGATTGAGTCTGAAACAAAACAATGTTGGGCTGAATTAACATTACAAATTAACCATATCTTACTAATACTATAAATCATCTAAAGTAATTCAAATTAATATCAATGTTGAAAGGTAAAAAATGTTATAAAAAATACATCAAATTAATTCAAAATGCTAATAGATTAAGAATTGTTTTTTATTTATTTGGTATGAAGAATAAATACTGTTTTGATGTATTTTTTTTTTGACAGTATTTATTCTTCATACCAAATAAATAAAAATCAATCCTTAATCTATTAGCTATTCCAAAATATGTTATTGGGAATACACAATATAAACAATTTTTACAAATCTTTTCTATATAAAATTAATTTATTATGTAAAAATTAAAATATTGAATGTGAGTATTAAATAAATAATAATATGAACTCAAACAAATAAAACTATATCTTTGGAAAAGGAACCATCCAAAAGGAAAGTAAGAACATATAGGTAGAATTTACAAAGGTCTTTAATTTATTTTATTTTCTAATTAAGTTGATTATAAATCTACCCCTTATATTTTTGGATACATTTTGTCAAAAGATTAACAGATAAAAATGCAGTTGATGAAAAAAACATTCTAAATGGTATTGCCACCTCCCCCCCCCCCCCCCCCCCCCCGAAACCTCATGTATTTTACATTAATAGTCTATTGTCTTTGGATAAACATTTTTTAGCTTTGTGTTATTTATCTATAAAATTTTGAAAACATTTAATCTGAATCTAATTTATTATGGAACTAAACCAACCCAAAACCGTACCGAAAAGCCCATGCCTATCTCTGACATGTCTGGCTCTTCAAATCTTCCTTCTCAAGATGAATAACACGAACGATCTATGGTAGATTCTAAACTTCACTATGTAATGCAAAAAATCTTACAATGAATTGATTCCTGCATTCTTTAGTTGTTAGTTGATTTGTGGAAAGTCCATCATTGTTTTCTATGAAATAATATAACTTGGCCGTTGGTTGTAGTATATATTGTAGGTTATAGATCATCCATTTGATGATGTATATTATATATGTTATCACTTATTGAATCAATATTATCATCTGATTTTAAAATCATAAATTATATTATGCATTATCGTAAATAAAAGTATCATTTGAATCCTAAAAAGTTGATATATTCAATTTTTAGGATTCTAATTTTGATTATAATTAATAATATAGAATATAACTTATGATTTTGAAAATAAATCATAATTTTTATCCAATATGTGCCAATATATATAATATATATCATCACTAATGTGTGGATCTATAACCGAAAATGTATTATAACTAATCGCAAATTACATTATTTCATAGAAGACAACAATGTACTCTCCACAAATAGACAAACAACAAAAGAACAATTGAATCAATTAATTGTAAGATAGTTTTTTCATTACATAGCGAAATTTAAGACCTACCACATATCGTCGGCGTTATTCAGATTGGGAGGGATGATTTGAGGGGCCAGGCATGTCGCAGACTTAAAATTCTTTTACCCTCTTTCTTTAGTGTTCAAAAAATTAATTTTGAGGTTAAATTTTTTAAAATCAGAGTGATAAGATACATAGTACATTTACGATTTTATATACTTCTCACTATTTATATTATGTAATTTCACGGAAATAGAAATGGGATATCTTTAGTTGTTTGAGAAAAATGTTAAGTAAGATTATAATTAAATGATTTCAGAATTTTATAGATAATTAAGACAACGCTAACAAACCTTTTTATAGTCTAAAACACGATTTAGGCCTTTTGTAAATAAAGAAAAAAAAATCGAGTAATAATGTAGATTTCTAATTCTCTTAAAAAGTTGTGCAGAATTTATGTCTAGAAATAGTGTCGAACGGCTGTTGATGTGGTGTTTCTAGGATGAAATGAGTTTCTAAGTTTTCCTTTCACGTCTTGGTTTTATGTTTGCTTGAGGGCAAGCAAAAGCTAAGTCTGGGGGACTTGTTATATCATGGTTTTAATGAGTTTTTAACCATAATATATGTCTTTGTTATGAGTATTTTCAGTGTTTTTGGAGTCATTTGAGTCTTTTACAGTTTTGCATGATTGGAGCTTAATTGAAGATTTTGTGAGCTTTTGGAATAATTCTGCAGCCCATATGGATTTCACAGAGGTCACTGGTTGCTTACGCACTTGGTGTCGGTCGCCACCATATCTGGACAGAAATTCTACGTAGCTTTCTAAGAGAACTCGAAATCTGCATGTTTACCTAAAAGTATTATTTATTTACAAAAAGGCTCAAATCGTATTTTAGACTATAATTAGGTTTTTCCAGCCATTTTTTAGACTATACTTATTTTATTTCCAGAGAGATATGTAGCATAGCTTTTGGGGCTGATCTCTAAAGATTTTAAACCCCTTTTATTCTTTTATTGATTTATTTACGCAATCTATTTATTCTATGATTTCTGTTTTATTATTATGTTTTTTACAATTTCCACAGAGTAAGACCTTTGTCATAGAATAAATAGATTGCATAAATAAACCAATCACAAGAGTTCAAATTTACAAAGAATTAATCACAAGAATTAAGAATTATACTTTGCATTTCTAATGCATTTAGATTTTCAACGGAAATTGTTTCAGATTCAACATCCATTTGCGACACAATTGCAATCCGTTGTTCATTTGTCAACTTAACCCCATTATTCTCTGCTTTAGCTTTGGCAAACTCATCCTTTATCTTCTGATACATTTGTGTCTTCTACATCAGAAAGATTTTAGAATGGATCAAGTGTTACCAAACTTCAACTCTAAATATCTAATTATGTAGACTTTACGGTTACCTTAGCTATTGCTGCGTTCAAATTTTCTTTTGCTTCCATTTTCTTTTTATCGCATAAGATTGTATGGTCAACAATGAATTTCCTCAACACCCTAAAAGATTCATCACAACATGTTAACCCCCAAAAACCACAAAAAAAAAACAAGAGAACAATTGATTCAGTATATATGTATATATATATATATATGAATGTACACTATAACTTACATTGTGCTAAGGGTTTTATCGCATAAGAAATTCAAAAGATTCAGTGTAATGAACCCATCTTCTCATACTCACCAATGCATTTTTGAAACATCTCAGGAGGGAAGTCATCAAGCTTAACTTCTGATTCCGCAAGACAGTCTCCAAGAACCGAACCACATATCATAAGTTGCACTTAGGCCAATCGATCTACATTATTTTAAAAAGTGAAATAAATCAGATATGATATATATATATATATATATTACATCGGAGAAAATTTATACTTTTCCAAGAAAAAAATTCTTACTTTTGTCCTCTCTTAATTATCATAGAATGCTCTTGGCTCCTTGTACTTCTCCCCGATACAATCTCATTTATAACAAATTGAGGTTGCTCTTCCCTCAGACAAAGAACCTATTCAAAAGATTCATATGAAGTAGAGAGGAGTCGCTAGTAAATCCTTCTTATATTCAAAAGTTTAAGTTCATAGATGATACCTTTTCAAAGGTCGCACATATCTCCAAAAATTGAAGTACATTTCCAGCATCTTTTGGGGATAAATCAATGCTACAACGAATCAATCAAAATTTGTTGCTGGAAACTGAACTACATTTCAAAATCACTATCAAAACTTAATTACATTTCCAGCAATTACTTTCCCCCAAAAGATGCTGGAAATGTACTTCAGTTTTTGTTCTGTGCGACTTTTGAAAATGTATCATCTATGAACTTAAACTTTTGAAGATAAGAAGGATTTACTAGTGACTGCTTTGTACTTCATATGACTTTTGTTAAATAGGCTCTTGGTTTGAGTGAAGGGCAACCTCAATTTGTTATATGTGAGATTGTATTTGGGAGAAGCCCAAGGAGCTAAGAGTATTCTACGCTCACCCAAATGATAATACAACTATTTACTCTTATAATTTACAGAGGAGAAAAGTAAGATTTTTTTTTCTTGGAAAAGTATTGATTTTCTCTGATGGATGATGCATATCATATCAGATTTATTTCATTTTTTAAATATTGTAGATCGGTTGACCTAAGTGAAACTGATGATATGTGGTTCTCGGTTCTTGGTGACTGTTTTGCGAATCAGAAGTTAAACTTGACGACTTTCCTTCTGAGATTTTTCAAAAAGGCATTCGTGAGTATGAAAAGATGGGTTCTTTACATAGGCTGAAGCTTTTGAATTTCTTATTCGATGAAACCCTTAGAAAAATGTAAGTTATAGTGACATTCATATATATATATATATATATATATATATATATATATATATATATATATATTGAATTAATTGTTCTCTTGTTCTTTTTGTGGTGCTTGGGGGTTAACATGTTGTGATGAATATTTCAGGGTGCTAAGGAAATTCATTAACCATAAAATCTTATGCGATAAAAGAAAAAGGACGCAAAAGAAAAGTTGAACCCATCAATAGCTAAGGTAACCATAAATCTACTTAATTAGGTATTTAGAGTTAAAGTTTAGCAACACTTGATTCATTCTAAAATCCTTTTTTGTAGGAGACACAACTACATCAGAAGATAAAAGATGAGTTTGCCAAAGCAGAAGCAGATAATAATAGGGTTAAGTTGACAAATGAACAACGGATTGCAATTGTGCCGCAAATGGATGTTGAATCTAAACAAGTTTGTGCCGAAAAGCTAAACGCGTTAGAAATGCAAAGTATAAATCTGAACTATTGTGATTGATTCTTTGTAAATCTGAACTCTTGCAATTGACTTCTTTATGCAATCTATTTACTTTATCACAACGGTCTTATTCTCGTGAAATTGTAATTTTTTTAATGAAACATAAATCATAAAGTAAATATATTGCATAACGAAATCAATAGAAGAATTAAAGAGTTTCAAAATCTCTAGAAATCACCCCCTCAAAATCTCTGCTCCAAATCTCTCTGGAAATAAATTGTGTAGTCTAAACAATAGGTCGAAAAACCTAATTATAGTCTAAACACGATTTGAGCCTTTTGTAAATAAAGAAAACTATTGGGTGGAAGTGAAGATTTACAATTCTCCTAAAAAGCTGCACAGAACTTCTGTCTAGGTACGGTGTTCACCGACACCAAGTGCAAACGCAGCCATTGACCTATGTTTTTTTTTGGTATGAAACAGGTGATGAATGAATATACTTAAGTTCTGACAGCAGAGAACATTCATATAGATCTGCGGTAAACGACCAAGCTCTCATTCTATAGTTTATAAATAGTATCAAGACATCTGGTTTACCAAACCGCAGTCTTCGATTGAAGATTGGATGTCCTGTGATATTGTTACGAAACATTGATCCTACATGAGGATTAATGAAGGGAACTAGACTTCAAATCATAGAATTGTATGATCTCATTGTAGGGGCAAAGATTATTACGAGTGAAAGGTTGGTCAGAAAATTTTGATTCCAAGACTAGAAATAACTCCCTCGGATGCAAAGCTACCATTCAAAATGAGAAGACGCCAACTTCCTTTGGCGGTGGCTTTTCCAATGACCATTAATAAAAGTCAAGGTCAATTTCTATTTTAAGTTGGATTGTTTCTTCCACGACCAGTCTATTCACATGGACATCTTTATGTGGCTATCTCCAGAGTTACGTCAAAAATGTTGAAATTTTGATTGTTGACAAGAACGAAAAGTCTCATAAGGAAACAAAGAATGTGGTGTTCAAAGAGATTAAAGCTGCGATAGTAAAAAAAAATCAACTATAATCTAACATTCATATATTCGAATATAAATATTGAGTAATTTTAATATTTTATCAAATTAAGAATGTATAATTTAAATTGATTAATATATTGTCTTAACCCGTTTTCCAATAGGCAAATTACTATTTAATAGTGTAGATAATTTTAATCGGTTAGTTTATTTTCCAAACTGTTTTAAAATATTAAAATAATATAAATATTGAATATTTTTGGTACTTTTATCAAATTATGAATATATCAATTTAAATTGGTTAATACATCTTTTTAACCCATTTTACAGTAGGCAAATTGTTTTTAGTAGTATAAATAACTAGAATTGGTTATTATATTTTCTAACCCGTTTTATAATGTCTAAATATAAATATTAATGTTTATTTTATAAATCAAAATGTAACTAAAATATGATAATCCGTTCATTTAACATTTTTAATTGATTTAAGTTCATTTAAGTGTTTCTATAATTATAATTAGTTACTTCATCTTTTTAACTTGTCTTCCAATGAACATAATATTTTTAATTATTTTTATAATAAAAAATAATAATTTATATTTCGATTCATTTTATAGTATTCTAAATTAATCACGTAAACCGCTTCGTCTGTCTCTGGCGACCTTTAGTGCGATTCGTCTGTCCCTGTACAAACCGCTTCTCCGACACTTCTCCTCCGGCCGGCGCTGGCCTCTCCGGCGTCGGTCGACTCTCCTTTGTCTTTTAATTGCCTTCCTCTCGTACTACACAAAATTCTACCAAAATTATACCTTTGTCACGGTCCCTCCTTTGGCGAAGATCTCGGCTTACTTCAGGGATCAGGGAGAGACGGCTCCGGAAGCCGATTCACCTATGATTCCGTCGTCGTCATACACGACCGGGTCGTCATGGTCAGCGATGCTCCATGAATTGTCGGGCAAAATCATACGCGGCGTGGAGGATAGCGCGGAGAGATGGTCTGAACGTCGAGACGTCGTCATTTACGCATGCGTATCGAAGAAGTGGAGAGATATTACAAAGGATATTGTTACATCTACTGATAATAACAACTCCGACAACATCACTTTCTCTCCTTAATAGTCTGATTGAGGCGTGGCTAAATCAGTCGGAAGTATCTATCAACAATGAAGAGGAGAACATGTGGTGGTTACGTAATTAATTATGTTTCTGTCTCCATGGTAGCACTGATTCAACTCACGATCAGATTTGCTTCATACCTTTGGTTGACGAAGTTTCCGGCGTTTACGCCGAGTATGTTCCGGCATTTTATGTCGTATGTTGGTCATTACTAACACAAGTTGTTAGTTTAATGTTTTTTATCGGGCGCCAATGGCTATTAGCGTCTCGAAGAATAACACAAGTCCCTTCGGATTTGTTATGTCATCAACGACCGGCAAGAAAACCACCATGGCATATATTGATTTCATCAAGGAAACAAGTTTCAAAGACGATATTCTTCATAAAGACCTTGATATGGAAGTGTTGGTATCAATGTATCTTCTTTTCAGAATTTCATTGCGACACATCAGGTTTCAGGATGCGATTTGTTCAAAGAATGTTCAGCCAAAAGATGTTGCATACAAATCACATCAGAGAAATAACAAATATGAAGTTGGACAATAATCGATATTACGATCGGTTAGCGAGTAAGACTACTCTTCGGAAAGCATCGTCAATCTCCATTCTGCTGTATTTTTCCAGTATATGGCTCATACATGTGTATGTAATAAGTGTGTTGATGTAATTCTGTATATGTTATCTGAATTTGTATCCATACAATGTATTTACTGATTAATGAAGTTGATTTAGTCGGGAAATTTTTTTTTGAAAATTTGATAAACAAGCTTTTAAAAACTGCAATTATAAAAATCTATATCATCATATATTTGAAACTATAAATATTCAATATTTTTAGTATTTTATCAAATTAATAATATATCAACTGAAATAATATTATTGATAATTAAAATTGGTTAAAATATTTTTCAGTCTAAATATAGAGATTTTTGTGTATATTTTATAGATCAAATGTAATTAAAATTATTTTTATAAATTTAATAATAAATATAAATTTAGTAATTATTTTTCTTAAGAAATCAAGAAATCAAAATTTTTATTGTAAGATTTTGTTATAATATAAAATTTATATTTATATTTCAAACAAAAAGAAGATATTTAAAGATATTATGAATATATTTCGAATAAATATATAATATAATATTTAAATTAAAATGTAGTTAAAATTATATTACAATAAATTTTAATAATAAATACGAGATTAATAATTATTTTTCTTAAGAAATAATATAACGCAAAAATATTTTGTAATATTTTGTTATAATATAAATATATATATATATATATATATATACGTATACTTAAAACAAAAAGTTATTAAAGATATTATGAATATTTTTTGGAATAAAATCATTAATTAGAGAATATTTAGCATGACTCGCAAATAGTTTAACTTTATTAAATCTAAAATATTCTTAATGAATAATAAAATACATATTAATTATAATGACACAAAACGTAAACAACAGGTAATGTAAATGTTAGTCTTTAATATGGTCTATTTTTTTAATAGTATAGATTTGTGTTTTTTTTGTTTTATAATTCATATACTAAACACAATGGCATTTTAGACAAAATAATATTTCTAAGAATTTTTTATAGTTGTTATAGTAGTGAAAAAGGTGAAAGTTGAAGTGGACAAGCTATTGGTGGTGGTTAAACTGAAGGTAGAAAATAAAATAAAATTGGTGTAACCCAGACCATTTAATTTGTCTGTAGAATACTAATTAAATAGTATTTGGTAGAACTTATAAAACATTTTATATAGTAATAGGACAGAAGGATTATAACTAAATAGTAAGTTTTTTTGAAGAAAATGAGGCTTCCCCAATGGAGATTCTTCAATTAGCAACCATAGAAGCAGAAAGTTGGAGGGAAGTAAAAAAAAAAATCGAAGGAAAAAAAAGAGGAAGATGAGGGTGAGTGTTTTTTACGATCTTTAGGAGGCCACTACTCTTCTATCACCACCCCAACCCTCTCGATATATCAAATTGACGCCTCGTGGGTGGAACCATGGGCGCAGCCAGCTTACTAAATATGGGTGCATTTGCACCCGTAAATATACTAATATTAAATTTTTAGTGTAAGAAAATCATCAAAACTTTGTTAGGTCATGTGGTTAAAGTTAGATAGTGCATCCCTAATATCCTCAGTTCGATCCTCCCATGCGCTTTTTATTGTTATATCAATACTGCACCCAGTGAAAAACTACTCTAGATTCGCCCCTGGGTAGAACATGATGCAATCAGTGGTTTAGGGTGATTCTTCAAAGATCCGACTAGGTGGAGATACACATGAGCACAAGGCTGCAGACAAAGCATTTCACCGTTACACGTCCAGTCGGATGAGTTACTTTGGATAATGTCATGCCTCCTTGAGGGGGAATTCTCTCAGTGATAATCAAGATGGATTGTTCAGACCTGGTTGCTATGACCAATGACCCTCAGGATTGGCCGGATTTCATGACGGAATTGGACCATTTCACATCCCTTAGATTTTCTTTTATATCTCTTGTTTTAGCTTTAATTCATAGAAATGCTAATGTGGGGGGGGGGGGGGGGGACTCCCTTGCAAAAAGGACGAGAACACCGCGATATTATATTTTTCCATGTAAGTCATCAATAGTCGGATCGGTTTACCTTATGGGGTGATAACCCAATCCGAACAAAATTGATTTAATTTGTGGAGATTCAATTGGCAAAAAAAAATTTTTGCATTGGTTTAAGCTCATTTTAATATTTTTATTATTAGAATTGATTAATTTATCCTTTTTTAACTTATCTTCCAATAAACCAAATATAATTTTAAATATTTTTTAATCGAAATAAATTTACCAATATTCCAACTCATCTTATAGTAGTTTAAATATTTTGAAAATTTGATAAAGCAACAATTTAAAAGTTGTGATCGTAAAAACATCAACTATAATATATCACTCCATATCCTTGAATATAGATATTGAGTACCTTTAATATTTTATAAAATTAAGAATATATAATTGAAATTTGATAATACATTTTCTTAACCCGTTTTTCAATAAGCACATTTTTTAATAGTGTAAATAATTGAAATCGGTTAATTTATTTTTCAAACCGTTTTATAATATATTCGAATAATATAAATATTAAATAATTTTAATACTTTTATCAAATTAATAATATATTAATTTAAATTGGTTAATACATATTTTTAACCCATTTTACAGTAGGAAAATTGTTTTTAGTAGTATAAATAATTGAAATTGGTTAATATATTTTCTAACTTGTTTTATAATGTCTAAATATAAATATTTATGTTTATTTATAAATTTATTAAATATGATAATCCGTTCATTTAATATTTTGTATTGGTTTAAGTTCATTTTAGTGTTTCTATAATTAGAATTAGTTACTTCATCTTTTTAACTTGTCTTCATGTATGAACTTTGTTTTGTAATAGTATAGTTAGCTAGAATTGGGTAAACTATTTTCAGTTTAAATATAGAGATTTTTATGTTTATTTTATAGATCAAAATGTAACTAAAATTATCTTTATAAATTTTAATAATAAATACGAATTTACTAATTATTTTTCTTAAGAAATCAAGAAATTTATAATTTTATTGTAAGATTTTGTTATAATATAAAAATATATATTTATATTTCAAACAAAAATAAGATATTTAAAGATATTATGAATATATATTGAATAAAATCATAAATTATATAATATTTAAACTTAAATGTAATTAAAATTATATTATAATAAATTTTAATAATAAATACGAAATTAATAATTATTTTTCTTAAGAAATAAAAATTGATATTTTGTTATAATATAAAATATGTACTTATATTAAAACAAAAAATATTATAGATATTATGAATATATTTTGGAATAAAATTATTAATTAGAGAATATTTAGTTTGACTCACATATAGTTTAACTTTATTTATTATAAAATATTTTTAATGAAAACATATTAATTATAATGACACAAACGTAATAAACACATAAAGTAAATGTTAGCGTCTAATATGATCTATTTTTTAATAGTATAGATTTGTTTTTTTGTTTTATAATTCAGATACTAATCACAATGGCATTTTATACAAAATATTATTTCTAAGAATTTTTATAGATGTTTAGTGTGATAATGTCCATAAAAACATAATACTGAAAAAGGTGAAAGTTGAAGTGGACAAGCTATAGGTGGTGGTTAAACTGAATGTAGAAAAAAAAAACAAAACTGGTGTAACCGAGACCATTTAATTAGTATTCTAAATACTAATTAAATGGTATTTGGTAGAACTTATAAAACATTTTATATACTAGAGCAAAGCTAGGAGTTTTGGAGTATTTTTGGAGCATTCTGCAAGAAATCAAAGTTGGAGTCGAGTGTTGAAGCTACTGTCGACCAACGTTCATGTTTAGTGTCGGTCGACACTGATCCCCGATTCGATTTCGGTGTGAGATTGATGTACACCTTTTGAAAAATTGCAAAGATGCCCAGAAGTTTTACTATTTTTAATTTAGTTCTAAAACGTGTTTAGACTATTAATTAGGTTTTTGAGAGTTATCTCTCTTATCTTTTGTTCTTGTCTTTGACTTTTGGAGACAGGGAGAGATATTGCTAGTGAGTCTGATCTACTACTCTGTAAATTTTGAGAGAAGAATTTCGAACCCATGTTATTTATCTATTCAGTCTTTGGTTTTTTATTCAATATGTGTTGTTCATTCAATATCATGTCTGAGTAATAACGTTTGTAGATTTAGGGATTCTCATAAGGTTTTCATATCTTGCTAGATATCTGACTAAATAAGGATTCACAACAAATCTGTTCATCACCTAAGTTAGACTTAAAGCTAATTTTGGACTGATCACCTAGAACTTAGATCTTATGTTGATAAATTGGCACGAAAGTGTGATATATAATATGATAGAACTTAGTGTGAACAATTTGACTAGATACAAAGAGATTTGTTTTAGGAGAATTGTGAACTAAAGAACTTGCTATTAATGCATGTCTAGAACTCTAAGATTGCAAAGAGATTTGAATCGTTAGGTTGTTAGATATAGAGAACAATTGCATCGAGAGTTGAATTGTTTGACATTTGTAATTCTAGTTCTTGAATCTGTGCTAAATCTGAATCATGATTAGTTAGTATTTGACATTGTATGATTTCCTGAGAACTTCCTAAGTCTAGCGTATTTCTCACATCGAAACACAACTTTTATTTACTTGCTATTTACTGCTTTATAACTGTTTGCACCTACTTAGTTATAGAGAATGAACGAATTTCATATTAGTATTCGAGAACCATTGTTCGATACTCTAGGTACTACAACAACGACAGTGTACACTTGCAGTTAGAACTAGGGATAATTTTGACATATCACCATCTTCATTCCTTAGGTCTCTATATATGTCAACTACAAAATATTATATTTGCAATAAATTATTAAATATTTACTCGAATAGCTTACTATCAGCTTTCTCCATGTTTTTCTCCTCTTTTGATTCGTTCTCTTCCATGTTTCGAAACACCACCAAAACAACAAATAAGTAATAGAAAATTTCCGTTCAGAATAACATAGCCATATTATAATTGTAATAATCAAATATCTAGCATTGGGTGGTTGTAGTTGACAATATGATCATGGTACTGTTCTAAATGAAAACATTGAGAAGTGAAATGGTAAGCTATTTAACTAGATATTTGATTATTTATTACAACTATAATATAATTATAGTTGATTATTATATAAAGGCCATTTAGACCATTGTTCTAAATGATAGTTTTTTAATTAATTGTTTGTTGATATGGTGGTGTTTTGAAATGGGTAGGAGGACGAATGAAATATAATGGAAATCTAGAAGAAAAAAATGAGAAATAAGATTCTAAAAGAAAAAAATAAAGAAATTTTTTTTTTCGACAGATCAAATATATTAATATCAAGAAATGTTTAGAAAGTGAAGATACATTCCGTGATTCGCAAATATAGGAAATTGAAACAATTTCGATGAAAGAGTGGAGAGTAACCATGCTATCCGAACGGTAGACTTATAAGCTAGCAGATGTAATATGCTATGTCCCCCTTTCATAAACTCGTTGTCTAACGACTTCTTGCTGAGACTCCAAAATACTTTTGGCATGACAATGTTATTTAATTTTGAAATAGATGATGTTGGAAAAGTATCTGAATAAAAACTTCTATACCTTGATAAATCTTGTTGTTGTCTGTACGCATTGCAATTCAATCTGCTCATGTTATTGGATATCACACCAAAGTGCATCATTACATACCGTAGTAGTTTGTGGCCCAAATCATTCACGGACGTTGAGGATTCAATTCTCCAGAACAAATCATTCTTCATCGCACTATTACCACAAGTACATCGCTTGGAAATTCTCTCGAGATCCTTTGTCCAGATGTGTGAACCAAATTCCCAGAAGAACAAGTGCCGGATTCGCCTTAATCGTCTCAAGCACGAACCAGAAACAAAAGGAAGGATCTTTAAATCCATCTTCAAAATGCCACTGTGACGATTGTTTATATCAGGATCCCAGATTCGACGGACACCGTACATTGACGGAAGGAAGCCGACACAGAGACATTCGGGTTTTGGCCGAAAGATGGTCGGAACGATGCTCTCACATAAGGAGAGAAGGAAGATGCGAACATGAAGAATGAATCGTTCGCTACAAATATGAAATAATTGATAAGATACGGTTGCGCTTGAGTCGAAACCGTCTTTGGTAAATGATGAAAAGTGAATGTCTTGATATATCCAAATCGTGAACAAATCCGACATTAGGAAATGGTACGAGAGAACAATGCCATCGATTTGAAAATGTCGAAATGCCATTATTCTCGTAAATAAGTAGAAATTAGATAGTAGAATAAGCAAGAAAATTGAAATGGGCTATGACCGACGCCGGAGAAGCCGACGTGGGCCGGAGGAGATGGTGGTTAAGAAACTTGTTTTATCGTCTCTGTTATCGCACTGTTTTGGGAGAGAAGAATCTCAATAAAATGAGAGAGATTTTGCACTTTTTGAAATGAGAGAGAAAAATAAAAATGATAATATGAAAAAATGATAGAAGTTTGTTTATCTTTTTATTAGAAAAATCACTTTTTGATTTTCATAGATTTAGTTTTGATTCTTAAAAACTTCATGTAATATAATTTTTTTTTTAAATTGAGAATTGTTGAGGACATCGATATCTTGGCTCGCACATACATAGAGCAACAAGCAAGGTAAAAAAAGTCTATCAATTTTGTGCTTTCTTTATCTTGATGTAAGTTCAGACAATACAATTAATGTCTTTATCTTGATGTAGATTCACACAATACAATTTAGCTGCTTCAATAGTAGTTTGAAAAAATCATGTTATTATATTATACTATCAATATCTATAATTTTGGTAGTGGTTTCTCTTCATCATTAGTTCAATTTGACAATTTTCAAGAACGAAAAGAATTTTTTATATTAACTGATAGAAAAGCGGAAGCTATTTGAGATCACATTAAACTCGTAACCGTGAGCATAATATGAACTCGTAGGATTCCTAACAAAAACGATTTCGAATAAGGAAATAGGGTTTGAGTAATCTTTGAAGTGCTTAAAAACTCTTAGGTTTATTAGGTTTATTTGAATATCAAAGATAACGTGACTTCTCTGAACTTAGGGAGGTATATTTATACAAACAGGAGAATCTAATATATTAAGGCTGTTCGTTTGCCTGCCGCCGGCGGCAGCGGCTAGCGGCTGGCGGCAAGTTTTTGTTCGTTTACTTGCCGCCGGCGGCAGCGGCTGGCGGCTGCGTTTGGTAGCAGCGGCAGGTTTTTGTTTGTTTACATGCCGCCAGCCGCCGGCGTCAGCCGCCAGCGTCCAATCGCAAACAAATTCCGGACGCTGATTTTTTCCCTGCAGCCCTAATCCTCCAAACATCCATCTTAAATCTGAAGCTTCAGACCAAATCCGGCCATCTCCGTCCATCTCCAACCAAATCCGGCCATCTCCGTCCATCTCCGACCATAACTGCTCCTCCTCCATCTTCCTCCACCGCCGAAGCCTCTGTAGATCCTTCAAGCTCCTTCACGAACAATCGATTGTCGATTCAGACCAGAGAAGAATGAAGAAGAATCGATGTTACAACCTAGAGCTTGAGGCTTTCGTCCGTCACCGGAGCTGGCGGAGACGTCACCGGAGTTGGAATTGAAGAATCGTGGTCCGCTTTGCTTTTTTATTGTTTTGTCATTTTCGTTTTTTTTTGTTTTTGTTTAATTTATGTTTTTTTCAATTAATTTATATATTTTTTTTGTCAACATTTATATTTATTTTATGTATTTAGTTTTTGTATATTAATTTTAATTTTAATTTAATTTGTAATTTCGTTTTTAATTATTGTTATATCAGATTATTTTTGTAATTTTTTTTTTTTAAAACTTTTGACATCAGCCACGTTTAATTATGTGACAAAACGTGACAAAAAAGCACAAGTCACGAAATATAACGTGACAAAACGTGGCTAATTTTGTCACGAATATATCGTGACAAAAACGTGGTTTTTTGTCACGATTTGGACACGAAAAAAATAGTCACGATCGTATACGTTTTTTGTCACGATTTGGACACGAAAAAATAGTCACGATCGTATAGTCACGTTTTTTTTCCGTGACTAATCGTGGCTAAAACCTCTTATAGCCACGAAATATTAGCCATAGTCACGAAATAAAACGTGGCTATACGATATATTTTTACTAGTGAACGTGACTTCTCTGAACTTAGGGAGGTATATTTATACAAACAGGAGAATCTAATATATTGTAAGAATAATAAGGAAGAGATTCTAGTTCTCACAACTAAGGATTTATTAATTAAAATGAAACACGTAAAACATCCTAAAGATAACACTTAACGTCCTGTATCTGCTGCATCAGAATCCGTAAATGAGGCATTTGTTACAGACACTTGTTATAAGCCTACAATTGTCAGCTGAATCTCATTTGTTACAGACACTTGGTGACTCTTCCTATCTACTCTAAACTCAGCTCAATCTCATTTTCAACTTCGCCGCTTTTCTGGGTCTATGATATAGTTAACTACGCCTGTTGACGTACCATCGCGCCATGTGTACCGCGCGAACCTCTTCTCGGTAGTACGACTAGTGTCGTGCCACATTAATAAGAAAAAGAGACACGTCAACTCATTAACATGGCGTATAGTAAATAATTTGACTGCTCCATCATTAATTTGGCGCCTCGTTTCAAACTTCAAATCAAATTTAACGTGTGTGAGAGCGTGAACAAAATAATCTTTTAAAAATATTTACAACTTAGAGCAACAACAACGGTGTTACCTTCCCATGGGTCTCTTAATCATTTTTTTAATATATTTTTTTTTGTCCTGATTTTAAAAAAAACGAAAATAAAAAATAAAAAAGAGCCAACGTGTAACTGACATGTGTGCTGCACAGTGAAGAAATGGAGAAGAAACGGTTCTTAGATTGGGACTTCTGCATACGGTTTTGTAGCTGTACACATGAGACCCGCTTCAGTTTATTATTTTTTTAATCAACTATTTCTTGGTTTTGGTGCAAGGTAACACCGTTGGACATGGTCTTATGCAAACAAAAACACAAATTATTATTTTTTCCCTTAAATTAATAAAAAGTTAACATCTTCGATAAATAGATTTTATCTAATCCACAAGATAGCACTAGTATAAAGTGAGTACGTCCCACATAATAAGAGTCTTTCACGATAATAAAAAAAGTTGAAAGAATAAAGAAATTAGTTAACATGGTAAAGTTTAATGAAGTATTGACTGTGATTGTTTCAGTCATAGTGGTGAAGCTATTCCATTGGATGTATCAGTGGAGATATCCGAAAACTAATGAAAAACTACCTCCAGGGTCGATGGGTTTTCCGATCATTGGAGAGACATTTGAGTTCATGAAGCCTCATGATGCTCTTCAATTTTCAACATTCATCAAGGAGAGAATCTCTAAGTTCTTTTGGAAACACTAAATTTGTAATGCATGTTTAGAAACTTTTTTTTTGCTTAGTTACTCTTTACTTACGTTTTCTTTTCTTTGTTCTTGGAAAATAGACATGGACCACTTTTCCGGACAAGCTTATTTGGAAGCAAAGTTATAATCTCCACAGATATTGAATTGAATATGGAGATAGCAAAGACAGTCCGAATCCCTGGTATGACGAAGAGCTTAGCACGGCTATTTGGGGAAAACAACCCGTTTTTGCAGAGCAAGGAGTCCCATAAACATGTCCGGAACTTGACAGTCCAGTTGTTGGGCTCACAAGGTTTGAAATTGAGAATTATAGAAGACATAGATCTCCTGGCTCGTACATACATGGATGAAGGAGCTAGGAACGGCTGCCTTGACGTCATGGAAACAGCAAGCAAGGTCAAAGATAGTCATCCATTTTACGCTGTCTTTATCTTGATGTAGATTAAGCCAACACAATACTTTCTTTATATCTATTGTGAAAATGCAAGTAAACCCTAGAAGAAAAAACGTTTTTTACGGAATACTTAGAGAAAAAATAATATTAAAACAAATACCCTTTTGTTTAGGGTTTTTATATTTTGTGAGTGTTAATATTTGCAAACCCTTAGACTTCTTTATATACTGCTATAAAACTCGATACAATAGACAAATAGAAAACCTAACGAGATCTTTTCATTCTCTCGATAGAAGGAGAAACTAAATCGCCATAGTGTACCGTCCTTCGGCCCGTGACATTCCTTTGCTCATTCAAGAAAGACCCTTTTGTCAGTAACTTGAAATTTAAGTCACGTTAGAATAACAATATCTATTGGAAATATTTTGATTAGATAAGGTATGTAGGGTATTGAATCATCTCAAATCATCAAATGTCACAGATCTTAATAGAATGTCTTGCAAAGAAAGTTATGGGAGAGATGGAACGAGAGGCGGCGAAAGAACTCGCATTCTGTTGGAGATATTTTCCCAGTGGTTGGTTTAGATTCCCTCTCAACCTTCCTGGGACAGGTGTCTATAAAATAATAAAGGTACGTGTATATACTGTTACCTTGTAGAATTTTAAGCTTTTGCGTAATGGTTATGTTTCGTGGCAGGCAAGAAATAGGATGATGAATTCACTAAAAAGGGCGGTGTTAGATAAGAGAGAATCTGGAGGGGAGTTTGGAGAGTTCTTCAAGATCATATTTGGAGAAAATGAAAAGATGAGCGTAGAGAACGCGATCGGTTACATATATACTCTCTTTTTGATTGCTAACGAAACAACGCCACGGATTATGGCAGCTACAGTCAAGCTCATAAACGAAAACCCTAAAGCCATGCAAGAACTGCAAAGAGAGCATGCTGGAATTGTCGGGGATAGGACTGGGAAGGAGGCCGGTCTAACATGGGAAGACTACAAATCTATGACTTTCACCAAGATGGTCAGTATGTGCCAAAAAAATTTATAAAAAAATTGGTAAAAGAACGGAACCGATAGCGAAACACGGTTCGGTTTGATTACCTCGGGCACGGGCGTTTCTATCACCCAGCTCATTACCATTTGGTATTTTTTTTTATAATGTTTTGTTTCAGGTGATCAATGAGTCTCTTAGGATAACAACCACAGTACCGACAATACATAGAATACTTGATCATGACATCCAAGTCGGTGATTATACAATTCCAGCGGGTTGGATCTTCATGGGCTATCCTATTGCCCATTTCAATCCAGAAAATTATGAGAATCCTTTTGTATTTGATCCATGGCGCTGGAAGGTGATTTTGATTTTATCTTCATCCTTTATATATTGACTCCCAATTACACTAACAAAATTTACAGGGAAAAGACTTAGGTGCGATAGTCTCCAAGACTTATATTCCCTTTGGCACTGGTTCTAGACTTTGTGTTGGCGCTGATTTCGCTAAGCTGTTGATGGCCATATTTATCCATCATTTGTGTAGATTCAGGTATATTATTACCGCTAATGACTCATGAAACATGACCAATTTCATTTGTACTACAGTCAAAGTCTTTGCTTTACATATATATACTTGTGGTTTTCAGTTGGAAAATGAAGGCAGAGACCACAGTTATTCGAAGGTATATGCTTATGTTTCCACGTGGATGTGATGTTCAATTCTCAGAAGACACGAAAGTGGATAACTCGGCTGGTTCGGATACAAGAATAAAGTAGTGATCCTGATTGCCATGTATCAAAAACATCTTGTGAGAGGCAGCGGTCAGTATGTATGTTCCATTGAATAAATAACGTTAGCTAAGCACTTCCAAATAATCAGAAATATGCTTTCGTCATTACCCCTTCACTACACAAGATAATTACAACGTGAAATCAACTTAAAATGGTTATTGAAATAAAAAGGAAAAAGAAATGATATTGCTTGAGTTGTAATTCCTAAAGACATGAATTAGTAAAAAAATTAACAAATGAATTTTAGGATATTGGTGATGAAGACGAAGATGAAAAACGTCCTTCTGAAAAAGTTTATCTTTTATTTTTTTTAAATGCACTTTAGTATTTTTTTATATTTATCATCAATTTTGTATATGTTTTAATATTTTTTGTGTTTGTCTAAAATGTCTCTAACTTTCTTTTTTAATCCACGGATGAACAATATCTGCGGATGAACAGTAAAATATTTAATTTATGGATAGCTTTTCTTGTAAGACTTAAAATATGTGGATTAGATTGTTAGTGATTCTCAGCTACATATTCTGATGGATATCAGGTGCCCCACTGCATACCACCACGATCTCACCACGTGATATACACTTTTAATGGATAGAAGATGACTAACAGTTCAACGATAGTGAAATCATACCTGGTAAACACAATTTTAAGAGCCTATTTGGACAATATCGACTATTCGTGGACACTACTACGATCATATCACATGTTATATGCTTCTGATGGACAGAAGGTGCCAAGAGCTCGCATGTTGTGAATCCGTGGATACACAATACGTCAGGCCCCGTGGATCTCACCATGTGTTATACGCTTTTGATGGATATATAGAAGGTGGCAAATCATACTTAGTAAACACAATTTTAAGAGCTCATTGGACAATATCGACTATTCGTGGACACTACCACGATCATATCACATGCTATACGCTTCTGATTGGCAGAAGGTGGCAAGAGTTCGATATACATTTAAATGGCGAGTTTCTGAAGAAGTGTCGATCGACACAAAAGTTGCATCGATCGACACAGATCGCGAACCAAATATTGATTTTGGTTTATGACTTAATTAACTACGATTTAAATCTTGATTAATTAGGTCGTGGTAAATTTATAAATATGAGATATGTGTGCGCGACTTTTACAGAAAACTGAAGCTCGCAGATCCGAAAGGATCCGTCACGAACCCGAGAAATATGGATTTCTCGTAACCAATTGCCGTGATCTACTGATCATTGAAAGTGACGGGCCTGTGAATTTTTAAGAAGCAATGATGGGCCTTGACTCCGAAAATGGCTGAAAGCCGCTGAATCCGAAATGGGATCCATGTCACAGAACCAAGTATGACTTGGGTTGATTTACCCGATGGTGTAGAAGCCATTGTGAGTAAATGGATTTTCAAGAAGAAAAGATAACATTGATGGTTATTTTCAGATGTACAAAGCAAGGTTGGTGGCAAAAGGTTTCAAGTAAATTCATGGTATTGACTGTGAAGAAACCTAATCCCAGACACCATGCTTATGTCCATCCGGATTCTCCTAGCAACCGCCACTCATAATAGTTATGAGATCTGGCAGATGGATGTGAAAACAGTTTTCCTTAAAGGAATTCTGGAAAGGGATGTGTACGTGACACAACCTGAAGTTTTCATTGATCCTAATGAAGCTAGGAAGATATGCAAGCTTCATCGGTCCATTTATGGACTGAAGCTAGCATCTCGGAGTTGGAATCTTCGTTTTGATGAAGCAGTCAAAAGGTTTTACTTCATCAGGAACGAAGAGGAACCGTATGTTTACAAGAGGACTAGTGGGAGCGCAATTGCATTTCTAGTATTATATGTTCTCGGAAATGAAGTTCCATTATTTCAGTATGTTAAGACTTGATTCGAAAGTTGTTTTTTCGATAAAATTATGGGAGAAACCGTATACATTCTTGGAATAAGAATCTATAGAGATAGATTGGATAAGCTGATTGGATTGTGTCAAGATACTTATAGTGATAAGGCCTTGCACATGTCCAATATGCAGGATTCCAAGAAGGGCTTCGTGCAAATGACTCTTGGTATTACTCTTAGCAAGACGCAGTGTCTTTCGACACACGCTGAGCAAGGGCGAATGAGGGTCAGGCTACTGCTAAAGGCATTAGATGTCTTAAGATGTGATCTTAATTTTAGTGGGAGTCATTGTTATTAATTTTAGTTATGATATGATGTTCGTACAAACATAATTTGATTATGTTATTGAAATCTGACATCTGTATTATTTAATAATGGTTATTAAATAATAGTCCCAAAGTAATTTATGACATTTTAGAGGTCATCAAGTATGTGACTTGATCATGAAACCCTATAGATAATAAATGACATAAATTATGTTGGTCCCTGGTTGAGGTTGTTAAAGTGGGACATTAACAACCGCGTGAGACTAGTATGTGAGGTGACTGATGACTAAGTTTCATGGAGTCATTAATAAGAGTATTAAAGTCAATCACATAGATATGTGTTGGAGAACACAGGATTGGACATGACCCACTGATGAGAACTCTACAGGATATTTATATAAGTGTCATGAGAGTTTTCATTACGACTATAGAGTATAGTCCTTAGACCTGAGTTCATCATGTTTTCTTACATGTGAATTGGTCCGCTTTAACCTTGTCAAACGTCAGCCGTAACTGGTGACTATAAAGGCATTGATTGGGCGTATCATGAAGCGTGTGAAGAGACAGGGATGGAACAAGATGGGATTTGTCCCTCCTATATAACAGGAGATAAATATCTCAGGGCCTATCGAAGATTTGATACTGAGAAATGTGTGGCCACACTCAAACGAGGTGATTGTCAGTCGTTTGTCTTGTCAGTATAAATCGGAGTTCGATGAACATGATCTTGGCTAAATAAAGGTGACACAGATCTTGCCTTATGCCAGATCGAGATATAGTGACGAAGGGATTAAAGGAATAGATGATTCCAGTACAAGTGGGAGATTGTTGGGAATGTCCTGAAATCTATTGTACTTGCTCTAAGTGAAAGTCGTATAGTCGAGATGAGACAATCACATAACATTAGGTAGTCATAATGCTTTGCTAGAAGCCACTTATGATCAATGAGTTTAGAACTCATTGCTAGTGTTATATGATCCTACAGGGTCACACACCTAAGCAGACTGGATCATAAGCTTATTGGGGTTTTATATTTAATATATTATATATATGTGATATATATAATATTATATATATATGTATGTTATATATGATATAAACATATGTACATATACGTTTAATAATAAGAAACCAATGAGAATATGATTCTCGTTGTAATCATTATTAAATGTATAAGTGGGCTTAGCCCATTATAACTTGCAGCAAACCTAATTAGATTAGGTCATTGTTATGTTTATATAGCATGTTAAAAATGTGACGTGAGAGACATATAATAAGACACGGCTGCAAGCTTTGAGAACCCTAATACACACAAGAGAATTGTTTGTGTTAATTGTGAGATTTGATCTCAACGGCACTAGCATCCCGATCCGATCCAGTTTGTGTGTGTGTGGATACCAGTAGAGGCGCAGCATTTGAGGCGCTCTAGATCTCGATTATCTGCAAATCTTCCGCTGCTAATCACCAGGTAATTCTGAGATCCCAATGATTCAATTACATGAACCCTAGATCCTAGGCTTGGAATTCAGACCAGGATTGCCTAATTGGATTAGGATCTGCTAGAAATTCCTTCAGTCTAAACATGAGCATAATGTGGTCAAATGCATGGTTGTGATGGATAAGGAGCTGAATGAAACTCCACCAGCTGATGCCTCGCGAGTTCATCCTTGTGTGAAGAGATATGCGAAGAAGATGGTCTCCACTGATTGTCATTTGAAAGAGAGGGTGATGATTGTATCCAAGCGAGTCAGTTCTGTGCTGCTGAATCAGATTCCAGAGAAGCTTCCAGATCAAGGAGTCTTTGCGCTAGACTGCTCTATCTTCGAGGATACCTTCAAGCACTCTTTATGCGACTTGGGAGCTAGTGCGAACCTCATGCCATACTCTGTGGCTGAGAGACTGGGATTGACTGATTTCCAGCAAACTAGGATCTCTCTAATCCTAGTTGATCGATCGAAGAGGATCCCATAAGGAGTTCTTGCGGACATCCCTATCAGAGGTAGAAACTACTTGATTCCAACAGACTTCGTGGTGCTGAAATATGATATGGAACTGGATGATCCTCTGATACTTGGTAGATTCTTCTTAGCTTCAGCTGGAGCAGTGATTGATGTGAGGCATGGTCTGATTGATCTCCACCTGGGAGATAAGCCTCTGCACTTCAAGATGGATAGACTGCAGAAATCCATCATTGATGGACAAAGCTTCAGTGTTGAGATAGAACCAGAGACTGAGATTGGAGTGGGGAAGATGGCGGTTCATGCTGAGCCTGCTCTAACATCTTCAAAGCTTGTACCTGCTCTTAAGCAGAAAGCTCCAAACATCACACCTAGGCCACATCTGACCAAGCCAAGGTACGCATTCTCTGACCTTAAGTATGCTAACTCTGATGCTGATTTTGCAGAGAATAGAGTCAGGAAACGAAATGTTCCACCTGACCTTGTTGTCATTCCCAAGTTCCTCGGCCAGTCTCACAAACACAATGCATATAAGCCACCATGGATGAGGAGAATTTCGCGAAGGCACGCTCTGTCTTTGGCGAAACCACCTGACATCTGACCATCTACCATAGTCAAGCTAATGACTAAAAACAAGCGCTGAGTGGGAGGTAACCCACTGTTGGATCAGTTTTTCTTTTCTTTTTGATTTTTGGTTTGGTTACTTTGATTTTTCTGGTTTTTGGTGTTTCAGAACGTGATGAACAGGATTGCAGACATCAGTGTCGATCGACACCCTTCAGTGTCGGTCGACACCAAACTCGAAAACACGGACCGTAATCGAGGACGCTCGATTCGGATCAGAATTGTGTCGACCAAAGCCTTGTGTCGTTCGACACTGGTTGTGTGTCGGTCGACACCAACCGCGACTGCAGGTAAGGTTTCTGATTTTCCGAGCTTTTCGCTGGTTATACCTTGTTCTCCCGAACCCAAGCTGCGATAAGACTGGGGACAGTGTTGTTTAAGTGTGGGGGGGGGTAGTTACTGACCACTGTTTGCTTTTTTTTCTTAGTGTCAGTCCTTTGTTTTCAAAACCATTTTATTGAGTCAAAATTGGTCTGAAACTATGATTTTTCGAGGAAATTTTTCGCTGAAACAGGAACTAAGTGACCATTGGACAGACTTGCAGGAGCTTTATGACTATTAGAAAACCCAAAACGGATCAACTTACCAAGGACACCCATATCTATCCAGGTATTCAGAGGATCCATCACTAACTTCACCTCTAATCCTGACTTTATTTTCTCACTTAGGGGCTTGAGATCTCTAGATCGGATTCCTCTGATGTGTTTGACACAGCCTATGATCCTGTCTAAAGTATGGTTCCTGATTTTTCCCTCCCTTGAAAGTAAAAAAAAAAAATATATTAAAACCGAGGATAAGCTAGTAGCTTCGAAGTGGTCACGGGAGTGGTAGAGACCCCTATTACCTCCTGTGTATCCATGGAAAGATCCAAAGTTACACCCTGAATAAAAAGGGAAGAGCACTGATAGAAAAAATAAAATGATACCCAGTGGGGAAAAATCAGTGCTAAGGGAGAAAGAGAGAAGAAAGAAACCAGAAACCGACAATTTGGTGGTCAGGTACTGACTGGGTTGAGTTCATGTGTCCTCTGATCGATACTCCCTCTGTGAGACCGCACTTAAATATATACAGAGGTTAGTGTGGTGAATTTGGACGCTTTGTCTTGATTGTGGAGTTTACTTGGGATAGTTGCTAAGTGTGGGGGAAGTACATTGTGGTCTTGATCTCTGCAGGAATGTTTTCAGTGGATTACTAAGTGAATGTGAATGCGATGTTCCTAAGACGAAATGAGTTTCTATGTTTTCAAACCTCTTTCTTATGCTTTGGTTCTTTACTTTCTTGAGGGCAAGCAAGAGCTAAGTGTGGGGGAGTTGATATATCATGATTTTTATAGGTTTTCAACCATGATATATATGTATATATTGAGTCTTTAACCTTGTATTTGGAGTCTTTAGAGTCCTTTGTAGGTTTAGGTACGTTTGGAGCTTATCTGGAGATTCTGGGAGCTTTTGGAGTGATTTAGCAGCATACATCGATTTCTCAGAGTGCAATGGGTGTCGCCCGACGCTGAAATGAGTGTCGCCCGACGCTAAACTGAGTGTCGCCCGACGCTAAACTGAGTGTCGCCCGATGCCACTAAAGGATAAAATTTATGCGCGTCAAAAATACAGCTTTTGGAGATTTGCAATATTTACCCAGAAGTTTCCCATATTTACAGAAAGACCCAAATTGTGTTTTAGACTATTAATTAGGTTTTTGAGCCATTGTTTAGGCTAAACTTTCTTTTATCAGAGATTAGGAGACTTGGGGCTGGTCTTGTACTCGAGAGAGACTTGATTTCGAACCCCTGTTCTTATTCTTTTGGTTTTATATGATTATTACTTTGATTATGTATATTGTCATGATTGCCATGTAAGAGTAGTTTTCCTGTTAGATTTAGGGATTCTCATTAGGGATTTCATGGAATTATAGATTGATTGATTAATTGGATTCAAAACATCTAGTTCTTCATCTAGGTTGTTCTTAAAGCATAATCTGAATTAGCTACTTAGATTATTGATATCAGATATGTTAGCGCAGCGAGAGTTGGTTAATAGATTAGAAAAGAACCTAGATAAGCAAATAACCTATTCGCAAAGAGATTTGGCTTAGAGAATTTGTGAACGAAAGAACCTGAATTAAATGCATGTTTAGAACTCTAGAATTCGCAAAGAGATTTGGTTTTCTAGGGTGCTAGATATAGTTAGCATTCGCAGCGAGAGTTGGTTTGTTATATGATTGTGATTCTAGTTCTAAAACATCGATATATGAATCATGTTGATTGATTGATCTGTGTTCCTGATTTCCTGAGAACTTCCCTAAGTCTAGTGCCTTCATTGATTGATCACACACCATTTACTTACTTGCTTTCTTTACTGCGTTCACTCATCTTACTTAGCTTAATTCGACTGCATACAATCTATCGCGTGAACTAGAGTCTCTATGGATTCGATACCCTTTATACTACGATTGCATATCTGTGCAATTGCAGTTAGAATAGGGATTAATTCTTAACCTATCACAACCTTCCTTTCTTCTTTGATCCGATAGACCTCAGATCCCGAACACTTCTTGATCATTGGACCTTGATCTTCTTGCACCTAGAACCTGGCGCTCTGATACCACTTGTTAGGACTTTAGATCGATTCAAGACTCGGCTAACTCATGTTCGTTTTAACTTTGTGCAGGTCTTTAGTTTCTTTCGGTTGCGATATGAATTGCGGAATTAAACTAAGAACTAATTCACAAGAAAATGGTGACCAAGACTTCACCGAAGCTACTGTCTGGGGGTAGATCAAAACCACCAAGCTTTCACTATGATCACGATTGATTATCACAAACCGCTTAACACAATCATTCTTTGATCACATGTATTTACGCAGAAAGATTTTGGACCTCAACCGGGAAGCTTTTGAGAACGAGAGAGATGCAGACAACTTCGCAACACGTCGCGGAGAAGACAACCAGCTGAGCAATCTGGAAACTAACGCTATGGCCCTACCGCGGAAGATCATGAGCTGAATACCGCGCATACATTAACTCCTCCAATTTCTCAATCTTTTCTCTCTCTTTTGTTTGTTGTAAACCCGAACAACTCTCTCTCTGTGAAACTCTCAGTTTCTTGTTCTCTGTTTTTTGATCGGGTGATGTAGAAGACGACCGTTAGGTCTATATGACAAAAACGGTTTGGGCCAGTTTTAAGCTACTGGCCCAAGCTGAAATAAGTTAATAGAAACAAGCTGAGCTCGTTGGTTTTCTCAGCCAAAAAGGCTTAACCCGATTCCGATCCGAAACTACGTGAGGATCCACGTCCTGACCCGGTAGACAAATAGGGAAAACCCTTTCAAGGGCAAAGAAGAGAGAATATGAATAACCAAAATAGCTACCCATGGAGTCCATTTTGTAAGCCTCTCCTGAGCCATATACATTGTGACTTTTCCCCAAACTTCATATCAATAAAATCGAAAGAAACTCTAATTTGTAGGTTGGGGTTACCAAAATATATATACAAGTCTTGGTTAGTGGACCAGAAAGTATTCTTGGGACTTCAGCTATGGTAAGAATAACATCTATAGGGAGATGGTCAGTTTTTGGGGAGGTGATCGAGACACTAAGCTGTACAAATGTTGAAACACAAGTCCGAGGAGAAAAAGCCGCCTTGTTACTCTGATGTCATTACTTTTGAGACATGCATTTGCTCTGCTGAGAGCTGTGGAGAAGGGAAATCGGGAGAGGCCTGTAACATGTCTGGAAGTATCACAAGACAATATCAAAGCACGAGAGATTACAAGACACCACAAGAAAAGTCGAAGAAAGAAGAGGAACAAAGGCAAGAACTCGTGTCACATTGAGGTTTCATTAACAGGGCACTTGTTTGCGGAGTGTTCGTAAGCTCCCTCACCATTATTGTTTTGTTGATTAGCATCACATTTACAGTTTTTCTGCGTCAATGAATCTATTTATATGTCAGATTTATCATCCATGGTTATATAAGAACCAATAGCTGACTATTTTTGCTTTCACTTGGAAACAATTTTTTTTTTATAACTTAAATCCTCATTTCTGATCTTATAATTTTGATTTTAAAAATCTTCCACAATACTCGTTTTTTCCTAGCTAGATTTATGTAATCCATGATTGTAAAGTAGACCTCAATCTAAATGTTTCAAAACAAGGCCCATTATGTTGTTCCTTCTAAATAACTACACGGCCCATTAGATAGTCTAATCTCATTCCACACATCCCTAGAGGCACAACCGCGCATACGACGTAAAAATAAAGGCATATGCCCCAAGCCCCATCTCATATATATAATTTAATGTCCCTATGTTTTCTTGGACATTCGTGCGAGAAGAAGAGTTGAGAGCCGATGTTTGATGTTGGTGTCGATTGAAACTGTATTGGTGTTGGTCGACACCCAGTTCATGAACAATCTATGTGCACCGTTTTGGACAAGTCTTAAAGAATTACAACTTTGCCCAAATGTTTTACTATTTACATTTCGACCCCAAATCGTGTTTATGCTTATTTAGGTTTTTATTAGCCATTGTTGACAGACATCTTATCATACTTTTGAAATTTGAGAGTTAGAAAGCTTTTGGGGCTGGTCTTGTATTCGACAAAGAGAAGATTTCAAAACCCTGTTTCTAACTCTTTTGATTTTATATGCTATCTCATTTGATTATGATTTATGTTTCATTGATTATGTCCGAGTAGATCTCTTGTTAGGTTTTGTGATTCTCATTAGGGATTTCATGGAATGTTATAATAATTCATTAGTTAGGATTCGTCACATCTAATTCTTTCTCTAGGTTGTTCTTATTAATGCTTAATCGGAACTGACCATTTAGATTATTGATATTAGGTTGATTAGTGCAACGAAAATTGGTTAATTAGCTAGAAAAGAACTTAGGTGAACCTCCCCTCAAGGAGAAAGGTGATATAAAAAACAAAAGCAAACATATTTTATATTTTTACGGAAGAAAATATTTTTTTATCTATTACTTAAAATTCTAAAATTAATTATGAGTAAAATTTAATTAGGCATATATCTTCGGAAAAAGAATCATCCAAAGAAAAAACGTATATGTGGATAAAGGTTTTTAATGTATTATGTGGATTCTGAATTTACTGCTTATCTTTTTCGATAAGTTTTGTAAACAAAATTAAAAGATAAAATGCATTGGGTGAGATAAAAAAAAACAAAACAAACATATTTTACATTTTTCAAAAGAAAATAATTACTGTCTATTATTTTAAATTCTAAAACTAGTTATGAATATAATTTTATTTTACGTTTATTTTTGGAAAAAGAACCATCCAAAAGGAAAGTAAGAACGTATATGTAGAATGTATAAAGGTCTTTAGTTTAATATATATTCTAATAACGTGTATTTTGATCTACTCCTTATCTATTTGGATAGGTTCTGTCAAAAAATTTAAAAGATAAAAATGCATTGGATGTAGAAAAAATTAAACGGTATTGCCGCCTCCTCACCCCACCCCGAAACCTCATGTATTTACTATTATCATTTTTATTGTCTTTGAAAAAAAAGATTTTTAGCATTGTGTTATTTATCTATTAAATTTTGAAAGCATTTAATCATAATCTGACTTCTTGTTTATTTATTTGTAAACACCTAAAGTTATCTCTTGTCTATTTTCGTACATTTATATAATATCAATACTGAAAAAGACTTATGTGTGTGAGTATGGTTTCTCTTTCTCTTACTTTCAAGAAAAATAAAAATAAAATATAACAATATGAGGATAAGCTATTAGTTTCGAAGTAAACATGAGAGTGACAGTTACCTTTGTTACCTCTTGTTCTTCATTGAAACATTTCCAATGAAAACCCCGAATAAAAAGGGAAAAGCAGCCAATAGAAAAATTAAAATGATACCGAGTGAAAAAAAATCGGATGCTGAAGTGAGAAAAGGGAGAAGAAAGGAACCAAAATATAAGACAGTTTGTGTGATCAGGTTCTAATTTAAAAAGAGTCCATGTGTCCTTTGATCGATATTCTCTTGATGAGACTGCACTTAATCTTGTAGAGATCAATATGGTGTATTTGGATTCTCACTTGAATTGTGGAGTTGTTTGGGATAGTTTCTATCTTGTGACGCAGTTGTGTCTCCTAAAACAGAAAGATTTTAGAATGGATCAAGTGTTGCCAAACTTCAACTCTAAATACATAATTAAGTAGATTTTACTATTACCTTAGATATGTATGCGTTCAACTTTTCTTTTGCTTCCTTTTTCTTTTCATCACATATGATTTGATGATCAAGAAAGAATTTCTTAAGCACCCTGAAAGATTCATCACAACATGTTAACCCCCAAGCACCACAAAAATAACAAAAGAACAATTCATTCAATATATATATATATATATATATATATATATATATATATATATGAATGTCACTATAACTTACAATATGTTAAAGGTTTCATCGCATAAGAAGTTCAAAAGCTTCAGCCTTTTTGATGAACCTATCTTCTCATACTCACAGTGCCTTTTTGAAAAATCTTAGGAGGGAAGTCATCAAGCTTAACTTCTGATTCCGAAAGACAGTCTCCAAGAACCGAGAACAACGTATCATCAGTTTCACTAAAGCCAACCAATCTACTTTTTTTAAATGAAATCAATCATATATGATATGTGTCATCCATCAGAGAAAATCAATACTTTTCCAAGATTTTTTTATTATTTATTTTTCTCTTTTTTTAATTATCAGAGTAAATAGTTGTATTATCATTTGAGTGAGCATAGAGTGCTCTTGCCTCCTTATGCTCTCCCTGATACAATATCAAGTGTAAAAAATTGAGGTTGGCTTCCCTCAAACAAAGAGCCTATTAAAAAGTCATATGAATAGAGAGGATTCACTAGTAAATCCTTCTTATATTCAAAAGTTTAAGTTCATAGATGACATATTTTCAAAAGTCGCACAGAACTCCAAAAATTGAAGTACATTTCCAGCATCTTTTGCGGGCAAGTCAACGCTACAAATAATCGATCATAATTTGTTGCTTGAAACTGAAGTACATTTCAAAATCACAATCAAAACTGAAGTACATTTCCAGCGTTTACTTATCCCCAAAAGAGGCTGGAAATGTACTTCAATTTTCGGAGTTCTGTGAGAATTTTGAAAAGATATCATCTATGAACTTAAAATTGTGCCGTAAAGCTAAACGCGTAAGAAATGTAAAGCTTAAATCTGAACTCTTGTGATTGATTATTTGTAAATTTGAACTCTTGTGATTGACTTCTTCATTCAATCTATTTATTCTACGACAACGGTCTTATTCTTAGGAAATTCTGCGCAATTTTTAAAGAGAATTGGAAATCTGCATTTTCACCCAACAGTGTTCTTTATTTACAAAAGGCACAAATCGTGTTTTAGACTACAATTAGGGTTTTCCAGCCATTTTATGCTACACTTATTTTATTCCCATAAAGATTTGTAGCATAACTTTTGGGGCTGATCTCTAGAGATTTCGAACCCCTTTAATTCTTCTATTGATTCCTTTATGCAATCTATTTATTATATGATTTCTATTTCATTAATTTTTTTTTACAATTTCCAAATAATAAGACCGTTTTTATAGAATAAATAGATTGCATAAAGAAATCAATCACAAGAGTTCAGATTTAAAAAGAATCAATCACAGGAGTTCAAATTTATACTTTGGAATTCGGCACAAACTTGTTTAGATCTAGCATCCATTTGCGACACAATTTAAATCCGTTGTTCATTTATGAACTTCACCCCCTTATTCTCTGTTTCAGCTTTGTCAAAGTCATCTTTTATCTTCTGATGCAGTTGTGTCTCCTACAACATAAACATTTTAGAATGAATCAAGTGTTGCCATTGTTGCCTAATTACCTAATTAAGTAGATTTTACTATTACCTTAGCCATTGTTGCGTTCAACTTTTCTTTTGCTTCCTTTTTCTTTTCATCGCATAATATTTTATTTCCTATGCACCCTGTAAGATTCATCACAACATGTTTAACCCCAAGAACCACAAAATAACAAGAGAACAATTGTTTCAATATATATATGAATGCCACTATAATTTACATTGTACGTACTAAGGGTTTCTTCGCATAAGATATTCAAAAGCTTTAGCCTTTGTGATGAACCCATCTTCTCATACTCACCAATGCCTTTTTGAAACATCCCAGGAGGGAAGTCATAAAGCTTAACTTCTTATTTCGCAAGACAGTCTCCAAGAACCGAGAACCATGTATCATCAGTTTCACTCATGCCAACCGATCTACATTATTTTTAAAAAGCTTTGAAATCAAACTGATATGATATGCATCACCCATCAGAGAAAATCAATACTTTTCCAAGAAAAAAAATTCTTACTTTTCTCCTCTGTTAATTATTAGAGTAGATAGTTGTATTATCATTTGGGTGAGCGTAGAAACTCTTGGCTCCTTGGGTTTATGTCGATACAATCTCACGTATAACAAATTGAGGTTGCCCTTCCATCAAACCAAGAGCCTATTCAAAAATGACATATGGAGTAGAGAGGAGTCACTAGTAAATCCTACTAATATTCAAAATTCATATAAGGAAGATTAACTCCTATGTCATGACCTGCAACATTTGGGGGCTTGTCTCTTCTTCACATGACTTTTTTTAATAGGGTCTTGGTTTTAGGGAAGGGAAACCTCAATTTGTTATACGTGAGATTGTACTGGGAAGAAGCACAATGAGCCAAGAGCATTCTACGCTCACCCAAATGATAATACAACTATTTACTCTTATAATTAACATAGGAGAAAAGTAAGAATTTTGTTTTCTTGGAAAAGTATCGATTTTTCTCTGATGGATGATGCATATCTTATCATAATGATTTCAAATTTTTCAAATAATGTAGATCGGTTGGCCAGAGTGGAGCTGACAATATGTGGTTCTCGATTCTTGGTGATTGTCTTTCGGAATCATAAGTTAATCTTGATGAGTTCCCTCCTAAGATGTTTCAAAAAGGCTTTGGTGAGTATGAAAAGATGGGTTCATCACAAAGGCTGAAGCTTTTGATTTTATTATGCGATGAAACACTTAGCACAATGTAAGTTACAATGACATTCATATATATATATTGAATCAATTGTTCTCTTGTTATTTTTGTGGTGCTCTGGGGTTAACATGTGGTGCTGAGGAAATTAATTGTTGACCATAAAATCTTATGCAATGAAAAGAAAAAGGAAGCAAAAGAAAAGTTGAATGCAACAATAGCTAGGGTAACCGTAAAATCTACTTAATTAGGTATTTAGAGTTGAAGTTTGGCAACACTTGATTCATTCTAAAATCTTTATGTTTTAGGAGACACAATTGCATCATAAGATAAAAGACGAGTTTGCCAAAGGTGAAGCAAAAAATAATGGGGTTAAGTTGACAAATGAACAACAGATTGCAATTGTGCCACAAATGGATACTGAATCTGACCAAGTTTGTGCTGAAAAGCGAAACGCGTTAGAAATGCAAAGTATAAATTTGAACTCTTGTGATTGATTCTTTGTAAATTTGAACTCTTGTTACTGATTTTTTATGCAATCTATTTATTTTATGACAACAATTTTATTCTCTAGAAATTGTAATTTTTATTGAAAAAGAAATCATATAATAAATAGAATATACTTTAACTGGACATATATCTTTTGGAATAATTATGCAGCTCATATGGACTTCACAGAGGTTACTCGCTGCGTATGCACTTGGTGTCGGTCGACACCGTATCTGGACAAAAATTCTGCGCAGCTTTTTAAGAGAATTAAAAATCTGCATTTTTACCGAAAAGTTTTTTTTTTACAAAAGGCCCAAATCGTGTTTTAGACTATAATTATGTTTTTAAGCCGTTGTTTAGGCTATGCTTGTTTTATTTCCAGGAGATTTGTAGCAGAGGTTTTGAGGCTGATATCCAGAGATTCTGAACCCCTTCAATTCTTCTATTGATTTCTTTATGCAATCTATTTATTCTATGGTTTTCCGTTTCATTGTTTTTTTTACAATTTTCAGAGAATAAAATTGTTTTCATAGAATATATAGATTGCTTAAAGAAATCAATCACAAGAGTTCAGATTTACAAAGAATCAATCACAAGAGTTCAGATTCATACTTCACATTTCTAACTCGATTAAATTTCAGCACAAACTTGTTCATATTCAGCATCCATTTGCGGCACAATTGCAATCCGTTGTTCATTTATCAACTTAACCCCATTATTATCGGCTTCACCTTTGGCAAACTCATCTTTTATCTTATGATGCAACTGTATCTCCTAGAACATAAAGATTTTAGAATGAAGCAAGTGTTGCCAAACTTCAACTCTAAATACCTAATTAAGTAGATTTTACGGTTACCCTAGCTATTGTTGCGTTCAACTTTTCTTTTGCTTCTTTTTTTCTTTTCATTTCATAAGATTTTATGGTCAAAAATAAATTTCCTCAGCACCCTGAAAGATTCATCACAACATGTCAACCCCCAAGCACCACAAAAATAACAAGAGAACAATTGATTTAATATATATATGAATGCCTCTATAACTTACATTGTGCTAAGGGTTTCATCGCATAAGAAATTCAAAAGCTTCAGCCTTTGTGATGAAGTCATCTTCTAATACTCACCAATGTCTTTTTGAAACAACTCAGGAGGGAAGTCATCAAGCTTAACTTCTGATTCCGCAAGACAGTCATCAAGAACCGAGAACCACATATCATCAGTTCCACTCAGGCCAACCGATCTAAATTATTTTTAAAATTTTGAAATCATTTAGATATGGATCATCCATCAGATAAAATTGATACATTTCTAAGATTTTTTTATTTATTTCTCCTTTGTTAATTATCACAGTAAATATATAGTTGTATTATCATTTGGCTAAGCGTAGAATGATCTTGGCTCCTTATCCTTCTCCGCGATACAATCTCACGTATAACAAATTGAGGTTTCCCTTCCCTCAAACCAAGAGCCTATTAAAAAAGTCATATGAAGAAAAGAGGAGTCACTAGTAAATTCTTCTTATATTCAAAAGGTTAAGTTCATAGATGATACCGTTTCAAAAGTCGCAGAGAACTCCAAAAACTGAAGTACATTTCTAGCAACTTTTGGGGGAAAGTCAATGCTACAAAGAATCAGTCACAATTTGTTGCTGGAAACTGAAGTACATTTTAAAATCACAATCAAAACTGAAGTACATTTCAGCATTGACTTGCCCCCAAAAGATGTTGGAAACGTACTTCAGTTTTTGGAGTTCTGTGCGACTTTTGAAAAGGTATCATCTATGAACTTAAACTTTTAAATATAAGAAGGATTTACTAGTGACTCCTCTCTTCTTCATATGACTTTTTTAAAAGGCTCTTGGTTTGAGGGAAGGACAACCTCAATTTGTTATACGTGAGATTGTATCGTGAAGAAGCACAAAGAGCCAAGAGCATTCTATGCTCACCCAAATGATAATACAACTATTTACTCTGATAATTAGCAGAGGAGAAAAGTAAGAATTTTTTTACTTAGAAAAGTATCTATTTTCTCTGATGGATGATGCATATCATATCTGATTGATTTAACCTTTTCAAATAATGTAGATCGGTTGGCATGAGTGGAACTGACAATACTTGGTTTTCGGTTCTTGGTGACTGTCTTGCGGAATCAGAAGTTAAGATTGATGACTTTCCTCCTGAGATGATTTAAAAATGCATTGGTGAGTATGGAAAGATGGGTTCATCACAAAGGCTGAAAATTTTGAATTTCTTATGCGATGAAACCCTTAGCACAGTAAGTTATAGTGATATATATATAATATATAGTCAATTATTCTCTTGTTATTTTTGTGGTGCTTGGGGGGTTAACATGTTGTGATGAATCTTTCAGGGTGCTGAGGAAATTCATTGTTGACCATAAAATCTTATGCGATGAAAAGAAAAAAGGAAGCAAAAGAAAAGTTGACCGCAACAATAGCTAGGCTAACCGTAAAACTACTTAATTAGGTATGTAGAGTTGAAGTTTGGCAACACTTGATTCATTCTGAAATCTTTCTGTTGTAGGAGACACAACTATATCAGAAGATAAAAGATAAGTTTGCCAAAGCTGAAGCGAAGAATATTGGGGTTTAGTTGACAAACGGACAATGAATTACAATTGTGTCGCAAATGGATGCTGAATCTAGACAAGTTTGTGCCCAAAAGCTAAATGCGTTAGAATTGCAAGTATAAATATGAACTCTTGTGATTAATTCTTTGTTAATCTGAACTCATGTGATTGATTTCTTTATACAATCTATTTATTCTATGACGAGTGTCTTATTATCTGGAAATTGTAAAAAAAAAAATTAATGAAACGTAAATCATAGAGTAAATAAGAAATTAATAGAAGAATTAAAGGGTTTCGAAATTTATGGAAACCAGCCTAAAAAAATCTGCTACAAATCTCTCTCAAAATAAAAGTGTAACTTAAACAATGGCTGAAAAAACCTATTATAGTTTAAAACACGATTTGAGCAATTTTGTAAATACATAAAACTCTTGGGTAAAATGCATATTTCCAATTCTCTTAAAAAGTTATGCATAATTTCTGTCCAGATCTAGCGTCGACCGACACCAGAGTGGTTTCGACCGACACCAAATACATATACAACCAGTGACCTCTGTGAAATTCATATGGGTTGCATAATACTCCATAAGCTCACAAAATCTTCAATTAAGCTACCATTATGCCAAAACTTATAAAAGACTCAAAAACTCCAAAAAACTGAAAATACTCAATAACAAATACTTATATCATGAGTTAAAACCCAATAAAAATCATAATATATCATGATTCTTTTTCCAAAGATATATGTCCTATTAAAATATAATCATAATTAGTTTTAGAACTTTTAAATAATAGATAAAAAGTTATTTTCTTCTGTAAAATGTAAAATATTTTGTTTTGTTTTTGTTTTATCCCACTCAATGCATTTTTATCCTTTAGTTTTTTTTTACAAAACTTATTGAAAATATAAGCAATAAATTCAAAATCCAAAATTAAAAACCTTTGTCCACATATATGTTCTTTCATTTGGATGATTCTTTTTCAAAGATATAGATATATATATATATATATATATATATATATGTCCAATTAAAGTATACTCATAATTAGTTTAAGAATTTTTAAATAATAGATAATAATTATTTACTTCTGTAAAATATAATTTTTTTATTACCTCACCCAATGCATTTTTATTATTCTATTTCATTGAAAAAATTTACCAAAAATATAAGTAGTAAATTCAGAATCTACGTAATTAGAAAAATAAATTAAAAATATTTTTTTCTACAATCCACATATACATTCTTACTTTTCTTTGGATGACTCTTTTCCATAGATATATGTCCAATTAAAATATACTTATTATTAGTTTTAGAATTTTTAAATAATAGTAAAATATTATTTCCAAACAGGTACTCTTGGAAGCCAATAGTTGATATCAGAATGGTATTTTAATACTTTGAACGATAGTTAATTAGTTAATTATATGAACATATCATATTATGGGTAATTGTTATATTAATTAAATGAATAAACTAAAACTTAATTATATACTTAATTTCTAGTCAAATTGAAGGTAACCATTGAAATAATAAATCTCAGTTACCACATTGTTTGTAACGCTAATTGGTATATAAAAGATTATTTCCAAAACAAAATTTTCATGTGTTGACCAACAAATAAAATATAAAATTTTATAAGAAAGTAATTTCAACATTTACACCATAATATATTTTTTTCATGAAAAAACTATTAATGTTTTCATTTAAAAATAAATTTTTAAAAGTTTCAAAATCCAAACAGAAAAAATCTACCAGTTCTGGAGAAATATTACTGACCGTGACAAGAAGTACCGTGTTTGATTCAGAGATATTTATGGTTTCGGCGACCATGGTTGTTAACGCCGAGTTGGAACTATTTGACTTTACACCCCGTAGCTTGCAGTTAGGGCGGTTATCGGACATGGCTTTCTACGCCCGAGGAATGTCTCTATTTGACATCCCTCTCACTTGGCAGAACAAAAAAGAAAGACGAGTTTGAAGAAGAAAAGATTTAAAAGGATCTTTTGGCGGCCGGAGAAAACTAGGGTATTTGTTATTGATAAGAGGTTTACAATATATATATATATATATAGTGAGATGACAGGAGGATTAGGTTTAATATATTTACAATTATAACCTTAATATACTAATCCTCTATAGTTAGAACTTAGAAGATTAATTAAATGTGTGAGTTGAACCAAATGGGCTTTAGTTAGCAGATTTATCTTATGAATGAATTTGAGTTCTATCAAGGTCCATGAGATCCTACTGCAAACCTCACTGGGAAAAAAAAAATCACACTCCATTGTGTGCAGACGTTTGGATGTTCACATAACCATGCAAATCAGTTAGTAAAATCTTCATATTCGATTGTAATTTGGAGTTCTTACTTCTTAGGTGTTATAGATTTCTGATTGCCTCATCAGAATCCACTTTCATGTTGCTTACATTACATAGTGATTGACATCATGATAACTTTTAGCTCCCTGTATTGAGGTGTGACTTATCTCATAGTTATATTGGTTTCGGTTTTTGTTCAGAGTGATAGTGAGTATATGGCTGGTCCGCTTACGGGTTGACAGAAGTCCCAGAGGATGCTGATATGTGGCTCATTAACACGTGAGTTTCAGTTTCTGTTTACTTATTGCGCCGTAGAGATTTTCATGAGTTAATGTGAATTGTTCTTGTGAGATTTAAATTTCTGATTATGTTGAGAATGACTATTCCTAAGCAGTGAATTACCAGAAGACAAAAATCTGATTTCAGTGCATTTCTTTGATCATACATTTGTTCCTTGGTCTTTAATTTCATGGCTTACACACATTTTAGTTTGGCTTAACAAGTCACTTTCCATCGCAGGTGGGGAGGAACAATTTGATCGAAATACTCCCCATTAATGTTTGGCTGTTTGGGTGGACGTACTTACTGCAAGACCAAGCATGCCCGTGGTCACTCAGGAAGCTACACTGTTGATAGTCTTGTAAGGATATTCAGTGGCGGATTCAGAAATATTTTAAACTGGGGGTACATATATAAAATATATTATATATATTTAAAAATATTAAAAAATTTATGAGAAAATATATATATATATATATATATATTTAAAATAAACAACCAAAATTTTATAGTTCAAATATAATACTACTTTAAATATAGTGATATGAAATATATACATTATAAATGTAATTTTGCTTTGGATTTATTTATTTTAGCATTTATTTTATTTTTTATTTTATTTTGCTACTATTTTATAACAAAATAATTTATCCTAAAAAGTATAAGATAAATTTTATGGCATGAGTAAGATATATTATTGAAAAAATAAGAAGTGAAAAGGAAAAATTTAGTTGACCAAAAAATGAAAAAAGGAAAAAAATCAATCTACCGTAAATTTGATAGCAAATTAGTTGCAGAAAATACGCTCCACTCTTTTTAAATTATAGCATTGAATCATTGGGTCCCACGGAAAAGAAAAAAGGAAATCATTTGGGACCACATGCGATAAGAAAAAAAGAAGAGAGGGGACCACGGAAAAGAAAAAAGGAAATCATTTGGGACCACATGCGATAAGAAAAAAAGAAGAGAGGGGCATCGAACACGAGATCTTGACTATCAACGGGGGCACCAAGTACAATATCAGAGCCACTACACAACTTTGCTAACAATGTTTAAGGCGAAACATATATAATTAACCGGGGACACGTGACCCCGTAACATCCAACGTGGGTCCTCCCCTGCAGGATATTCATCTTCCCAGAAAAGAATTTTTTTATTCCATCCAGATTTTTTCCCCTTTCCTTTATTTCATCCAGCTCATTTTCTTGAGATTTCTGAATCCAGGTAAGAACTATAATATCTGGAGGAGTCATGGAGATTTGGTTGAGCAGCGAGGACACCGGAGCATATGATAGTCTTTTTGAAACTTAGGTTCGGGGGGACTAACATATTTCAGTAGCTAAAGCAGAGCTAATGCCTTCCAAATGTTGCAGGTCGTGACATAGGAGTTAATCTTCCAATACTGCTTAAGTCTTTTTGAAACTTAAGATCAGGGGGTAATAATGTATTCGTTATTTATTGCCAAAATCGTCAAAAACATAAAATCATGATTTCCCGCCAAAACCGCAAAATATTGTTTTCCCGCCAAAAACACAAAATCTCGTTTTCCCGTCAAAAACTGCAAAATCAGGCTTTTCCAAAAAAACATAGAATTTTGTAATTAAAACGAGACTACTAGATTTTGATATGCGCTGAGCGCGGGGTATTAGTTTCATGATTTTTGTGTGTTTTAGGGTTTTACGATTTTGGCGAAAATCATAATTTTACGGGTTTTGCGGTTTTAACAAAAAATCATTATTTTACGATTTTGGCAGGAAAATGAAATTTACAGTTTTGGTGGGAGAACAAGATTGCAGTTTTTGGCGGGAAAATGGGATTTGCGGTTTTTGGCGGAGAAATTGCCATTAGTGGTTTTTGCAAGAAAACAAGTTTTGGGGGTTTTTGAAGGGAAAACAGGTTATTCGGTTTTGGTAGAAAAACGTAATTTTGCAGGGTTTTTTGCGGGAAAATGAGATTTCCAGTTTTGGCAGAAAATGTAATTTTTTCATTTTTAGCGAGAAAACAAGATTTGTAGTTTCGGCAAGAAAATGAATTTTTCGGTTTTGACGAGATATTTGAGATTTGAGTTTTTGAGAAAAAATCATGATTTTGAATTTTTGGGTATTCACATCGCACCTAAGTCACTTTCCCAATTAAGATATAAGGTAACCGCATCGCACCCAAATCTTATCTCCATTCATAATTTTAGCAAATCACATCACTTCCAAAATGCATCGCTCTCACATACAAATCGCAGTCACACCTAAATCGGTGTGCCATTCAGAGCCGTAGTCGATGGATATACATCCACATTTGCCTTTTTTTCTTTTGTGTCTTTAGAAATGAATCATCCAAAACGAAAGTAAATAAGAACATATATGTGGACAAAGGGTTTTAATTTTAATTTATTTTATGATTACATGGATTCTGAATTTAATGTTTATCTTTTTCAACAAGTTTTGTCAATAAAATTAAAGATAAAAATACATTGGGTAATATATAAAAAACAAACAAATTTTATATTTTACGAAAAATCATTTTAACTATTATTTAAAAATTCTAAAAATAATTATGAGTAAAATTTAATTGGACATATATATTTGGAAAAAGAATCATCCAAAGGAAAGAACAAATATGTGGACAAAGATTTTTAATTTTATTTACGTGGAATCTGAATTTACTGTTTATCCTTTTTGATAAGTTTGGCCTACCGAAATTGAAGGATAAAAATGCATTGGATGACATTAAAAAAAAAACCAAAAAAACATATTATACCTTTTACGGAAAGAAATAAATTTTATCAATTATTTAAAAATTCTAAAATTAGTTATGAATATAGTTTAACGGGACATATATCTTTGAGAAAAGAACCATCCAAAAGGAAAATAAGAATGTATATGTAGAATGTACAATGTTTTTATTTTCAATTTATTTTTTTAATTACATGGATTCTGAATCAACTGCTTATCTTTTTGGATATATTTTGTCAACAAATTTAAAAGATAAAAATGCACAAGATGAAAAAAAAATTCTAAACGGTATTGCCGCCTCCCCCCTAGTGCTGGGAATCGGGTCAACTTGTGACCCGCGAACCCGACCCGCGACGGGTTAAGTAAAATTATAAGTCGCGGGCGGATGCGGGTTGGAATTTTTTTTGGCGGGGCGATTGCGGGTCGGGAAATTTTACAATGCGGGTTTGCGGGTACCCGCAAATTTTATTTTTTAAAATTTAAATTTAACATTTTATTAATATTTGTGAATTTTAGTGTTTAAATTTAAAAATAAAATAAAATATAAAATTTATTGAAAATACTTAGTTTTTAAATACAAATTATAAATCAGATTTAAATCAGATGATAATATAACTTATGATTTAAAAATCAGATGATAATTTTGATTCAATAAGGGATAACATATATAATACATAAGAATGGAGGAATCAATTAATTGTAAGATTTTTTTGCATTACATAGCAAGTTTTAGAACCTACCACAGATTGTCGTGTTATTTAGATTGAGAGGAAAGATTTGAGGAGTCAGACAGAGACTTAAAAGTATGTTTCCTATTTCCTTAATGTTTGTTTAGGAATTAATTTTGAGGTTAAACTTTTAAAAATCAGAGTGATAAGAGGCATAGTACATTTACGATTTTATATACTTCTCAGTATCCATATTATGTAAAATTAAGAAAATAGACATGAGATACCTTTAGTTGTTTGAGAAAAAAGTGAAGTAAGATTCTAATTAAATGCTTTCATAATTTTATTGATAAATAACACAATGCTAACAAACCTCTTTTTAACACAATAAAATGATAGTGGTAAATATATGATGTTTCGGGGGGGAGGGAAGATACTATTTATAATTTTGTTTTACTTAACCCATTGCACAGCCTTTTATCCTTTAATGTCTTTGACAAAACTTATCCAAAAAGATAAGCAATGGATTGAAATTCCAAGTAACAAAGTTAAAAATCTTTGTATAGTCTACATATACGTTGTTAGTTTCCTTTGGATGGTTTAGTTACTGACATTGTTTTTGTTTTTCTTAGAGACAACTATGTTAGTCCATTTTGAGTCAAACACTTGTGCAGAAAACAATGATTTTTCGAGGAATAACCACATATGCAGGAACCTAAGTGACCATTGGAATGAGCTTGACAAACATCTAAGATTATTGGAAAATTACGTGACTGAACAGCCTACCAATGTTACCAATATCCTCTTGTGTATTTGGACGTTCCATTACTGACTTTGCCCATAACCTGACATCAATTCTCTCATCTTGGGGCTTGGTATACAGTGGATCGAATTCCTCCTTCAGTCTTGGAAGACTTGTATGTGTGAGTACAGTTTCGCTCTCTCTTCCCTTCAAGCAAAGTAAAAAAAAAAATATATATATATATATATATATATAACAGTATGAGAATAAGCTAGTAGCTCCGAAGTGAACATGGGACTGGAATTATCCATGTTACCTCTAGAGCTTCATGGAAACATGTCCAAAGAAAACTCCAAATAAAAAAGGAAGAGCAGCCGATAGAAAAAATAAAATGATACCCAGTGGGAAAAAATCGATTGCTGAAGTGAGAAAAGGGAGAGGAAAGAAAACAGAATGTAAGACAATATGTGTGATCAAATTATAATTGAGTAAGAGTCCATGTATCCTTTGATTGATACTCCTTTGATGAGACTGCACATAATTTTATAGAGGTTAGTATGGTGAATTTGGATTTGAAACTTGGATTGTGGAGTTGTTTGAGACAAATGCTAAGTCTGGGGGAAGTGCATGGTAGTCTGGATTCTGCTAGGCAAGTTTATCATGTGGTTTACTATGGTGCTTGTTGATGTGGTGTTTCTAGGACGAAATGAGTTTCTAAGTTTTCCTTTCATGTCTTGGTTTTATGTTTTTTTAGGGCAAGAAAAAGCTAAGTCTAGGGAAATTGATATATCATTGTTTTTATGGGGTTTTATCTATGATATATGTATTTGTTATTGAGTATTTTAGTGTTTTTGGAGTCCTTTGAGTCTTTTACAGGTTTTGGCATGACTAGAGCTTAATTGAAGATTAAGTGAGCTTTTGAAGTATGGATTTTACAGAGGTTTCTTGCTCCGTATGCATTTGGTGTCGGTCGACACCATATATGGACAGAAATTATGCGCAGATTTTAAGAAAATTGGTAAATCTTAACCCAAGAGTTTTTTTATTTACAAAAATGCTCAAATCGTTTTTTAGACTATAATTAAATTTTTCAGTTACTGTTTAGGTTACACTTATTTTATTTCCTAAGAGATTTGTAGCAGAGCTTTTAGGGCTGATACTACAGATTTTGAATTGATTTAATTCTTCTATTGATTTCTTTATGCAATTTATTTATTCTATGATTTATGTTTCATCAAAATGTTTTTTTACAATTCCCAGAGAATAAGACCATTATCATAAAATAAATAAATTGCATTAACCAATCAATCCATCACAAGAGTTCAGATTTACAAAGAATTAATCACAAGAGTTCAGATTTATACTTTTCATTTCTAGCGTGTTTAACTTTTCAGCACAAACTTGTTCAAATTCAGCATCCATTTGCGACACAATTGAAAGATTTTAGAATGGATCAAGTGTTGCCAAACTTCAACTCTAAATACCTATTTAAATAGATTTTACTATTACCTTAGCTATTGTTGCGTTCAACTTTTCTTTTGCTTCATTTTTCTTTTCACCGCATAAGATTTTATGGTCAACAATGAATTTCCTCGGCACCCTGAACGATTAATCACAACATGTTAACCCCCAAGTACCACAAAAATAACAAGAGAACAATTGATTTAATATATATGAATGTCACTATAACATACATTGTGGTAAAGGTTTCATCGCATAAGATATTTAAAAGCTTCAGCCTTTGTGATGAACCCATCTTATCATACTTACCAATGCCTTTTTGAAACATCAAAGGAGGGAAGTCATCAAGCTTAACTTCTGATTCCGCAAGACAGTCTCCAAGAACCGAGAACCATATATCATCAGTTGCACTCATGCCAACCGATCTATATTATTTTTCAAAAATTGAAATCATTCAGATATGATACGCATCATCCATCAGAGAAAATTGATACTTTTCCAAGAAAAAAATTCTTACTTTTGTCCTCTGTTAATTATCAGAGTAAATAGTTGTATTATCATTTGGGTGAGCGTATAATGCTCTTGGCTCCTTGTGCTTGTCCCCGATACAATCTCACGTATAACAAATTGAGGTTGCCATTCCCTCAAACCAAGGGCCTATACAAAAAATTCATATGAAGTAGAGAGGAGTTACTAGTAAATCCTTCTTATATTCAAAAGCTTAAGTTCATAAATGATACCTTTTAAAAGTCGCACAGAACTCCAAAATTGAAGTACATTTCCAGCATCTTTTGGGGTCAAGTCAATGCTACAAAGAATCAATCACAATTTGTTTCTGGAAACTAAGTACATTTAAAAAATCATAATCAAAATTGAAGTACATTTCCAGCATTGACTTGCCCCAAAAGATACGGGAAATGTACTTCAATTTATGGAGTTATGTGCAACTTTTGAAAAGGTATCATCCATGAAACTTAAACTTTTGAATAGAAGAAGGGACTCCCCTCTACTTCATATTACTTTTTTTTTAATAGGCTCTTGGTTTGAGGGAAGGACAACATCAATTTGTTATACATGAGATTGTACCGGGGAGAAACATAAGGAGCCAAGAACATTCTACTCTCACCCAAATGATAATACAACTATTTACTCTGATAATTAACATAGGAGAAAAATAAGAATTTTTTTCTTGGAAAAGTATCAATTTCCTCAGATGGATGATGCATATCATATTTGATTGATTTCAATTTTTTTTCCAACATAATAGAGATTGGTTGGCCTGAGTGAAACTGATGATACATGGTTCTCGATTCTTGGTGATTGTCTTGTGAAATCAGAAGTTAAACTTGATAACTTCCCTCCTCAAATGTTTCAAAAAGGTATTGGTGAGTATTAGAATATGGGTTCATCACAAAGGCTGAAGCTTTTGAATTTCTTATGCGATGAAACCCTTAGCACAATGTAAGTTATAGTGACATTCATATATATGTTGAATCAATTGTTCTCTTGTTGTTTTTTTTTTGGTGTTTGGGGGTTAACATGTTGTGATGAATCTTTCAGGATGCTGAGGAAATTAATTGTTGACCATAAAATCTTATGCGATGAAAAGAAAAGGAAGCAAAATGAAAGTTGAATGCATGAATAGCTAAGGTAACCGTAAAATCTACTTAACCAGGTATTTAGAGTTGAAGTTTGACAACGCTTGATTCATTCTTAAATCTTTCTATTGTAGGAGACAGCTGAATCAGAAGATAAAATATGAGTTTGCCAAAGATGAAGCATGCCAAAGATGAAGCAGAGAATATAGGGTTAAGTTGACAAATGAACAACGGTTTGCAATTGTGTTGCAAATGGATGCTGAATCTGAACAAGTTTGTGCCGAAAAGCTAAACGCGTTAGAAATGCAAAGTATAAATCTGAAATCTTGTGATTGATTCTTTGTAAATCTTAACTCTTGTGATTGATTTCTCTATGCAAAATATTTATTTTATGATAACGGTCTCATTTTCTGGAAATGCTTTTAGAATTTTATAGATATATAACACAACGCTAACAAACCTCTTTTTCGAGATAGTAAAAATGATAGTGGTAAATACATGATGTTTCCGAGTGGGGGGGAGGGGAGATACCATTTAGAATATTTGTTTTTTGTTTTACCTTACCCAGTGCCTTTTTATCCTTTAATTTTGATGATAAAACTTATCCAAAAAGATAAGCAGTGAATTCAAAATCCATGCAATTAAATATAAATTAAAATTAAAAGTCTTTGCCACATATATGTTGTTAAATTCCTATGGATGGTTTTGTTATTGACATTCTTTTGTTTTTCTTAGAGTCAGTTATGTCAGTCCATTTTGAGTCAAATCCTTGTGAAAAAAATGATTCGAGGAATAACCACATCTTCAGGAACCTAAGTGACAATTGGAACGAGCTTGGCAGACATTTAAGACTATTTGAAAACCCCGTGACTGAACAGCCTTCCAGTGTTACCAATATCCTCTTGGGAATCTGGAGGATCCATTACGGACTTTTCCCATAACCTGACTTCAATTCTCTCATCTTGGGGCTTGGTATACACTGGATCGGATTCCTCCTTCTGTTTTGAAAGACTTGTCTGTGTGAGTACGGTTTCCCTCTCTCTTCCCTTCAAGCAAATTAAAAAAAAAAAAAATATATATATATATAATTTGAAGATTACCTATTAGCTTCGAAGTGAACATGAGAGTGACAGTTACCCCTGTTACATCTTGTTCTTCATGGAAACATGTCTAAAGAAAACCCTGAATAAAAAGGGAAGAGCAACCGATAGAAAAAATAAAATGATACCCAGTGGAGAAAAACCGGTTGTTAAAGTGAGACAAGGGTGGGAAAGGAACCAAAATGTAAGACAGTGTGATCATGTTCTAATTGAGTAAGAGTCCATGTGTCCTTTGATTGATACTCCCTTGATGATATAACATTTAATCTTATGGAGGTCAGTATGGTGATTTTAGATTTCTCACTTGGATTCTGGAGTTTTTTGGGACAAGTGCTAAGTCTGGGGGAAGTACATGGTGGTCTGAATTCTGTCAGATAAGTTCTTCATGTGGCTTACTATGGTGCTTGTTGATGTGGTGTTTTCTAGGAAAAAATGAGTTTCTAAGTTTTCCTTTCACGTCTTGGTTTTATATTTGCTTGATGGCAAGCAAAAAATAAGTATGGGGAAGTTGATATACCATAGTTTTTATGGGTTTTAACCATGATATAGGTCTTTGTTATTGAGTAATTTTAGTGTTTTTGGAATCCTTTGAGTCTTTTACAAGTTTTTGCATGATTGAAGCTTAATCGAAGATTCTGAGAGATTTTAGAGTAATTCTGCAGCCCATATGGATTTCACAAAGGTCACTGGTTGCGTATGCACTTGGTGTCCGTCGAAACCACTCTGGTGTCGGTCAACACCATATCTGGAAAGAAATTTTGCACAGCTTTTTAAGAGAATTGAAAATCTGTATTTTTACCCAAAAGTTTTTTTTATTTACAAAAAGCCTTAAATCGTGATTTAGACTATAATTAGGTTTTTCCAGACATTATTTAGGCTACACTTATTTTATTTCCATAGATTTGTAGCAGAGCTTTTGGGGCTGATCTCTATAGATTTCAAACCCCTTTATTTCTTCTATTGATTTCTCTATGCAATCTATTTTTATACGATTTATGTTTCGTTATAAAAAAATATAATTTCCAGAGAATAAACCGTTGTCATAGAATAAATAGATCGCATAAAGAAATCAATCACAAGAGTTCAGATTTACAAAGAATCAATCACAAGAGTTCATAATTCTACTTTGCATTTCTAACGCATTTAGCTTTTCGGCACAAACTTGTTCAGATCGATTCAGCATCCATTTGTGACACAATTGCAATCCGTTGTTCATTTGTCAACTTAACCCCATTATTCTCTGCTTTAACTTTGCCAAATTCATCTTTTATCTTATGATGCAGTGTGTCTCCTACAACAGAAATATTTTAGAATGGAACAAGTGTTGCCAAACTTCAACTCTAAATACCTAATAAAGTATATTTTACGGTACGGTTACCTTAGCTATTGATGTGTTCAACTTTTCTTTCTTCTTTTATCTTTTCATTGCATAAGATTTTATGGTTACAATGAATTTCCTCATCACCCGGAAAGATTCATCACAACATGTGATGATGTGAACCCCCAAGCACCACAAAAATAACATGAGAACAATTGATTCAATATATATATATATATATATATATATATATATATATATATCAACATCTATTGAGCTATTAAACACTTATAGCCACAAAATATTTGGATTTATTTGTTCAAAGCAAGACATCATAACTTTTACTTCTGGTGAGAAATTAAACACTTATAGTCTCAGTTCATTTTACAAGGGAAACTAATTCATTGTTGCAGGTGGTGATAATGTCTCCATATACACTGATCATGGAGGGTATACCAGTGACCCGGTGTGTCCAGAAGCCTGGGCATTATGTTATATTGTTTCCAGGGTCGTGTTACTCTGCCATTAACTATGGCTTCAACTTTTTGGAGAAAGCAAATTTTGCTCCTCTTTATTGGTTGCCCCATGGGGATGTTGTTGTTCATTAGAATCAAGATAAGAGAAGAAAATCATTAATATCGTATGATAAGCTATTATTGGGAGCTGCAAGGGAAGCTGTGAATTGTCTTAATGAATATTCTTTGTCAAGGAAAAAAACAGCAGACATTATGAGATGGTATAATTCTTGTGGTAGGGAGGGAATATTTTCCAACAATGTTAAGGTATGCTCATCGGTCGTCTTTGCATGTCTTATTCCTCCTTATTATGAACCATAATGTTGGTAGCCAGAGGAAATTTCTCACTACCTTTTACCTTTCTTTCGTTTCTTTGTTATCTTTTATTTAGTCACGGGTCAAGCAAGAGAAAAGTAGACGTGAGTTCCTTAGTAATTCACTAAAATCACAAAGGATGGACAATAGTTATGATGATGTAAGCAAGAGGGAATGTCATGTATGTTTCGTAGAATTGCATCTTTCCGCTGTTCAGTGTTCATGTTCTGCTGATCGTTACTCGTGCCTGAGCCACATGAGGAATCTTTGTGACTGTATGTGAGACATGAAGAGTTTTCTCTATAGGTACACCATAGATGAGTTGAATATTCTTGTCACATGGACAATCATAGAGATTCCTCATGTGGCTCAGGCATGAGTAACGATCAGCAGAACATAAACACTGAACAGCGGAAAGATGCAAATCTACGAAACATACCAATCATTCCCTCTTGCTCACATCATCATAACTCTTGTCCATCCTTTGCGATTTTAGTGAATTACAAAGGAAATCACGTCTAATTTTCTCCTGCTTGACCCGTGACTAAATAAAAGAGAACAAATAAACGAAATAAATGTAAAAGGTAGTGAGCAAGTTTCTCAGGCTGCCAAAACTATGGTGCATAATCAGGAGGAATAAGATAGACAAAGATGACTGGTGAGCATACCTTAACAATGTTGGAAAATATCCCCTCCCTACCACAAGAATTATACCATCTCATAATGTCTACTGTTTTTTTCCAAATAATATTCCTTAAGACAATTCACAGCTTCCAGTGATATCTTATCATACGATATTAATGATTTTCTTCTCTTCTCTTGATTTTTATGAACAGAAACATCCCCATGGGGCAACCAATCAAGAGGAGCAAAATTTGCTTTCTCCAAACAGTTGAAGCCACTATTAACGGCAGAGTAACACGACCCTGGAAACAATATAACATACTGCCCATGCTACTGGACACACCGGGTCACTGGTATACCCTCCATGCTCAGAGCATATGGAGACAATATCATCATCTGCCAAATAAATTAGTTTCCCTTGTAAAATGAACTGCGACTATAAGTGTTTAATAGATTAGAAGTAAAAGTTATGATGTCTTGATTTGAACTAGGGCTGGGCATAATATCCGGACCCGAAATACCGAACCGAACCCGAACCGAAAAAGTAGATCCGAACCCGAATCCGAAACGATAAAATACCCGAACGGGTCCTAAACTCCTATATCCGAAGAACCGAACCCGAACCCGAACCCAACCCGAACCGAGAACCGAATGGGTACCCGAAATATCTGAATTACAATTATATACCTACAATATTAATTATATTTAGACCTAATATAACAAAATTATCCAAAATTATAATTATAAACTTAAATATATTAGTTGTTTTTAGTCTAAAATAACTAAATTATCAAAAATAAACAAAATATATGAAGAGTTTTGTTATATTTATCAAAATTTAACGAATTTTTATTTAAATATAACTCATTTTTATTTTGGTTTTATGTTTTTCGGGTACCCGAACCCGAACCGAACCCGAATGGAACCGAACCGAACCCGAATCGAAATTCTAAAATACCCGAATGGGTTTTATATCTCAGACCCGAAAACCCGAAAACCCGAAAGATCCGAACTGAACTCGAACGGGTACCCGAACACCCATGCCTAATTTGAACAGATAAATCCAAATATTGTGCGGCTATAAGTGTTTAATAGCTCAATAGATGTCGATACTTTTGCTTACAAAAATATGGGTTCATCACAAAGGCTGAAGCTTTTGAATTTATTATGCGATGAAACATTTAGCACAATGTAAGTTACAATGACATTTATATATATTGAATCAATTGTTCTCTTGTTATTTTTGTGGTGCTTGGGGGTTAACATGTTGTGATGAATCTTTAAGGGTGCTGAGGAAAGTCATTTTGACAATAAAATCTTATGCGATGAAAAGAAAAGAGAAGCAAAAGAAAAGTTGAATGCATCAATAGCTAAGTTAACTGTAAAATCTATGTAATTAGGTATTTTAGAATTGAAGTTTGACAACACTTGATTCATTCTAAAATCTTTCTGTTGTTGGAGACACAACTGCATCAGAAGATAAAAGATGAGTTTGCCAAAGTTGTAGCATAGAATAATGGGGTTAAGTTGACAAATGAACAACAGATTGAATTGTGTCGCAAATGGATGTTGAATCTGAACAAATTTGTGCCGAAAAGCTAAACCTGGAAAAGCAGAGTATAAATCTGGACTCTTGTGATTGATTCTTTGTAATTTGAACTCTTGTTATAGTTTGATTTATGAAATCTATTTATTCTACGATAACAGTGCTATTTTCTGGAAATTGTACAATTTTTATTTATTTTTCAATGACAGAAAGCATAAAAGAAATATATTGCATAAAGAAATCAATAGAAAAATTAAAAGGGTTCCAAATTTCTAGAGATCAGTCCAAAAAAACTCTGCTACAAATCTTTTTATAAATAAAACAAGTTTAGCCTAAACAATGGCTGGAAAAACCTAATTATAAATTAAAACACGATTTGAGATTTTTTGTTTATAAAGAAAACTCTTGGGTAAAAAATGCAGATTTCCAATGCTTTTACAAAGATTCGCAGATTTTTGTCTAAATATGATGTCAACCGACACCAGAGTAGTGTCGACCAACACAAAAGTGGTGTCGACCAATACCAAGTGCAGACGCAGCCAATAACCACTGTGAAATCCATATGGGTTAAAAAAACGTGATATATCATTGTTCTTTTTCCAAAGATATATGTCCAATTAAAATATACTCAAAATTAGTTTTAGAGTTTTTAAATAATAGATAAAAATCATTACTTCCGTAAAATATAAAATATGTTTTTATTATCTCACACAATGCATTTTTATTATTCAATTTAGTTGAAATATCTTACCGAAAAGATAAGTACTAAATTCAGAATCTACGTAATTAGAAAATAAATTAAAACTAATTTTTTTCTACAATCCACAAATACATTCTTACTTTTCTTTGAATGGTTCTTTTTAAATTATACTTAGGATTAGTTTTATAATTTTAAATAATAGATAAAATATTTTCAAAGAGATAGTTTTGGCAGCCAATAGTCGAAATCCGAATGGCTTCTTAAATAACTTTTTGAACGATAGTTAATTATTTAATTATAACCAATCATATGAGAACATATAATATTATGGGTAATTGTCATATTAATCAAATGAAAACACAAAAACTTAATAATATACCTAATTTCTAGTCAATTGAAGGTAACCACTGAAATAATAAATCTCATTGACCACATTGTTTGTAACGCTAATTGATATATAAAAGATTATTTCCAAAACAAAATTTTCATAAGTGTTGACCAACAAATAAAATTTTAAATTTTTATATGAAAGTAATTTCAACGTTTACACCATAATTTCTTTTTTTCATGAAAAACTATTAATGTTTTCTTTTTAAAATAAAAATTTTAAACGTTTCAAAATCCAAACAGAAAAAAAATCTATCACTTCTGGAGAAATATTACTAACCGTGACAAAAAGGACCGTGTTTGATTCATAGATATTTATGGTTTTAGCGGTCATGGTTGTTAACGCCCAGCTGAAACTATTTGACTTTACATCCTCTACCGTAACTTGCAGTTAAGGCGGTTATCGAACATGGCTTTCTACATCCGAGGAATGCATCTATTTGACATCTCTCTCACTTGGATGAATAGAGAAGAAACACGAGTTTGAAGAAGAAAAGATTTAGAAGAGCTTTTGCAGCTGAAAAAAAAAATTAGGGTATTTGTTATTGATAAGAGATTTACAATATATATAGTGGGATTACAAGAGCCATTAGGTATAATATATTTACAATTATAACCTTAATATATTTATCCTTTATAGTTAGATGTACTTAGAAGATTAATTAAATGTGTGAGTTGAACCAAATGGGCTTTAGTTAGCAGATCTATCTTATGAATGAATTTGAGTTCTATCCAGGTTCATGAGATTCATTGTCTTCTTCAACCCTGGAGGAAGAGAAGACAGAATGGAGGATATCCAGGATATGGCCGGAGGAGCTGGTGGTGCACCACCGGGTTTCAGATTACCGTTCAATGCTGTCGGAAATAATCCGAAGAGGAATAAGAGAACACTTAGAATCATGTTTCGCTTGCTCCACCTAATTTGAAGATCCCTGGAACTCAGGTCATTTTCCTAAACTCACTCGATTTCATTTGATAATTTGCTCGATTTCTATATCTGTCGACATCTTTTGGATGCACTTACATGTACTTTCATTGAAACTTAGGTTCAAAGGGACTGACTTATTTTCAGTAGTTAATGCATAATTTGTCTTTCCGTTTTATTGCAAGCTAATGCCCCCAAATGTTGCAGGTCGTGACATAGGTGTTAATCTTCCAATACTGCTTAGTGCCATTGTTAAGGAGAGTTTCCTTCTGGTCAAAGCACAATGCTAAGAATTGGGATGACTAATCCTCCCTTTATCCTCGAGCATTTGAGAGAAATAGCAGCTGTTTTACGTCACCCATGTTTCTACACCTTTCTTCACGTCCACGTACAATCTGGCAGTGATGCTTTGTCGACTCGGTGAGTTTCAGAACTGTGGTAGACACCTTAACAGAACTTGTGCCAGGGTTAGTGCTGGATAAACATGAAAGTCTGTAATTTGCTAATATCATTTTTCCTCTTTATTGAATTTTGAGAGTAAAAACATCTCATTACCATACAAAAAAAAAGACACTGATCGCATGTATTTGTTGGGTGTGGATAGTTGAAGCATGTTGATTGTTCATAGTTCGCCTGTGTTAAAGATACATTTGTCACTTTTTCCATTGTAAGGTGAAACCGATGAAGATTTTTCTCATACTGTTGGGCTAATCAAGGATTACAAGTTTTTTTCAAGTTCATATATCTTAGTTTTTACCCCAGAATATGTAAGCTCAAGGATTTGGTTATATATGTAAATAATATTTGTAAAAATGCAATTTTAGTAATATATAAGTTCATAAAATCCATATTTGTTTTCGATTTGCTAAAATAGATAATTGTTTGTTTTAAATAGTATATAGATTTAATACATGGTTATTATAAATGATTTTATAATATTTTTTTAATAATATAGTTACTGTGAATTATATATTAGTCCGTATTATATTGATCTAAAATATTCTATATACTATGAAAAAAACATATATATGTTCATATAAAATATTCTATATACTATAAGAGGTACTGGGACATTGTCAAGCATCAAGTTTTGGAGGATGTGAAAAGATTTTTCAGAACAGGTGTCTTACAGGACGAATGGAATCATACGCATATAACTCTTATCCCAAAGATACCTGCAGCTTCTGAGATGAAGGACCTCCGCCCGATAAGTCTTTGTACGGTTCTATATAAGATAGTGTCGAAGGTAATTGTGAACAGACTTAAGAGGCATTTGCCTGCGATAGTATCTCCGACACAGTCTGCTTTTGTATCAGAACGACTAATATCGGATAATATCCTAGTCGCACATGAGATTGTCCACAGTCTCCAAACACACGAGGATATCTCTGAGAACTTCATGGCAATAAAGACAGACATGTCAAAGGCTTACGACAGGGTAGAATGGAATTTTTTAAAAGATATTCTCCATGCTCTGGGCTTTGATTCTCGATGGATTGATCTGGTAATGAGTTGTGTACACACAGTATCTTATTCGGTACTCATCAATGGACAACCGTTTGGAATATTCAAACCGGAGAGAGGGCTAAGGCAAGGGGACCCATTATCCCCATTCCTGTTTGTGCTGTGTACAGAAGCATTGATACACCTCTTTAATAGAGCAGAAAGTCTTGGAAGAATCACTGGAATTCGATTTCATCAAGCTGGACCATCGGTAAATCATATGCTGTTCGCTGATGATAGTATATTCATGTGTAAAGCCTCTAAACAGCAGTGTGAGGAGTTCCTACAGTGTTTAGCAGAGTATGAGCACATATCGGGGCAGAAGATCAATATAGAAAAATCAGCAATCACTTTCGGTGCTAAGGTGGATGAAAATACAAAAGTCTGGATCAAGAACAAAACTGGAATTCAGCTAGAAGGGGGCACCGGTAAGTACCTCGGCTTGCCCGAATGTTTGAGCGGTTCGAAGCAACAACTGTTGGGATATATTAAAGATAAATGCCAAGGATCGGTGGCAAGTTGGTATGAAAAGTGTTTATCGCAGGGAGGTAAGGAGATTATGCTTAAAACGGTAGCTTTGGCAATGCCTATTTATGCAATGATCTGCTTTAAACTCCCTGTTGATATGTGCAAAAAGATGATGAGTGTTATGATGTACTTCTGGTGGAGTGCAGAGAGTCATAAGAGAGGAATCCACTGGATTGGGCAGGAAAGTTTATGCTTACCAAAAGATCTTGGGGGTATGGGTTTCAGAGATCTAATGAACGTCAATCAAGCCCTCTTAGCTAAACAGGCTTGGAGGCTGCTTCACTGTCCTAGCTCTCTATTTAGCAGATTGTTCAAAAGCAGATACTACGCCAATTGTGATTTCCTCGAGGCCACATGTGGAAGAAGGCCTTCGTATGCATGGATAAGTATACTACATGGTAGAGAGTTGCTCCAACAGAGACTAAGACCAAAGATTGGCAATGGTAAGAAGACTCTAGTCTGGGTGGATAATTGGTTGTACTCGAATGGAAAAACTAGCAGACCAGGGGGAAAACATTCGCTTAAAAACATTGATATGCAGGTCTCAGAGCTGATAAATCCCCATACAAAGTCATGGGATCCAGGGATCCTCGATGATCTATTCACACGAGAGGATATTGCACTCATCAAAGCGCAAAAGCCAATTGTGAACAAGGAAGATGGCTTTGTATGGAAGGAGGAGAACTCGGGGGTGTACACAGTTCGTTCAGGTTATAAACTCTGTCACATAAAGAAACATATGGATCTGTATCGACAAGCAGAAGCTCTTCCTTCAGTAAACCCCCTTTTGGAGAAATGTTGGAAGGTGAGGACAGTGCCAAAAATAAGACACTTCATGTGGAGAACGCTGAAAGGAGCCCTGGCTGTAGCGGACAGGTTGAAGACAAGAGGCTTAAGGTGTGATGTCGAATGCCAGTTATGCAGTGAAAAAGATGAGACCATAAATCACATTTTGTTCGAATGTCCAATGGCTAGACAGGTATGGGCACTGTCTAATGTCCCTCATCCGCAAGGAGGATTTGGGCAATCAATCTATCAAAATATGAACCATGTCCTGTCGGTGGTTATCCGGAAAGATTTGGCAGCGGAAATCCAACTTGTTCCCCCATGGATCCCGTGGTATCTGTGGAAAAATAGGAATAAAAGAATCTTTCATGGTGACTATTTCCCTCCTAATGAGGTTGTTGAGAAAGCTTACGATTGTGCAAAACAGTGGGCGGAAGCACATAGAAGAAGCATGGAAGGAGAGCAAAGGCCTGAGCGTGGCAATGCAGTCTGGATGCCACCAGAGGAAGGGCGCTTGAAGTGTAACATAGGTTTTGCCTGGTCGAAAACAAAGCAGATTTCAGGAGCTTCTTGGGTACTACGAGACAAAGCAGGTGAGGTACTCTATCACAGCCGACGAGCCTTCTCATCAGTTGTCTCTAAACTTGATGCTAAGATGAACAGTTGGGATTGGGCTTTGGAAAGTATGCGAAGCCTGCATATTTCGAATGTCACCTTTGCTGCATCTTCCCATGAGATCATCAAAGCTCTGCATAAACCTAAGGAGTGGCCAGCATACGAAGGATATCTGGTTGATTTACTCCAAAAAACAGAACAACAGATTGGCTGGGACGTGTGCTCTGAAGAAAATAAGTGCAACCGTGGGGCCGAAGAAATAGCAAAAAGTGCCATGATTGAGAGCTTTCGACAGTCGTACGTTGCTAGAGGAGCTCCGAGGTGGCTGGAGAATCTCTTCGACAGTGAGAAGTGTGCTACCGTAGTGTAGTATACTATGGCTTTATGTGGTTTTAGTTCGCTTTCTCTTTATTTAAGTAGACTTGGAAGATAGTGCGGTGTGAATCACGCGCCCGAGCCTTTTTTCTCTGTAAATCGAAAGGTCGTCTTCTTCGTTCTCTGTCGTCACCAAGGCCTCTCCGTCGTCCGGCGATCCTCGTCGGCGACGTGAGAGGTCCACCGAGTAACTCTCAACTATAATCTGCAACTGGAATCAGCGAAGGCTCTCAGAAGAAGCCTCGTTTCGACTTGAATACGGCCGTGCGAGGAGAGGAGGATTTCCCGGAGGGGCGAGCGGTGGCGAAGGCAGATCGGCTCAACGGACTTGTAGGACGCCGGATTATTGCTGCTGGAGGACGGCGGCAAAGCAAGGAAAGCGCGGAGGAAGGAGGGAAGATCTGGATCTGAGAATCCGTTAGCGTTGGCTCCGGGTAAGTCGCCGGATTATTGCCGTTGAGGACTGCGGCAAGGCAAGGAAAGCGCACAGGAGCTCGAATCCGGGAAGTTAGGAGGGCGAGCGCGGTGGTGAGAGGAGGAGCGTGGTGGTGCTTGGTGAGGTCACTGTCGCTGCGGACTTGCTCCGTTTTACCTCCGACTGCGGTTCAAGGTGAGTTTGGAGGCGGATCGAGGATAGGAGTCTTGATTAGACTTAGAGCTACTCGGCGAGGAAAGACTCGAATCTCGTGCATGCGGGATTCGCCGGGTGTGACCGTGGGAATTTGAGCGGTGAGGTCGGTTAGTCGGGAAACGGCGAGATGGTTGGCCCTCCGGTCACCGGAGAGGAGGCTAGGGTCGGCTCTTTAGCTCTCCAGGACGGTGCCGGAGATCGCCGCGATTCGACCCGGTTCGTAGCCGCCGGCGAAGCAGATTCAAGCCTGCAAAAAAGTACCTAGAGCGTCTGACCTAACCGGTTGGTTATTGGGTCTGGTTTAGAGATTTCCCTTGGTTCAATTGTATGGTTTTTTACTTCTGAGTCGGTCTGAGTCTGTGTCCGGTTTATACCGATATTTCGGTTTGATTAATTATATATAATATTATATTAAAAAAAAAAAAAAAAAAAAAAAAAAAAAAAAAAAAAAAAGTAGACTTGGAACAGAGTGCTTTGATGTCATCCTATGCATTTGGGATGTTTCAAGCTCAGGTCCGATACATTTGCTGGTTCTATTTTATGATCAATGAAAGGCACTATTCAGTGAAAAAAAAAAATTAGACTTTCCGTCAAAGATGTAAAATAACATATAATCATATAGGAGTTCATAAATTTAATTTTATCAAAATTAACTTTTTTTTAACTCATCTTGTAATTATTAAAACTGCTAATATATTTTTAGTTAATCTTATAGTAGTTTAAATATTTTTATGCCGGAAAAAAAAAATATTTTTATATTTTATCGAACAAATCTACCAAAAACTGCAATCGTATAATGTTTAACCATAATCTGATTTATTATATAGTTGAATAATATAAATATAAATTAGTTTTTGATATTTTATTAGTTTTATATATATATATATATTTTTAATATTTTATTTTTAAATTTTTTATTTATAATTTAAATTTTCAATAATAATAAATTCACTAACCCTTCTCCCTTTACGTGGCAAGGATCTTATAACCTTGGAAATACCAAAACGGTTTAACAAATATCATATGGTCCATTCTTGTAAATAAAGCTCAATCCAATTTTTTTATAGTGATACATTAAAAGCCGGGGTTAAAATACGGGCTAATATCAACGATCATGATTATAACATCTCAAAATTAATAGTGACAATTTAAAAAAATGTGTCCGTGTGTTTGACCGACTATGGGCCTGGAGTTATCCATTTGTTACTGTTAGTTATTATACTAAAATACTCTTAACGGTTTTTTTCTTTTGTTTGGTCATGTTTTCAATGGCATTAGATGTAATATACCATATGCATATAAGGTTAAATTCAAAAAAAAAAAATTGTTTTAATAGTATAGATAAATAAATTGATAATTTATGACTTATATAATGTATGTTTTGATGATTGACATCTCGGCCAAAGTTCTAAGGGCATGAACATCCATGAACTCCTGTGGGGGTTCTTAAAAAAAAAAAATTTTTTTTTTTTTTGGGAAAAGTGTAAAAAAAAAAAAATTAAAAAAAAAATTGGGCGAATAACAAACTGCCACGTGTCATGAACAGTGTAAGAACCGGTTCTTAAATAAGGATTTTTAGAACCCCACCCCTTAAGAACCCTCAATGTTCATGCCCTAATGCATCCGGTGCCAACAATGCTTCTCTCTCCAAGCTTACGCGAGATAACGTCATCCATCGTATCTCTCGTAGGGGTAAAACGGGCAACAATCTGATTTATTATTTTGTCAAATCTAAATATAACTCAACGTTACCATACACCTAATATATCGGTCAACCATTGTCACACACCTCTATCGCCCCTTATATAATGTATTGTTTTGATGACTTATGTAATGTATGTTTGATGATCGACATCTCAGCCAAAGTTCTAAAGTTTCACGGGACTTTTGTGTGTGTATCTAACTACGGTTTATGAAATTCACACCGGTTAATTTTATTAATCATGTGTTAATAGTATATCTAGCTTTATTTTTTGGTTACCGAATTTTGGTAAGCCATCCATTTTTCCGACTAATCATAACTTCATTGATCAATAAATACATTGTTTCGATACAAATTCAAAAACATATACAGAATTACATCAACACAGTTATTACATACACATAGGTATGAGCCATATACTGAGAAAATACAGTAGAAGGGAGATTGACGATGCTTTCCGAAGAGTAGTCTTACTCGCTAACCGATCGTAATATCGGTTATTGTCCAACTTCATATTTGTTATTTCTCTGATGTAATTTATATGCAACATCTTTTGGCTGAACATTCTTTGAACAAAACACATTCTGAAACCTAATGTGTCGCAATGAAACTCTGAAAAAAAGACACATTGATACCAATACTTCCGTATCAAGCTCTTTATGAAGAATCTTGTCTCTGAAACTTGTTTCCTTAATGAAATCAATATATACCATGGTGATTTTCTTGCCGGTCGTTGATAACGTAACAAATTCGAAAGGATTTGTGTTACTCTTCGAGTCCTGTAGTATCGTAAATGGATCAATCATTGTCATTTGCATTCCAACATAGGGCTTGCTACACACATGTATCCGTCTGTATTTAAAATGGAGTATTTGATATGTTTGTTAATATGAGATTCTTTTTTTCCATATTAGCAGCTCCATTTGATGTTTCAGATTCAATCTTTCTTATCGTGTAGTCTTATAAATGGATTACGCATGGTTATTTGCATCACAGCATAGGGCTTGCTAATCGCATTGAGAATGGAGTACACGATATATTTATATTAATGCTGGACTCTTTTTTCCATATGTGTAGCTGCATTTGATGTTTCAGATTATCTTTCTTGTCGTCTAGCCTCATAAATATTGTCCTTTGCGTCGCGGCTTAGGGCTTGCTACACATGTATAGATCTGCTTTCAAAATGGACTACATAATATGTTTTGTTAATACTAGAATCTTATCAGATTCATCCTTGTTGTCGTATTGTCTCATGGATAATTGATCGTTATTTGCATCGAGCCATAGGGTTGTTAAAATATAGTAACGTACTAGTCCCAGAAATATTATGAAACTCAAATGCATTGTCTGTTATGGCCTAGTTAGTATCGATATTTTATTACTTGTTTTATCTCTTGCCATTGCAAGCCCTAACACTTAAAGTTGATTACAAGCGCTTGATCAATGTGTGAATTAACTTAACAATCTAGTCATACAGAGAATCTCTGCAAAAGACACTGCTACTGCTACTCAGGTGATAGCTCGAGATAACAAGTTTTTTTGGTTCAGTTCTTTAAAAGGTTTTACTTATATATATTCGAACATTAAGCGTTTCTTCAGACTGTTTCTTCGAGTGGCAAGAGGGATATAGGAGCAGTCGCGAGTATACGAGCTGCAAATATATATTGACACGACCTTCAGTCACATTGAAGGTAGGTAACTTATAAGCATTTTTCCTGAATCCTGAGATATATCGCTTCTTGTTATACTTTGCTTCTTTCATTTTTATTTTAGTTTGCCCTCTATTTTCTGGTTCCCTAGATTGTTCTGAAATAAGTAACATTCTTATAAGTAATATTCTAGAAGATAATTTCTTTAAAAAAAAAAAAAAATATGTCCTCACAATTGTGTGCTTCTATATTGAACTTGACAGGGGGAGTCAAGGCCCTAACTGACCGAAAGAAGCTGATTATGACTGTTGGCGAAGCTACAACATTAGCCGCCGGGGTTTACACAACGTGGTGCATTTCCTAACTACATATTTTGTTGGTCATTAAGAAACTATATAGATGTGATTTAGGAAGCATATTGTAGATTTCTTATATGGTTCTTTTATGATTACAGAGAGGGTGCTAAGGTTACATGGGGTTATATTAGCCGGATACTTGGACAGCCATCACTTATCCGAGAATCCTCCATAGGTAAAGCTTCCTTTTAATGTTGTGAGATCATACTTAAGACATTACAACTATTAAGTTTATGTTTTCAATTGAACTTGTGCTTGTGTTTGTTGGTATACTTGAGTATGTATTGCTTGTTTATGGATGTTTATGTTTAAGTTGGAGAAAATTTAATTGTTTATAATTATATGTTTATAAATTCTAAATATATTTTTGCAATTCTAATTGATTTTCAAATAATAATTCAAAACCAGAGTTCAAAATATAATTATATAATAAAAATTTTATAGCTCCAATTAATATTAAATATGACAATATATAAAAGTGTTCATAAGATATACAATAGCCATAAAGATTGGTCATTATAAATAATAATACAGCAACAACAAAAATGCTAGGATAAAGTATAATACAGCCCTAAAACATTGCCACCACAATATGTATTATTGCACGAATAATATGCTACATTAATCTATAAAATGGCAATAAACCAATGCTACTGAAAACTTAATCTCATCAAAATCAGCGCTATCTTAGACAAATATATGATAGCATGTCAAATTAATGCTATTGTATCTTGCGGTTCTAAGATAGCAGCGGCAAACATAGCGTTTATGGAAACACTATCATAGATATATGATAGCGTTTTCGTGGTGCTATCAATACCCATATTTCTTGTAGTGTACCCTTCTCTTCCTGTCCATAAATTCCCGTTCTTCCTTGACCGTGCGCCCATCCTTAAGCTGCAGATTCAGATCCACTCCTCTCTTGCTTCAATCCTTCTGTGGTTATACCACCATTTGACCAATCTACCACCATCTTACTCCACCATTTGTAGCTTGGTCTTGTCTCTGTGGTTGGTTATAACCGATCTCCGTTGCTTGGTTCATGGCCAGACTCCAATGGCCGCAAGCTTCTCGAACACTATTCTTCTTCATCTCTCCAAGTCGTTTTCCAGAGTGGAAACCAAATTCCTGGTTGGTTCTCTTCATGCTCCTTGATGTCCTGAGATGGGATCCATCCGCTTCTCTTCCTTACACTACTAAGGATTGCCCGTCACACAACTCCTTGCCTTCTTGGACGTGGCTGAGATGATTGTCTCGTCCGTTCCTTTCATTAAGTCCACCCAACTTCATGGAGTTCTTCCTCTGTCCTGATCTCGGTAAATACTTATCTTAGGTCTTTCCTTCACTACGCGTAACTATGAGTTCAGACTGCCTTGATGTGAACTCCTCTCCATATACACCATTCCTTTTCTAACCATCTTCTTCATCTCCATTGGTGTCGTGGCTTGTTACGGCCGTCACTGTCACTTCTGCTTCACTTTCCTCGTGAAAGAATAATACCATTCCAACCTCATCACCCAATTTTAATGGTCGTTACTCCTTCCAACGTTCTTACTTCCTTCATGAGGTCTCAAACCATCACTTTCCCCAAAAATGATTACACACATCTCGGTCTGTGACCTTTTCTTGTCGACACTCTGCTTGGTCTTGATCAATCACTCTTTCCTTGCCAACTGATCTTTGGCTTCCACAAACTGTCTCAGACTGATCTCCCTGGCCTGTCACCTCCACAAAACCGTTCCTGGTCGATCTCTCAAATCTGATCTGCTGATTTGTTGCTTTCACAAAACTGTTTCTGGCCGATCTTCCAAATCTGATATGCCCCTTTCACAAAATCAATGCTAGACGATCCCCCTGATCTCCTGCTTCTCTCAACACCATCACTGATCCGTTCACGAGCCATGCCACCAACCGGTTACAAGGTTTCTTGGGTTTAGGTTCAGGTAACTTATTTTAGGTCCTAAAATATTACCGAACCTACACAATCCTACGGTTTTCAGAACTCTTTCCAGGAAAACCTACGGATTCTCACACCCAAGCCCAACTTAGGAAGTTCCCGACATGCAAAAATAATACTCACCTTATTATTTTCATGCATTCGGTCACACTTAACTTCCTAACACATCCCGGTTTCGTATTATAGTCCCCATTTAATATAAACCATACATCATGCAAAACATGCCAACACTCAATCACACACAAAATAGAGTTATCACCCATACATACCTGATACAGAATCTTAAAAGATCATGAAGGTTTAAAACCCTACACTCTAAGGATTTACCTCCCTTTGGCCGCGCTTTCCCGGTCCGTTCCATCTCCAACTTCCCGACAATCCGTATGAATAGATGGTTCCTTGGCTTACCTCCATTCAATCTGCATTTCTCCACTGCATCGAACAAAGGTAAGTCCTAAACCCAACCTACCCAACTATCGTCGGACATACCTTTTTCCTAATGTTGTGAGTGCGACCCATTTGACTCGATAAAACATTTGAAAACACGAGTTCCATGAGCATGATCATGAACCATGCTCTGATGCCACCATTTGTAACACCCCGACCCGATGACAATTTTTCTCGACCCAAACCAAATCTAACTCGACCTTTGTTCTCAAAATCCTCAAAAATTGTGATCCACATCCATTCCCAAAAATTTATCAACTCCGGGAAGGTCCTTATCCCGACTTTAACCCGACTTTCGGCCAAACTTGGATATCTTTCAATATGCGCAGTCTTTTCACATTCCGCTTCGACCAAAACTCTTAAAATGTCCTCTTCAGGTAACGCTGCAAGTTCCAGATCAATCTGGAAACTTTGGATTTTTGGCCGTTCTTCGTCCGTTCCCTCTCGGCCGGTCGTATCCCTCGTTCGGCCGTCCTACTCCTTTGGGAGGGTTACTACAGATAGTCACTTTAAATAGTAGAGATAAAAGCATAGAAGAACACTTGGTTATCCGATCTGGCCAAAGGTAGTGTTCATTCATTCTCTTTTCTTATATTTTTTCAAAGGATATTCATATTGAAATTTTCTGGATTTTTGTGTTACATAATGCAATATTTTTTTATTTTAAAAAAAAAAACAAAAACAAAATAAACCAGAACACTAGCAAACCAGAATCCCAAATAGGCCCAGTTTGTCTTAACCTCCTAAACCAAATTGTCACAAAACCGCCAAACCGAAAACCCTAGAAACTAGACGAGGAAGCAGAAGTCACGCCGCCGTCGAAGCTAGGGATCCGAACCGAGCGAAGACCCAGAGCATAACCTAACCACCAGCGCCGAGAAGGACGAACCGGAGCCACCAAAAAATGACGACCTCCATGGACGCCAGAAGAGACGCGAAGATAACGGCGAGTGACAAATTTGAGCAAGGGAAGATCATGCCTAGGCTAAAGGGAAGATAAGAGAGATACGTGTTGGAACTTTGTGCTGATTAATCACTATTAAACAACCTAGCAAGTTCATAGCCCGGATCTCGAGTTTACTATTCGCTTGAATCTAAAGGGTATCTCGTGTTTACCTCGAATACAGGCAGCGTAAATATGATCAGGAACACGAGATCAGGAGCGCCTCAAATGCTGCGCCTCTACTGGTATCCACACGCACACAAACTGGAACGGACGGGATGCTAGTGCCGTTTAGAGATCGGATCTCTCAGAGGGTTTCAGTTTCTTTCTGGTGGCTGTGAATTGAGTCTCATGTCTGTAAAAGTCGACATATATCAAATATATATAGACTTTTACTCGACCTAATTAACCGAGGATAAAACCGTAGTTAATTAAGTCATAAACCAAAATCTCTATTTTGGTTCGCGACCTGTGTCGATCGATACACATTCTGTGTCGATCGACACAACCTCAGAAACTTGTTATCGAATGCATATCATATATACATTCATTAGATCATTACACTAATGATCAACCCCATATTAAATATCCAGTTTTCTTAGGTGTGTGACCCTGTAGGATCATATAATACCAGCAATGAGTTCTAAACTCATAGATCATAAGTGGCTTCTAGCAAAGCGTTATGATTACCCAGTATCATACGAATGTCTAATTTCGACAACACAACTATCTCTAGAGTGATTACAAGTGTGATTTCAGGACATTCCCAACAATCTCCCACTTGTACTGGAATCATCTATTCCCATAATCCCTTCATCTCCATATATCGATCTGGCATAAGGCAAGATCCGTGTCATCCTTATTAAGCCAAAATCATGTTCATCGAACTCCGATTTATACTGACAAGACAAACGACTGACAATCACCTCGTTTGAGTGTGGCGACACATTTCTCAGTATCAAATCTTCGATGGGCCCTGAGATATTTATCTCCTGTTATATAGGAGGGACAAATCCCATCTTGTTCCATTCCTGTTCCTTCACACATTTCATGATACGCCCAATCAATGCCTTTATAGTCACCAGTTACGGCTGACGTTTGACAAGGTTAAAGCGGACCAATTCACATGTAAGAAAACATGATGAACTCAGGTCTAAGGACTATACTCTATAGTCGTAATGAAAACTCTCATGACACTTATATAACTATCTCGTAGAGTTCTCATCAGTGGGTCATGTCCGATCATGTGTTCTCCAACACATATCTATGTGATTGACTTTAATACTCTTATTAATGACTCCATGAAACTTAGTCATCAGTCACCTCACATACGAGTCTCACGCGGTTGTTAATGTCCCACTTTAACAACTTTGACTAGGGACCAACATAATTTATGTCATTTATCACTTATAGGGTTTCATGATCAAGTCACATACTTGATGACCTATAAATGTCATAAATTACTTTGGGACTATTATTTAATAACATAATTAAATAATACTGATGTCAGAATTCATTAACATAATCAAATTATGTTTTCATGAACATCATATCATAACTACAATCAATAACAACAACTCCCACTAAAATTAAGATCACATCTTAAGACATCTAATGCCTGTAGCAGTTGTTTGAACCTCATTCGCTCTTGCTCAGCGTGTGTCTAAGGACACTGCGTCTTGCCAAGAGTAATGCCAAGTGTCATTGACATGAAGCCCTTCTTGGAATCATGCATATTGGACCAGTGCAAGACCTTATCAATATAAGCATCTTGACACAATCCAATTAGCTTGTCCAATCTATCTCTATAGATTCTTATTCCAAGAATGTTTGCGGTTTCTCCCATATTTTTCATCGAAAAACAACTTTCGAGTCAAGTATTAACAGACTGAAACAATGGAATTTCATTTCCGAGAAGCAGTATGTTATCAACATACAATACTAGAAATGCAACTGCGCTCCCACTAGTCATCTTGAAAACACATGGTTCCTCTTCGTTCCTGATGAAGTCAAACCTTTTGACTGCTTCATCAAAACGAAGATTCCAACTCCGAGATGCTTGCTTCTTCAAAATTCGCAGGCCCATCACTTTCAATGATCAACAGATCATGGAAATTGGTTACGAGAAATCCACATTTCTCGGGTTCGTGACGGATCCTTTCGGATCTGCGAGCTTCAGGTTTGTGTAAAAGTCGCGCATATATCTCATATATAGACTTTTACCACGACCTAATCAACCAAGATTTAAACCGTAGTTAATTAAGTCATAAACCAAAATCAATATTTTGGTTCGCGATCTGTGTCGATCGATACACCTTTGTGTCGATCGACACTTCCTCAGAAACTCGCCATTTGAATTTATATCAAATATAGATTCACCAGATCCTTTGCAAACTTCAGGCACCACAAGGTTCTACAACTCTTTGTAGATCCAACTGTTGTTCTTCCTCATCAGGTTGAGCAGTCTCCTGTGATTCTCGAATTTCATCGAGTTGTACTTTTACTCCAACTGTTCTTCCTGGAAAGAAAGTCTTTCTCAAGAAAACATAGTTCCGAGCAACAAACAATTTGTTCTCGGACCGGTTGAAAAAGTAACATGCCTCGGTCTCGTTATGATAACCAACGAAGTAGCACTTATCGGATTTGGATGTGAGCTTATCATAGATTAAACGTTTTATATAAGCCTCACCACCCCAAATCTTCATGAAAGACAAATTAGGAACATTTCCAGTCCACATCTCATGCGGTGTCTTTGCAACTAATTTTATGGAACCTTATTTAGTGCAAACGCAGATGTTTCTAGAGCGTATTCTTAGAAGGATAATGGAAGATCTAAGTGACTCATCATTGATCGAACCATATCTAATAAAGTCCGATTCAGGAGGAGTGAGTTGTGAAACAATTCCACAATCTCTCAGATGGTCACTAAATTCTTGACTTAAGTATTCACCTCCATGATCTCATCGTAGAGCTTTAATACCTTTTGCCAAGTTGATTTTGTACTTCATTCTGGAACTCTTTGAACTTTTTCAAAAGATTCCGACTTACGTCTCATTAATTAGACATAACCGTACCTACCGAAAATATCAGTAAAGGTAATGAAGTACTGAAAGTTTCCTGTAGCATTAGAGCTTATCGGGCCATACACATCCGTATGTACAAAGCCCAATAAGTCTCTGGCCCTTTCATTTTATTCGTTCGCAACCTGTGTCGATCGATACACATCTTGTGTCGATCGACACTACCCTTGTTGAAAGGGGCCTTTGTCGTTTTACCCAATAAACAAGGTTCGCTTTTCTCATACGATTCATAATCAAATGAGCCCAAAAGTCAATCGCTATGGTGCTTCTGAATCCGTTCTCATTCATGTGGCCCAAACGACAATGCCAGGGAAAAGCTTGATTCGTATCATTTGATTTGAATCTCTTGGTACTAATGTTATAGTTAGGCATGTTTTGGTTTAGAACATAAGGTCCATTCTCTAATGGACTGCTACTACAAAACATATCATTGTAATCAAATGAATAACACTTATTCTTAATTTGAAAACTGATATCCTTCCATATCCAAACAAGGAATAGAAATAATATTTCTGCTTATAGCAGGTACATAGTAGTAGTTCTTAAGTTCAAAAACCAAGCCAGAAGATGAAGACAAATAAAATGTTCCTACAGCTAATGCAGCAACTCTTGCTCCATTTCCACCGCGTAGGTCCACTTGTCCTTTCTCTTTAGTCCTACTGTTGCTCAGGCCCTACATATTTTCACAAAATATGAGTACCACAGCCGGTATCCTATACCCAATAAGTAGAATCATAAGAAGTAGCATTTACTTCTATAACATAAATACCTGAAGAAGAAGTCTCGTACGTCTTCTTCAGCTTCTCATAATCTTCCAGGAATTTATTGCAGTTTCTTTTCAAATGCCCATAACCATTACAATAATGGCACTTATCATCTTTAGAAGGACCAGGCTTAACCTTAGGAGCATGGTTAGACTCGCTTGGATTCACAATCGAGCTCGTCTTGCCATCACCTTTGGTCTTACCAAGTTTCTTAAACTTTTTACCCTTTTGTACCATAAGGACATTTGGGGTGTCCTTCTTGATGTTAGGTTCAACAGTCTTGAGCATCCCATGCAACTCAGTCAAAGTCTTTGTCAAGTTGTTCATGTTATAGTTCCAAACAAATTGATCATAGCTTGACGGCAGTGACTGCAGAATGATGTCAGTAGCCAACTCTTGGCTAATGGGACAATCCAGTTTCCCCAGGTTATCAATATAACCCATCATCTTAATGACATGAGGACTAACTAGTTCGTCCTTTGGTAGCTTGCACTCAATTAGAGACTTAACCGTCTGGTATCTCTGAGTTCGTGCCTGCTCCTGAAACATACCTTTCAGGCCAGTGATCATCTCTATTGGCGACTCCACGTTCTCATATTGCTTCTGCAAGTCCGAGTTCATGGTAGCCAACATGAGACAACACACATCGACCACATCATTAGAATGCTTATCGCAAGCATCCTTATCTGACTGCCAGGCATTGGCTCGGTACTTCTTGGGGAGAACTTTCTCAAGGATATAGTCCTTCTTCTCCTGTTTGAGAACAATTCTCAAGTTCCAGTACCATTCAACAAAGTTGGATCCATTTAACTTGTCCTTCTCAAGGACGGATCGCAGGGAGAAATTGTTATGATGGTTTGTGCTAGACATAGCTGAAAACAAGAGAGGTTTAGTTATGATGTTCAAGAAATGAGAAATCTTAACTATTAAGAAGACTCGCATTATATTCAAGACAATGTTTCCTCAAATGAATATATGATCCAAGACCCATACTTCACTGAAATTTGAGTGAGCCACTGGCTATCACCCATATTTTAGCTATCTAGGTAAGCAACAACTTTGCTTGTTATATCCAATATAACTATTGGTTGTGGATTTGACATCTCATGTCAAATCCACCTGATGCCTCTGAGCCCAAAACGATTTTGATGGCCCAGTCAAGTAAACCAATCTCTTAAGTCATGTAATTGATGATGTCTTGCACTGCAAAAACATCAACACGATTACCTATTGCCTTACTCATGTAATTGTGGACACCTCGCACTGCAAGTCTATCGCACAATAAAAAGAGTCTTGACAGTTGACAAGATTGGAAAGACATCAAGGATTACTTGATATTTTAATTGAGTTACAGAACTTTTAATCCAATATACACATCATATATGTATCTTAGAAGGATTGTAATTTATTAAAACAACTAATTTACTTAGTTTTAAATTATTCTAAGAAATGGGTTAAGTCTTTGGTTCGGTTTATGCGATTTCTGGTTCAATAACCAAAATCCCGAGTAGTGTGTCGACCGACACAACTCCATGTGTCGATCGATAATACCAAACCAAAACCATTGCGATAACCGGTCAATCAAATTGAACCGGTTCGATAATCGGTTAGTGTCGATCGACACAACAATTTTATCGATCGACATCAACCCGATTCAATCAAACCGCAATTAACGCGTCAAAACCGGTTTAAACCAATTGCGATAACCGGTCCAATCCAATTGAACCGATTCATCCAATTGAACCGATTTAGCCAATTTTAACCAAGCGCGATAACCGGTCCAATCTAATTGAACCGATTAAACCATTCGCAAGGTCCGTGTCGACCGACACAACATTTGTGTCGATCGCCGCGTTAGGGCATCAGGAACTTCGACCTTTAAGATCGAAACCTAAAATTTAATTAGGGTTTTTCACGGCGTGTCGATCGACACCGGATTGGTGTCGATCGACACAGTGTGAAACCCTTGAATCGTTTTTCCTAAAATCGATTCTAGCATGCCTTTCAATTCATCTTATGAATCCGATTTTAACCATTAAAATACTTAAACATGCATCTAGATTCAAGAACAGAAACCCTAAGGCTCTGATACCACTGTTGAACTTTGTGCTGATTAATCACTATTAAACAACCTAGCAAGTTTATTGCCCGGATCTCGAGTTTACTATTCGCTTGAATCTAAAGGGTATCTCGTGTTTACCTCGAATACAGGCAGCGGAAATATGATCAGGAACACGAGATCAGGAGCGCCTCAAATGATGCGCCTCTACTGGTATCCACACGCACACAAACTGGAACGGACGGGATGCTAGTGCCGTTTAGAGATCGGATCTCTCAGAGGGTTTCAGTTTCTTTCTGGTGGCTGTGAATTGAGTCTCATGTCTGTAAAAGTCGACATATATCACATATATATAGACTTTTACTCGACCTAATTAACCGAGGATCATACCGCAGTTAATTAAGTCATAAACCAAAATCTCTATTTTGGTTCGCGACCTGTGTCGATCGATACACATTCTGTGTCGATCGACACAACCTCAGAAACTTGTTATCGAATGCATATCATATATACATTCATTAGATCATTACACTAATGATCAACCCCATATTAAATATCCAGTTTGCTTAGGTGTGTGACCCTGTAGGATCATATAATACTAGCAATGAGTTCTAAACTCATAGATCATAAGTGGCTTCTAGCAAAGCGTTATGATTACCCAGTATCATACGAATGTCTAATCTCGACAACACAACTATCTCTAGAGTGATTACAAGTGTGATTTCAGGACATTCCCAACAATCCGCACCGCCACAACGCCATTTTCAATTCACCATGGGTGCCTAAGCAAGCGGACAGTGGGTACCCTAGACCAACCTCGTTATCGGTCCACAATCCACCGGCCAGAAGCTCCCTTCTTCTCCACCGCAGCCCTCAAGCGGTTAGGCGGTTAGGTAAAGGAGAAAACAAACCAACAGAACTAAACCCAGAAGAACCACCACCCCACAAACCCAACGTCACTCCACGATACAACCAAAAACCGCTGCCGACAAAACCAGCTTGAACCGAACACGGCAAGAGCATGAGCAAGAAACCAACTGGATATGGCACTTGAGGACGCAACAAACTCGGATCTGGTCCTCAACAGAACTGGAGTGGCGGTAGCACCACCACCAGAGTGTTATACCCCGATCTCGGAAAGCGACAAAAATAATATAATTAAATTTAATGATATTTTATTTCTAACAAAATGAATTATCTTTCTAAGAAATTTATTAGAATTATTTTTGGAAATTCTTAGGAATTTTCATAAATAACCGGTTTTACTGAGAAACCGATTAAATGATCGGGTGAGTCGGAAAACTCTCTAAAGTCCACCAAAAATTATGAAATTTCGACCAATGCTCTATTAAGTTATGTATGAGATATGATTAAAAGGATTTATCCATATTTGATCCCAAGATTAAGTTATAAGTTTTTGACCATTAAGGGGTAATTAATGACTAAAAATTCAAAATAAAATCATGAAGGCTTGGGCTTGGATCAAGATGGTTTGGGCTGAGAAATGAAGTTTTTTTTACATAATTCAAGCCCAAGAAAGAGAATGGGCCACGAAATCTTGCTAGAAGAAAGAAGACCCATTATTTGTAATGTTGGATACATAGAATCAATGTTGTGGTGGCAACCATCCAAGAGGCTTCTAGAAAGAAGCAACAAGTGTAAGGTAAGAGATGAAATGCAATGTTTTTGGCTGGTTTTTTTTGTAAAATCGTAGAGGAAGATGGAGAGGGGAGGTGAGACAAATGGAGGGTGGAGATCACTTCACTTTCACTATAAAAGGAGGCTTTCCCACCCATTATTCTTCACACCAAAAACTCAAAGGAGTAAAGAATAGAGAAATAAGAAGAAGAAGAAGAAGAAGGGGAGAGAGAGAGAGGGAGAGAGAGAGAGAGAGAGAGAGAGAGAGAGAGAGAGAGAGAGAGAGAGAGAGAGAGAGAGAGAGAGAGAGAGAGAGAGAGAGAGAGAGAGAGAGAGAGAGAGAGAGAGAGAGAGAGAGAGAGAGAGAGAGTTGGGATGGTGACGGAGGAGCGGAGAAATATTTCCTAAGCGGAGATTTTCGACGTTCACCCCATGTACCAACCTTCTCTTCTGTTGTAGGCGGCTTATAGTAAGGTCCGTTCTGGAGGTTTTTATAGTGAGGCCATCAATTACCGTGGTCAACCGCAAAAAAATTATTGGTGAGTTGGGGTTAATTCTTTGGCTATCATATTAGTACGCAGGTTCCTGACACTAAGTTATGATCCGTTAGGATGACTATGACTAGTGTCGGTCTGATATAGTTACTAGGGATATTATTGTTATGATTATACTTGGTTTGCTTGATTGGTTGATATTGATGTTATGGATATTGTTGTTTATGTTATAACGTACTTTTGATTGATAACCGAGTAATGAACGAATGACTAAAATACAGAACATTATTAAGTAATGAGATAATAATGAAATGTTGATTGGTATATGAATAATTGATTGATGATTTGTTGTGTGATATGATTGTTGTGATGTGATATGTTTAACAGTTTGATTGATGTGTTATTGACATGGTATTATAGTGGGCTTATCGACTTCCCTACCCGATGGATCCTCGGGAGCTTACCGGTCAGTTCACGTATCGGGTCATGGTTCTGGCAGGTGTTAACCTACTGGGTGACGCCGGTAGGTGTGTAGTCCGGAGAATACGGGGTCATGTCCTAGGGCCGCACTGCATGGAAGCTTTGGCTATCTAGGGGTAGCCCGAGTCGCCACGTATCGATGGACGGAGAACGGTGTCTTACTTGTAGTACTCCGTGTTTATGAGTAAGAGTCGAAGGAATTACTACTAAGGGCCTATATGGTGACGTGATAAGTATTCCGAGGGAATGACGATATTGCCGGGGCCCGTAGTATGCATATAGTTTAATGGTTATAAGTGCTTCAGCTATTTATTATTGCTTGTATAACTTTCCGTCATTGCTTGTGTTTGGGTTTTGGTTGGGTAGACGGAAAGTTAATTTGTTAGTTGGGAATCTCAACTCACTGGGTCAATAATAGATCGCTCACCCCTCTCCTTTTCATCTTTTTCAGGTAACCCGTAGGAGTAGCGGATCGCAGGACGTTATGCCAAACGGTATAGTGTCGGCGTCTCTTTCGCAATGAAAGTTTCAAAGTAATGTTTGTATTAATATTTAAATAAATGTTGTCTATTGTCCTATTTGTATTTCTGCACTTTTCGTAATATTAAAATAAATGATGTTTTATATTCGTAAAGCATGTTGTTTATATTAGATTAGTCCGGTCTAATATAACTACCAAATTTTATTACGGTTGCAAAGTCTTAATCAAAATATGGGAAACATGTAATTAAATAACTCGGTTCGGTTTGATGACGAAAGTGGTTAAGCCGAGCCGATTTAATCAAACACGGTAAAAATGTGACGCCTCTGGTTTCGACTAAGGAAAACCGGTGATCATGTTCTTGTTTGATTGTTGGTCATCGTTTGACTAAGGTCAAAGCAGAACAGGGGCGTTACACAGAGAGCTACCACCGAGCCATTATAGCAAACCAGAGACTGAGCCCGACCACCATTCCAACCACATAAGAAGCCAAACCGCAGAAAAACGAAGCACATTCTCTTTTCTTAGTTATTCCATAGTGGAGAAAAGCGGAATACCTAGGAGAATAGGACTGTCCACACCAAGAAAATGGTATAAGACCATCTCTAAGGGGACTCCATTTCCCACTCCAAAATGGAGTTTGGAGTAAATCTTCTCCAATGGGACTCCATTTTCCACTCCAAAATGGAGTAAAAAATGGGATTACTCCAAATATGGAGTAATCTCATTTTTGTTTGTTCATGACTCCATTTTTTACTCCAAAATGGAGTATGGTTGGAATAAAACTCAACTCCATTTTGAAGTGACTCTATTTTAGAGTAAAAAATGGAGTAGCTCATTGGAGATGCCCTAAGAGATTAAAGAGAATCCAATAATCCCACAAAAGAAAGTGGAATCTTCGTTGCAAATTTTAACGGATAAGAATATTAGCGTTTTCTTCTTTAGTTTAAGTAACCTAAAGCACATCTCATTTCTATTTTGCATTTATTTGAAAGAAAATAATTTTATTTAAAATTTCTAAAACTAGTTATGAATATATTTTAATTAGATATATATCTTTGGAAAATAACCCTCCAAAGGAAAGTAAGAATGTATATATGAACTGTACAAAGTTTTTTAATTTTGATTTATTTTCTAATTATGTGAATTCTGAATTTACTACTTATCTTTTATTTATTTTGTCAACAAAATTAAAGGATAAAAATGAGATAAAAAAACAAATTTCTAAATGGTATCTTTTGCCCCCTGGAAATTAAACATCATGTATTTACCAGTGTCATATTTACTGTTTTGGAAAAAAGTTCTTTAGTTTTGTGTTATTCAAAAGTACATAAAATTATAAATGTACATTACCTCTTATCACTTTCATTTTACAAAATATAACCTCAAAATTAAATCTCACGGAAACATTAAAAAAGACGAAAATGACTTTTAAGTCCGACATGTATGATCCCAGCTTTCAATCTGAACCATGACGACAAATTGCAGTAGATCCCAAACTTTGCTATGTAATGCAAAAAAAAAAAAAAAAACAGTAAAATCGATTCCTCCATTTCTTTGTTACATATTCCATGAAATAATGTGATTTGTGATTGGTTGTAATATATTATAGGTTACAAATACGCCATGATGATGGTATATATTGTATATGTTATCACATAATGAATCACTTTTTATTCAAAACCATAAGAGGTATTATGTGTTATTTTAATCAAAAGTATCAACTGAATCCTGAAAAAAAATCGATGATATTCAAATGATACTTTTGAATATAATAATACAGAATATCTTATGATTTTCAAATCAAATGATAATATTGATTCAATATGTTGTAACCTATACAATATATATCATCATCAAATGGCGGTTCTATAACATAAATTATATATTACACCCAATTGCAAATCACATTATTTCACGGAATATGTAAAAAAAAGGCGGAGGAATCGATGAACTGTAATACTTTTGCATCACATAGAGAAGTTTGAGACCTAACACTGCAAGAAAACACTCGCAACGAAATTTGGCGATGATTTGCGGTCGTCCCTAATTAACAACGCAGCAATGTCGTAAACGATGATAATGCAATTCTTCATTAGTTCGAGCTTAACTACGACGAAACTATTTCATCACAAAATTGTAATAAATAGCAGCGATTTTACGACAAAAACTTATGGACATTAACTATCGTCATTAGTTTGTCTCTATATGAACAACGATTTAGCGATGAAATGATTTCGAAGTAAATTACGAAGACTTAATGACGAAAAATACGTGGTTATTTAGTAGATCGCCACATTTTTAATAAGGTATATCGGTTTTTCGTAATAGAGATGGAAAATAGCCGTTAAGTTTAAATTTGTCTTGTATGTAATTCGTTGTTAATTGGTAATTAAAAGTTTTCGCTAATTTGTTGGTAACCTGAGAAGAATTTCTATAAATACTCCATAGTTCATAAAAAAATTCATAACTCAAATCCCCCCCCCCCCCCCCCAATTCTTTTAATTTTTTTTTACAAAATAAATGTCTATATACGAATTACGGAGTTGGATGTATTGACATAAGAATGTGGAAGGAGCGCTGACAAAAGAGTTTCAAGACAGGGTCACAATATTCATGTATCAAGCAGGCGAGACATTGACAACCATGGAAAGCGGTAAGATGTTTTGTCCTTGTCTGAAATGCATGAATAGGAATATGTTCATGTTTAGACAGTTTGGCGTCATTTATTGAATATAAGATTTACACCGCATTATTATATATGGTATCAACACAGAGAAGGTTATAGTAGTAATGGACATGATGCATGAAAATGAAATGCATGTTAATCATGATCGATTTGGTTATCACAGAGAGCGTAATTATCATGAGCATCATAGGTTGCATGAAATGATTACAGATTCATTTCATGAAACAATAAGTGATGATCAAAATGATGTTGAAGAACCCAAATTAGATGTCATACAATTTTATGATATGCTAAACGCAGCAAAACATCCTCTCTACGATGGATGTAGAGAAGGGTTATCAAAATTATCGTTGGAAACTAGGATGATGACCATTAAAACTGATCATAACTTAGTTGAGGTTTGCATTGATGACTGGGTGGATCTCTTTAAAGAGTATCTACCGGGTGATAATTTTGCTGCCGAAACCTATTATAAGATTTAAAAATTACTTTCTATTCATGGTTTGCCTTTTGAGATAATTAATGTTTGTGTTGACAACTGCATGATTTTTTGGAAATATGTTGGTTTAACTGCCACCGCCGATTTCCTAACAACCATCCATAAAAAGAAACAAAAAATTATTTAGAAAAAAAATTTGTATGTGCCACCACCCGTTTGCCTATGTGTAGAATATCTTCATCCCCAACAACCATTTCATCCTGGCATTGGAAGCCGACATCGGCATCACCGATCTCCACTCCGAAAATATACGACTCGAGTGGGTGTGAGTACAGTTTAAGGTGGCTGTCATCCCTGGATTCTATGAAAACTGTTGGATCAAAGTATTCCCTAACACTTCAAGAATGCATGAGCACACCTACTGATTATTTCGTAACTATCTTGAATGATCCATATCAAATTCTCAGTTGTCACATATTTACAACGAGAAAATTTTGTAACTATACATTCCTCGCAAACAAGCAATAGAAAATTTGAGGCAATGTTTCTTTGCTTTTGTTTTGAATTTTCACACAATTTGACGTAGCAATTTTCAATAAATTCTCATAGTTACGACTTTTGCTACTTATACAATCGTAATAATAGCTGCGGCATTTCACACAATTTGACGTAGCAAATTGCAACAAATTCTCTTAGTTATTGAGTATCAAATTTTATTAACGTAGAGAGAAAGAGATGAAAAATAAACTTGAATCTCATTAATTAATTGAGTCAATTGTACATTGTTTTTTATATACAAGTATATATGTACACGTATAAGCTGATTGTACAAGCAGTAAAATACTGTATTTACATCTAATACGCCCCCGCAAGCCTCTGAAACTGAATCCGTAGATGGAGAGAAGAGGCTTGAGATTGACATAGGTTTGAGAAGTGAATGAAATGGTCCTGGATGTGAGGCCTTAGTCAAGATATTAGCATGTTGATTGTTGCTAGTAACATGAATAAGCCTTAGAAAACCTGTCTTGACTTGATCCCAAACCGTATGGGAGTCGATTTCAATGTGCTTCGTCTTCTCGTGGAAGACCGTATTTGTTGCAATATGAATGGTAGACTTGTTATCACAGAAACGTTTTGCACCATTACAAGTCTGTACCTTCAAATCCGTAAGCAGCTGTTGAAGCCAGAGAAGTTCACAAGTAGCAAGTTTCATGCTTCTATATTCAGCCTCAGTGCTACTTTTACTGACCGTGTACTGCTTCTTAGACTTCCAACTAATCAAAGAATTGCCAAGATATACACAGAAACCAATAATTGATCTCTGAGTATCTGTACAAGTAGCCCAATCCACATCAACAAAGGCATTTAAGCAAGTATCAGAATTTGCTGCGTAAAAAATTCCTTGACCCGGATTAGACTTAATGTAACGAATGATACGTTGAGCTGCCTGCAAATGTATGTCAGTAGGAGCAGACAAGAACTGTCTCAGACGATGAACAGAAAAGGTAATATATGGCCGAGTTATTTTCAAGTAAAGAAGGCGACCAATCAACTCTCTATATGGTCTTGCATCAGGAAGATGAGTTCATGTATCCTTGCTGAAAAATATCTTCGGATCCATAAGGACTACAGATGGCTTACAAGCTAGAAGCCATGTATCAACAAGAAGATCTAGAGCATATTTCCTTTGAGAAACAACAATTCCCTTACATTGCGAGCTATTTCAAGTCCTAAAAAGAATTGTGCAGGTCCTAAGTATTTGATCTTAAAGGCTTGACGTAAAACAGTCTTGAGAGTGTGAATAGCAGTATCATCATTACTGGTTATGAGGATGTCATCCACATAAACCAAAAGAGCAATGAATGAAGATCCACTAAGCTTGACAAACAATGAATTATCACCTGGTGATTGATGAATACCATTCTTCACAAGGACTGATGAAAAATAATGGTACCATTGTCGAGATGCCTGCTTTAATCCATATATGGATTTCTGCAGACGACAAACTGGATTTGGAGGAAGAACTTCATCTGGACCTGGAGTATAACCGTGAGGAAGGCACATGAAGATCTCTTCATCCAAAGAACTATGCAGAAATGCATTTGTAACATCCATCTGACATAAATTCTATCCATGATTAGAATCAAGAGCTAACAAAAATTTCACACTAGCCATCTTCGCGAGAGAGAAGAAAGTATCTGTAAAATCAATTCATTCATGTTGTGTAAAACCATGTGCAACCAATCGTGTCTTATAACGCTCAACATAGCCATCAAACATGTATTTTATTGTAAAAACCCATATATACCCAACAACATTCTTTCCAAGAGGAAGATATTCAACTGTCCATGTTTTATTTGTCTCCATAGCATGAAACTCCACATTCATCGCTTCAGTCCAAACTTTTGAAGTTATGGCCTCTCGAAAGTGTTTAGGTTATGTCTCATGAGAAAAGGATATAACAACATATTGGAACAAAGTAGTGAGTTTTGAGTAGGAAATGACAGATGAAATCGGATAAAGGGATTTAGAAGTTGGTAAAGGTTGAGAAATTTGAGTAAGAGAACAATGGCAATCAGATAAGTAACTAGGAGCTTTACCAGTACGTTTTGGCATGACCTTGGGAAGTACCATCTGTTCTGTTTCTTGAGAAACAGCCTCTTGAGATATCGATGGAACACTAGAGCGTGATTGTGTGGAATTAGATGATGATGCATGATTCGAACTAGATGATAATGCATATGATTGTTCAACACATGATGGAATGTTCATAAGATCAAGGACTACAGGTATAGGCAATCTTTGAGAAAATATCATTAGCATGAGATAAAGAAATATCATTTTTGAAAGGGAAAACAGTTTCATGGAACACCACATTCAAATGGAAATATCATGTGTATCTAAGTCAAGAACTTTATAACCCTTATATCTTGAAGGATATCCAATCAAAACACAAGGCCTAGCTCTAGGAGTGAATTTTTTCTATCCTTTTGCAGAGTAGAAACATAACAAAGACAACCAAAAGATTTCATGAATGAATATGCAGGTTGTTTCTTCACAAGAACTTCATAACAAAGACAACATCTTCATGCTTATGTTATGGAGTTATTATGTTTTAGTTAGGGGCTAATTGGTAGAGTTTGTAGACGCTTTACAAAGCTCTTCAATATTTCTACAGCCTTAAAATCAACTAATCATGTTTTATAGTGTTTTTAAAGCTACATCTCAATAAAATAATTTTTCCCTATATTTTGGTTTTAGAAAACCAAAATCCTAGAGCACCTAAATTAGTGCTTTTATTTAACTTTCGTATTCCATCTTTTCTTCTTTATCTTTCTTTCATTTTTTCGGTAAATTTTTGTATTGTAAAGTATATTGTAAAGTGTATATATAAGATTACTAGTGATATCAAAAAAAGATTATTAGTATTATTTATCTGCACTATATACGGATACAAGTTTTTTAGTATTAATATTTAAAATTTTCATATAAGTTTTATATTAAAAATAATTTATTTTATATTTTTCAAATTTAATATTAATAATAATTATAAAATTCATGATATACAATTGTTTATCTATAATAAATATATAATAATATCTTAAAATTCATGATAATCAAATAGCAAATATATTATGGAGATTATCTGATATTTTAAATTTTTTATTACCGAAATTATATATATCTACTAAATATAATAAAAATAATTATTTAAATTAAAATAATAAATAAAAATTAAATTTAAAATAAGCTTAACATTGTAAAACCATAATTTCATTTAAGTAACTTAGTAATCAACCATTTTGATAGTGAATAAAAGTACAAAATTACTTCCCAATTAATATAAAGAATGAATATTTAAAATTTTCATCTAAGATTTATATTAAAAAATAATTTATCTTATATTTTCTCAAATTTAATATGAATGATAATTATCAAATTCATGATATAAAATTGTTTTATCTATAAAAATATAGATAATAATATTTCAAAATAAATATAAACAATATTATAGAGATTATCTGATATTTTAATTTTTTTATTACTGAGATTATGCATATGTACTAAATATAATATGAAAACAATTATTTAAATCAATATAGTAAATAAAAATTAAAATTAAAATAAATTTAACATAATAAAAAACCTAATTTTACTAAGGACAACTAAGTAATAAACCATGTTGAGAGTGGATAAAATCCTAAAAACACTTCCCAATTAATATAATATAAAATAATTATTATCTTTTTTTTCAGCTATGCTTTTAATCTATGTAGTCAATACTGGTCCATATTATTATCATATTAATTGAATAAGGCTTAATATAATCAAATGGATATCTATGAATATCATATATATTAAATTATTAAAATAACATTTTTGTCAAAATATTATCTTATATGATATATCATATATTATAACATGGTAATATATACAAATATATATTTGATATTTGATTAAAATTTTATAATTTATAAATTATATTTATTTTTTCACTTAAGTTTAGAATGATTTATTGAAGTTTTAATTAAAAAATATTATGAAAATTATATTTATAATATTATATGCTTATATCATTTATATATATATATATATATTAAAATTATTTACATACTAAAAAAATTACATTTTTACAAAATATAATCTTCACACAATTGAACCAATCAAATTTTTATTTAGAAATATAATCTTCACACTATTCGAACCGTTGATGCTAGCTCACTACCACTTGCTCGCTGCACCACCGTGCCACTCGAATAGGTGTTAAAATTTGATTGGATTATAATTTATACCAAAAGCCCTTAAAAAAAAATCACAACCAAAAACTCAACATCCAAAGTTTATACATCCAAAATAAGCTAAAGTTACAGCTGTTAGCCTGTTACCAATCATGCATTTAATACGTATACCTAAGATGTTTATTAAAATTAATGTTTAATATTTTATCTACTTTGGAAATTTTTTTTTTTTTTTGGGGTCAAAGATCTACTTTGGTTATGTTACCAAAAGACGCAACTTATTTTGTAACTTACCCGAGTCACTTTAATTGGTGTTATTTCAAAGGTCAGTATTGGTTTTTAACATTTCGCCAACCATTACAACAGTAATAGTTTCCAACTACTATCAAAATTTAAGGGACCGAATAAGCAATAAAAAAGTTTGTATCCGTATTTTCCTACTTTTTCTAATAAAGTAAAAAAAAAAAGCAGCCCAAAAAGTTTGTTTCAGGTACAACAAAAGGGACACGAATTGAAAAAGGACACGTGTTCCATATTGTTTGTCCCATACTTTTTGTAGTTTATCAGTCTCTTTACCCTAAGGTCCAAAAACCAGAGTGTGAGAGTACTATAAATGAGAAGAAACCCTAAATACTTTCTACCCTAGAAATCTGAAACCTCACAGAAAATTTGTATAATCGTTTGAATCATGGTCTTCCCACAGACTACTGTCCCTCAATGTCCCCGTGCGAACTTCTCAACCATCCTCAAATTTCATTCACATTTTCCAGATCTGAGTTTTCTATATATGATAATTTCTCACTGATTTTTCTAAACTTCTTATTTTCATGATGGAGCAGATGGGTTTTACGCCATTAACAACCAGTTTCTGGTTAATGGACCAAAAGGGTTCACAGAGTTCAAAACGATGGAGAACGGTGACATGTTTGTGAGGATTGACCTTCCCGGCGTTCCAAAAGACGGCGTCGAGGTTGACCTAATGGAAGAGCCGGATATAACTGTGAATATCCATGCCAAGGAGCCAAAGGACCACAAAAACGACGACTCTAACCGGGAATACCTCGCCATCATCGGATTCGTCTGCGGATGCTGCAAGTTCTCCGGCTTCACCTCCGACATGTCCGACGGTGTTCTCAGGCTTCTACTCTCCAAGACTAGCACCACTCCACAACCCTCTTCCTGCATCAGTACCTTTACTTCTTCTCTGTTTATTTATTATTTCAGTCATTTAAATCTTTCCGAAAATCCTTTTGACCCTTAAATTTTTTTTTTTTTGAATCTTGTTTTTGTCAGAGATTCTTGGTGGCCCAGATTTCCGAGATGGTATTATTATTTTATTCGATTTGCAATATTCACCAACTTTCATTTCTTCTGTACAAAGCTTTTGAAATTTATTTACTAATTTTTTTTGGTGGTTTTAGCAAACAACAAATTGTTTGTGGTCAGAGATCTTCGTGGCAAGAGTCCTTACGTATTACCCCATGGAACGAATCCCCAAGGTACTCACTATTCCCTCTTCTACAAACTTATGTTTTAATACATTACACACCGTGTAGTAGTGAGTTTAGTTGTCTAAAAGGGAATATATGTGGTGCAGATCCTGTGTTAACGGGTCCGGTATTGCAGCCACACCCATGTGTCGCTGAAGGATCAATTATGGCTTATGAGTCGAAGCAGCTCCAAAACGGCAGCCTTTACGTGCGTGTAGACATGCCAGGCGTTCCCAAAGACAGCTTCACTGTCTCTGTTGAGAATGGAAGAGTGAAGGTGACTGGTCAAGCTCCTGCTGTTGGCCACGACTCAAGTGGTCGGTTCTACTCTGGTGACGTGGCTATGCTCGATACTCCTATCGACATTCCCAGCCGTCGGATCAAAAGAATCGCCAAGAACGGTGTGATTCGCCTCATCATCCCTCCCGTTTGATTTGATGTTGTTGAAAGTGAAACCATGGTTGTGTTTGTTTTTATTTTCAATTTGGTCTTGAGGACCACTTCTTTGGGAATTATGTCGTTACTCCTTTGTTTAATATTTTATCTATTTAGGATATGTTCCAAAAAGCGCAACTTATTTTGTTTCATATTATAAGATATATATGTAAAGTAGTGATTGTAATTATTTGCATTTCTTATTTACTCTATTTCATTCTGTATAAAGAACCTTGTATACTCTTTCAGAATCAATAAGACAACATTCCCTTATATGGTATCAGAACTATCGCTTTTCTTTTCGAAAACTACAGCCGTCAACAATGGCTTCAAACCAAACCAACGACCAAAACACAATTGAAATCATTCCCCTCAATAGTGAGTCTGTCCTCAATATCAACATGGCTCATGTCACGAAGTTAACAGGTACAAATTACCTCATGTGGAGTCTTCAGATCTGCTCATTTCTTGATGGTCATGGTCTGGCTGGTCATCTTGATGGCTCGACCGAGATACCGTCTGCAACAATAACTGTTGGTGATGTGGTCAAAACAAATCCGGCATACACCAAGTGGACTCGCCAAGACAATCTCATTTACTCTGCTTTGATTGGTGCGATCACGATGCCCCTCCAGCCTGTTGTCTCTCGTACGACAACAGCTTCTCAGATTTGGACCAAGCTTGCGTCTGTATACGCAAAACCAAGCCGTGGCCACATCAGTCAACTCAAGACTCAACTCAAAACTTCACCAAAGGCACCAAGACCATTGATGAATACATTCAAGGTATCACTGCTCGTCTTGATCTACTTGCTTTGCTGGGTAAACCTTATGATCATGAGGATGCTGTCGAACTCATTCTCGAAGGCCTTCCCGAAGAATATAAAACTGTTGTTGATCAGATTGAAGGAAAGGATACTCCACCATCACTTACAGAGGTACATGAAAGACTTCTTAATCAAGAAGCTAAGCTGCTTGTTCACTCAACCAACTCGACATCCAGCTCTGCCTTCCCGGTTGCAGCTAACAATGTTCAACAGAATCACATCAACAACAAGTCCTATGGATACAACAACAACAGGAACAACAACCGTGGCTCCAACAATAGGTCTTATCCATCTCGCCAAGACAATCAGACCTCGATGATGACACAGTCTGGCACTCGTCCTGACTCGCGCTACTCACGGCCATACTTGGGAAAGTGCCAATACTGCTACACTCAAGGACACAACGCACGTAGATGTCCACAGCTGCAGTCCATTCAATCTTCCTCTAGTCAGATGCCGGCTAGTCCTTTCCGCCCTTGGCAGCATCGCGCCAACATGGTCTCTAACACACCGTATACGGCGAACAACTGGTTACTGGATTCTGGAGCCACTCACCATATTACATCGGACCTCAATAATATGTCCCTGCATCAGCCTTACAATGGTGGTGATGATGTTCAGCTAGCAGATGGCTCGAATCTGTCTATCTCCCACACCGGTTCAAAATTCTTTCCCTCATTTAATCGACCTTTACAGCTGGATAAGATACTTTGTGTGCCTGATATACAGAAAAATCTTATATCTGTCTATCGTCTATGTAACAATAACGATGTCTCTGTTGAATTCTTTCCTGCCTCCTTTCAGGTGAAGGATCTCAGTACGGGGGTCCCCTTACTCCAAGGCAGAACTAAAAATGAGTTATATGAGTGGCCAGTCTCAAAGTCTCAGGCAGTGGCGTTAGTGTCTTCCTCAGGTCCGAAAACAGATATTGTCTCTTGGCATGCGAGATTGGGTCATCCATCTACTCCTATCTTGAAGTCGGTTCTCTCTAAGTTTTCAGTTCCAATTTCTTCATCGATTCCAAAACAGTTTTCTTGCTCAGATTGTCTTCTTAATAAGAGCCATAAGCTCCCTTTTACTCATTCTTCGATTGTTTCAACACGTCCTCTTGAGTTTATCTTTACAGATGTTTGGACATCTCCTTTGCTCTCTATTGATAATTTCAAATATTATATTGTTCTCATTGATCATTTCACTCGCTATACATGGCTTTTTTCCACTCAAAAGAAAATCAGATGTCAAATTGACCTTCATCACCTTCAAAAAGCTTGTTGAAAATCGTTTTCAAACTCGAATTGGAACTCTGTTTACGGATAATGGTGGTGAGTTTATAGCCTTACGTGAGTTTCTAGCATCTAGTGAAATCTCTCACTTAACCTCGCCACCACATACTCCTGAGCATAATGGCTTATCCGAACGAAAACATAGACACATCGTTGAGACTGGGTTAACTCTCATGTCTACTGCGTCAATCCCGACATCATACTGGACATTTGCTTTCACTACCTCTGTTTACCTTATAAACAGAATGCCGGCGTTAGTGCTGAACATGGACACCCCTTACCAGAAGCTTTTTGCTCAGCAACCAAACTACGAGAAGTTGAGGATCTTCGGTTGCTCGTGTTATCCATGGTTGAGACCATACACTAACCATAAACTGGATGCAAGATCACTGCGTTGTGTCTTTATGGGCTATTCCACTACACAAAGTGCATATCATTGTCTGCATTTACCAACTGGGAGGCTTTATACATCTCGTCATGTCCAGTTTGATGAATCAAAGTTCCCATTTTCTGATGTGAACGTCTCTTCCACAGTAGCAGACAATGAAACCGACCAACCACTGGTTATATCACGCGCTATAGCTATACCACTTCGTCTCACTGAACCGACCACTCTAATTGGACCCCCGCGCTTGGATCCTCACCCTGTTCAGCAATTATCGGCATCATCACCACGTACTGCTCAACCACAGGTATTACCCTCTTCTCCCTTACGCTCTCCCTCTTCTTCTTCATACTCTCCACATACATCTGAGCCTACTGCTCCACAACAAAATGATTCGCAACCCCCGAATCAGCTGAGCCCTATTTCAAATGAGCCCACTGCTCCCACTGAAAATCAGTTGCAACCCAGAACTGAGACAGAGCCACCGCCAAATAGACCCCATCCCCACCAAGCATCTTCTTCAAACCAAGATACAACCTTACAGACCCAAACTCATCCATCCGAAAAACCACATGAACCACCAAACCAAAACACCAACAAAATGACAACCAGAGCCCAAAATAACATATTCAAACCGAAAAAGAAGTTTTCATGTGCTGTTGTAGGTCCGTCTCATGCTCCTGAACCAACGACAATCTCACAAGCTCTAAAGGATGTGAATTGGCGTCAGGCTTGCTCAGCTGAATTTGATGCACTTGCATCTAATCATACATGGGATCTTGTACCAGCTCACCCGCGCCAGAATCTTGTTGGTTGTCGTTGGGTGTTTAAGACAAAATATCTGTCAAATGGAGCACTTGACAGATACAAAGCACGGTTAGTTGCCAAAGGAAAAACGCAACAATATGGACTTGATTATGCAGAAACTTTTAGTCCGGTTATTAAGACCACGACGATTCGTTTGGTTCTAAGTATCGCCACAACAAAGGACTGGTCAATCATGCAATTGGACGTCAACAATGCATTTCTCCAGGGTGATCTCACGGAGGAGATATATATGTCACAACCACCAGGCTTTGTTGATCGAGATCGTTCATCGTTTGTCTGCCGTCTCCGCAAACCTATCTATGGACTTAAACAAGCCCCAAGATCATGGTATATCTCTCTTCGCCAGCATCTCATACACCATGATTTCACACTGTCTCATGCTGATACGTCATTGTTCATCAACTCTACTGGTGGTACCATTACATATGTTTTGGTTTACGTTGATGACATTATTGTCACTGGCGACAATAACAGGAAGATTGCACAAGTTCTACAAAGCCTATCTGATCGTTTCTCAATCAAAGATCCCACAGATCTTCATTATTTTCTGGGTGTCGAAGTCACTCGTTCAACATAAGTCCTTCATCTTATGCAACAGAAATATGTGAGTGATCTTCTCCAAAAGTACAACATGACTGAATCAAAACCGGTTACTACACCTCTTGCGACATCACCAAAGCTGTCTGTAAATGAAGGCAAACCGCTTTCTGATCCATCTCAATACCGCTCACTCGTAGGAAGCTTTCAGTACTTGTCTTTCACTCGTCCAGATTTAGCATACGCAGTCAACAGACTCTCACAATTCATGCATAAGCCCACTGATGTGCACTGGGAAGCCGCAAAAAGAGTACTTCGCTACCTTGTTGGAACTCATACCTATGGCATTACATTATACAAGGATTCACCATTCACTCTTCATGCTTATTCTGATGCTGATTGGGCGGGCGATACAGATGACTTCGTCTCAACAAATGGGTACATACTATACATTGGTCGAAATCCCATCTCATGGTCATCAAAGAAACAGAACGGTGTCGCACGCTCATCTACAGAAGCTGAATATAGGGCTGTTGCGAATACTGCTGCTGAGGTAAGTTGGGTCTGCTCACTCTTGACTGAGCTCCACATTGATCTCCCACAAGTTCCAGTCATCTATTGTGACAATGTGGGTGCGACGTATTTATGTGCCAATCCCGTTTTCCACTCTCGCATGAAGCACATTGCTCTCGATTATCACTTTGTCCGCAACCATATTCAATCCGGAATGCTGCGTGTCTCCCATGTCTCCACACATGATCAGCTAGCTGACACTTTGAAAAAGCCCCTACCACGTTCACGTTTCCGTCTAGCATGCTCAAAGATTGGTGTCTTCAAGAATCCTCCATCTTGAGGGGGCATATAAGATATATATGTAAAGTAGTGATTGTAATTATTTGCATTCCTTATTTACTCTATTTCATTCTGTATAAAGAACCTTGTATACTCTTTCAGAATCAATAAGACAACATTCCCTTATACATATTTGGGGTCTCTTAAATTGGTATTCATATTCCAAGGTCTCTTTTGTCCTTTTAGAGCACCTCCATTGGGGGTCTCTTAGGTAGGTTTCTTAAAAAAAAAATTAAATATTAGTGGGTCCCACCGAAATAGTGATGATACGGGCTCTAAAAATTCCTATTTAGGATACCGTCTCTTGTCCTGTAGCGCCGACGTGGCGCTACAGGATTGGTCCCTTTTTTTTCGATTTTTGTTCTGCCAGTTTTTTTTTTTAAAAAAAAAGAAAAAAAGAAAAGAAATAAGAGACCAACACGCGGTTTCACCGCTGTTGGTGCTCTTACAATTTTGTTGCCAACGATTACAATAATAGTTTCCATTATCTGTTTATCTTTTTAAAAGATTTTGCACTAAATTAAAAAAAAGAGTAGCAAGGCCATATGTTTTACATCTTTAACACTTTTTTTTGTCAACTACATCTTAACACTTTAAGTGAACGAAGAAACCAGAAGGCTCAAAAAAAAAAATTTCTAATTGAACCAAATTGTAAAAAAGCCCAAATTGCACTGGTTCATTCGTCTCCTTTTCAGAACTGAAACTGCTTCATAATATATTTGTCTGTTTCTTTGCCAACAGCTGGCTGTAGAGTATCGTTCGTAAACCTTCTGCATATTTCTACGGTAGTCGGCAACATCCGATTCAAATTTTCAACAAGGATTTCGAATTCTCACGACGAATGGAAATTGAGCATGCCCGATTATGGAGTCGACGTCGATAGAGAATTGGTTAATGTTGATCGACATCAATCCAATGTCGGCCGACATCAAGAACGTGAGGAGCCAAATTTACCAACATCTCGTGCTATTGCTGAAGAGAAGGCTCACAAGCCTCCTACACCTTCCCCTAAAGTGTTTGAGAAGTCTCAACAAGAACTTGATGATACCAGACACTTGAAGTGATGGATAAGAAGTTGAAAGAGGATCCACATGCTGATACTTCACCCTATCATCTTTGTATACAGAGATACTTGGAGAAGATGCTACCTATGGACGAGAAGTTAAAGGAATGGGTAGTAGTGCTTCCTAAGCAAGCCAGTGAAGTGTTGCTCAATCAGGTTCCCAAGAAGCTACCAGATCCTGGTGTATTTGTGTTGAGTTGTTCTATCTTCGAGAATAGCTTCAAGCGTTCTTTGTGTGATTTAGGAGTTGTTGGAAATCTCATGCCATACTCTGTGGCGGAGAGACTGGGTATGACAAATTTTTCACACACTAGGATCTCTCTGGTCCTAGCTAATCAGTCAAGAAGGATTCCGGAAGGAGTTCTTTACTCACTATTCACATCTACAAACATGTTTTAATACATTACACACCGTGTAGTAGTGAGTTTAGTTGTCTAAAAGGGAATATATGTGGTGCAGATCCGGCGTTAACGGGTTCGGTATTGCAGCCACACCCATGTGTCGCTGAAGGATCAGTCATGGCTTATAAGTCTAAGCAGCTCCAAAACCGCAGCCTTTACGTCTGTGTAGACATGCCAGGCGTTCCCAAAGATAGCTTCACTGTCTCTGTCGAGAATGGAAGAGTGAAGGTGACTGGTCAAGCTCCTGCTGTTAGCCACGACTCAAGTGGTTGGTTCTACTCTGGTGACATAGCTATGCTCGATACTCCTATCGACATTCCCAGCCGTTGGATCAAAAGCATCGCCAAGAACGGTGTGATTCGCCTCATTATCCCTCCCGTTTGATTTGATGTTGTTGAAAGCGAAACCATGGTTTTGTTTGTATTTCTTTTCAATTTGGTCTTGAGGACCACGTCTTTGGGAATTATGAAGTTACTCTGGTTAATATTTTCTTTAATATTTGATTTTACCTTCATACCTACCGGAATTTCTTAAATTTGTATATCTAAGTAGTGCTGGAAATCGGGTCAGACCCGACCCGCATGACCAGACCCGCCGCGGGTTTGATGATTTTTTTCTTACTAATTTTTTACCCGCTTGACCCGCCATTCTAAAATATCAAACCCGCACCCGTCCCGCTCTAAAACCGCGGGTTTGCGGTTGACCCGCCAAAAAAAAACTGTTTAAATTACATAACCACATAAACCTGTTCAGATCAGTACTTAAACACAAATATATAAGTTATATCAAGTAAACCAACTATAAATCATAGACAAACACATAAGTTTCATAGTTTAACATAAACAACTTTCTTCTGAGTTGTGAACTTGTGATCCATGTGCATGAGCTTCTCACTTAGGTAGTTGAAGCAAAAGACTCGGGTAAGCTTCCTTCTTCACCATTGTATCCAATAGCTTCTACTTAAATGCAAAAATGGTATAGTTAATATAGTGAAATAACAGATGCATAAATGACAATGGAAAACATGAACAATATCAGTTTACACGACAGATGCATAAATGACTTAGTGGAAAACATGAATAATACCAGTTTACTCAGTACAGTCTACACGACAAGGAAGACATCAAATGCAGCTGTTAAATCTAATTATCTAAGCTAACAATCAGAATATCAATTTTTCTATGTATATAGCAAGCTGATTTGATATGATTTCAACACTTAAGCAGGGAAACAATATTCAAGCAGTTGAAATAATCTGTCGATCCTCTGTTTTTAAGACCATAAGTATAGAAAGTTTGATATGGCGACAGTTGAAAGTTGTACCAACAAAATCTACCATGGAAAGCTCCACCAACTAAATCTCAACGATAGAGAGACATAGAGACACTTTGATAGAGCCAGACAAAAACATGTACATAATCATACAGCCACACAGAGATAGAGAGACATGGAGATACATACATAGAGATCGAGAGACATGTACAAAATCACACAGTCACAGAGAGAGAGAGAGAGAGAGAGAGAGAGAGAGAGAGAGAGAGAGAGAGAGAGAGAGAGAGAGAGAGAGAGAGAGAGAGAGAGAGAGAGAGAGAGAGAGAGAGAGAGAGAGAGAGAGAGAGAGAGAGAGAGAGAGAGAGAGAGAGAGGAGAGAGAGAGAGAGAGAGAGAGAGAGAGAGAGAGAGAGAGAGAGAGAGAGAGAGAGAGACTTACTCAGGTTTGCAGTCGCATAGAATCGATCGGATAGCGGAGCAGAGATGAACTAGGATCGTCAATTTTTTTTTGGGTAAATCGCCGTATTGTCTCCAGAGACCCTCCGTACTGGAAACAAATCTCATATGCCCCTCCATTTATTATAATTTTTATTAACATTTTCTTTTAATCGAAAACAAACGAAATTACCAAAAGACCTTATGATTTTCATTTAATTACATGGTAAACCAGACGGTCTACCTGAACAAACCGAAATCAGAATTCGGACTTTAAATGAACCAAATGAACCATAAAAAGGTGGTTTACCCGATTTATCCGGGTCGGGTAACCCAGAGAGTCGGGTTAGATCCGATTAATTCAAAAAACGGGACCTATCAAAAAAAAAACCCCCAAAACCCCCCAATTCATCTCTTTGAAATCCCTCTTTCGATTCTTCCCCACTCCCTCTCATCTCTCTCAATCTTAACTTCCCCTATTCTTCCTTCTCCTTCTCCTTCTCCTCCGAATCGAATTCAATCACGCGAACCCTTCCGTAAAACATGGCGCCCAAAACTCGTTTAGCCACCAAGAAAATCGAGGATAATCCCGACAATCCTCCTTCTCATCCGGCGACGGAGAGTGCTGTAGCAAGCCCTAAGAAGCCTACGAATTCTCCTCCTCCTCCGGCGATGGCTAGTGGTGTAGCAAGGCTTGCAACTACCACGAATGCTCCTCCTCCTCCGGTGAGCGATGTTGTTGGTACCACGACCACGAATCTGGTCGATAATGTTCCGGGGAACCCTCCTCCTGTCGTTAATGATCTTTCTATGGTCCCTTACGAAGAACGAGAAGTTGATATCGAGAAACAGAGCGAAGGAGATGAGAGTGAAGTAGAAGAGGATGAAGAAGTTGATGACGAGGAGACAGAGAGTTCAAAAGACGGAGACCAGGTCGATTCACAGCAACCGAAACAACAAACGCAACCAACCCAGCCGAGAGTCGAGGAGACAATAATCCCTTCAGAATCTACGGAAGAAGACGAGGAGGAATCCGAGAATAGCTCTGATTCCCAATCGGTAAGTGTAAAAATACGTGTAAAACTAGTGAAACCAAGTATAACCAAGGAAACCGGTAAAACTAAGTATAACTAATGTAGTAAAACTTGTAAAACTGAGTAAAACTGAGCACAACCAAGTATAACTGTGTAACACTAACATTGTATTACTGGAATAACTTGGTTAAACTATTTATTTTTGCAGGAATCCGGTGATGAAATGACAGCCATGCAACCTTTGAGAATGTACTTCCCCCCATCGGAGTACATGAAGAAAATTAAAATATCAACGCGGTGCTTCTATATTGATTTTATGGCCACTCTAGATTCTTTGAAGCCTAAGCTAACGACTACCGAGAAAAAGTGGTTTGTAGAGCATCCGCAGTTCCAACATATCTTTCACCTGCCGAAACAAGGAAACCATAAGCTGATGGGCATGTGGATGCTACTCCTGCGAACCGCTTGCATCGAGAAGAGGATGGAAGTCTGGTTCATGGTCTACGGTGTTCCGATACGTTATGGACTGAGGGAGCATGCACTTATCTCCGGGTTAGACTGCCGCAACTACCCTGTTGACTTCAAGCGTTTGGGAGGCCTTAAGTTTGTGAGGAAACATTTTGGGAACGCCGTAGTTAGAGTTCAAGATATGAAAGATAAGCTTGAGAAAATGGGATCTTGTCCAGATAGACTGCAGATGATCGTTCTTTACTTCCTTTGCAGCGTCCTCATCGGCCAGACGAAGACTGGAAAGGATGCTACTCCGGTGGTAGATTTTTTTCTCAGAGCTGTCGATGATCTTGACTTGTGCCGTAGTTTTCCTTGGGGCAGATTCTGTTACGATCATATGGTCGGTGAGATCTCTCACACAATGGACCATTTTAAAGGGGTTGTCAAGGAGAACAAATTGTGGCCGGTTCCCGGTTTCTGTATCCCTTTGGAGGTATGTACTTTTAAGTTTTTGGTTTGAATAATTGTTCTTGTGCTGATCTCTAACTAATATAGCATATGTGTGCTGTCGTGAAGCTGTTAGCCTTTGAGGCAATTCCTGAGCTAGGGAGAAGTTTCCGCGAGCCGGTTGTAGGGGCAGACCATAACTGTCTAAGGATGTGCAAGTCGCAATTCAAGAGTAACTCAATGAGAGGGTTTCCTCTTTCAAGGATAAATGAAGAACTTGCTATGGCTAAGTGTCCTCAGGGCATTAAGAACATCCTGCCAACACGAGATGGACATGAAGAAGCTCTTCTTGAGCATTTCTATGAAGAAAGCGATGTCCATGACCTTGACGATCCTGTTGTTCAGAGTTGGATGAAGCTAATTTCGGCTGGAAAGAAGGTTTTTTTCCAGGGGATGTACGATGAGGAGAAGGCTTTCCGACAGGTAGAGGAGGCAGAAGAGCTTAAAAAACGTGAGGAAAAGAGTCCTCCTGCCATTGATGCTCCTGGAACTTCGAATACTTCTAATAGCGAACTTATTGCCATCATGAAAGGGATACAGTCAACTATGGAAGATGGATTTAAGCTGTTGCATGGGACGTTTGATGAGATGGATAAGAGAGTCAGACCCATTGAAGAATACATGGATCATATGAAAGATCTAGAAACACGAATGGTAAAAATAGTTGTTAATACTAATGGAAATTCCTGAAACTGGGTATTATAATTGTATCACCTGATTGCAGGTCCAAAAAGAGATCCAGAAGGCTAAGGCAGAGAAGAAGGCAGCAGAGAAGGCTCTTGGTAAACGATTGGTGGGGGATACATCCAATGCTCTTCAGAAGGGCAACACAAGGTCGAAGAAGGATTAGAACTTGATGTTAAGTTCTATGTTCGTATGAAATTGTTTTTGAAACTTGTTTTGGATTTAAGTTGTTTTGGAGTTGTAAAACTATGTAAAACTATGTAAAACTATGTAAGACCCGGTAGAACTATGTAAAACTATGTAAAACTATGTAAAACTATGTAAGACCCGGTAGAACAATATAAAACTGGTAGAACTATGTAAAACTGGTAGAAGTATATTGTGCATTTAAGCAATAGGATAAACTCTTAAACAAGTCTTAAAACCGAAAGGAAACCAACATCCAACCAACATTCGGAAACATTCTAATAACATTAAACACTTGTAGCCCATTTTCCCAGCAATTCCTTAAGCTTTTCAATCTCTTCGCCTGTTTTCTTGAGCGCCAATCCCAACTGCTCAATTCGATATTCGTGGCTTTCAATCTTCACGGCCTGGGAGTCCACAATATTCCTTAAGCTAGTGGCTTCTTCAACGACGCCCCTAACCCAAAGTTTCCGAATGTGTAGCCCATTATCCTGTACATAAAAAACTCTCCATAAACACCGAACAGAACCACCGAATCACCAAATCAACATATCTTACCCTAAACGCATTACAAACAAAGTGTCTCTTTCCCACGTCAGGTTCAGGCTCCACAATGATTCGACCACCGCACGGGCATCTTGTCGGTATGCCATTGTCACCATCTGCGATGAAGCACATCATGTCGTACTCCTTATTCTTCTGCTTCATGTCACTGTAGTAAGGACCGGCTTCGAATTTGTCCATGTCCAAGAGAATAGGGAAGAAGTTGAATTGAGAGAGTAGAAAATTAAATGGGAGAGGAAAAGAGTTATCGAAAATTTCGTGAAAGGAGAGAGGACGATAAGGAGAGAGAAGGAGAAGGGATGAAGGAGAAGTGGGAAAAAGTGACTAGAGAAAGGAGGAAAAGTATATTTTTGGGGTTTGGGCGCCAAAAACGTTGGTCAATTCTAAATTTTGCCGCCGAAAATTTTGTTAACTTTGAATTTTCCCGCTCGACAAAATTACACTTAGTTTTACAGGAGTTTGTAGTTATACAAAGTTTTTTAATAGTTTTACTTTACCTGTTTTCAATATATTCAGTTTTACTGGAACTTTAAATTTGATTTTATAGTTTTACAGATTATTTTACACAATTGATCTACAAATCTAGTATTTCTGTGTAACAATATGTATCATTCCTCAACTTATGAAAATGTATCCTCCTAACGTGTCCATTGGTCGAAAAATGTTCTTGAGAGTATATGCACATTGTTGGTGATTTCCAACCTGTGTAAAACTATGTTGATTGATTTTCATTCGACGTAAACAAATTGTCCACTGTTAGGATAAAATGTGATCCTACAAGTTAAAATCTCTTATAGCTATATGTTAATTATTTTCTCTAATGATATTCATTATAATTACGATAATCACTTAGTATTTCACAGTTTTACACAGTTTCACCAGAGTATTGACATAGAAAACTCAATGCAGGGGTTCACTAAATAGAAAACACAAAGTTATAAAGAGTGAAACAAAAGTACATTACAGAACCAAAGTACATTACATAACCAAAGCTTACACACAAAATCACTCACAATCAGTGTTTGAGTCATTTCCAAATAACAACCTTGATAGTCTATCTCTTTTATTTTGTGTCCTTCGCCGTCCCCCTCCTTCTCGAGCTGATGGATATCTATGTACTCTCTTCCGACCCCTAGTTATCCTGTAAACCGGAGGTAGGATTTGCATATCTTTGATGTAATCCGGGACGTTCCATGCAGAAATATCAGGGACAGCATAGATGGACCTTGATAGGTCAAGAATTAATCCCTATACTAAACTGCAAGTGTACAGCAATGTCAAAGTAGTATATAGGGTTATCGAATCCACAGGGACACTTGGTCTCAAGAGAATCAAACCGTAGGGAATGAATACTAGAAATAAGCAATGTGATTGTATTGAAAATAGTGCAAGAAAGTAAATCAGTAGCAGAGATTATTGGTTGTGAAAGCAAGTAATTAAAAGCGTCAAACCTAGGGTATTCTCAGGAAATCAGACTAGCAGACAGTTCATTCAGCAAGGATCTAATTAAGCACAGTTCTAGAACTCAAAACACAGATATAGAATTAACCAAATTCCTTTGCGATAATTCTCTAAGTCTAAGTGCAGCAAACCAAACTTCTGTTTGCGAGAACTAACAGATTAAACTAGCATTAATCCCAAGTTTGATATGTTCACAATTATCCTAAACCAAACTTTCGTTTGCGCAAAGTTTAATTGCCCAATTTAATTAGTTCAGATTCCTAAACCCCACTTCCGTGACGTATTTAGCAACCTAAGATCTAGATTCTAATTGATCAGGTTAGAACTAGCTTTAAGCACAATTAAATTGAAGAACATATATAGTTTGAATCCTTAACTGAAATTGAACAAGTCTAGCAAGTCATGAAATCCTATGTGAGAAACCCTAAGTCTAACTAGGAATCTACTCAGACATAGATAATGAAAACATGATCATATGATAAGTAAATTGCATAAAAGAATAAGAGTAAAAGGGGTTCGAAATCTTCTCCAAATACAGATGATGAATTAGGTTCAGATCAGCCCCAAAAGCTCTAAAAATCCTCTGCTCTTAATTATGAAAAGTGTCTCTAATAAAAACTCTAAAAACTCTATTATATAGGCATAATCTCGGCCAGGGGCTTCTTTGTAAATATCAGGAACTTCTGGATCAAAGTGCAATATCTTGATTCTTCTAAACCGCCGAGCTTTTGGCCCATCTCGCTGGTGCAACGATCGTTGCTAGAGTGCAACGATCGACACCTTTCTCTGTTTCGGACAGTGAACTCTATCTCTCGGCCAATCACTCCAAAAATCTCCAAAATGCTCCATAATCTCCAATTTAGCTCCCAACCTGATTATACCTGTAAAAGACTCTAAACAAAGACAAAAGACACTAAAACACATCTATATCATGGCCTAAAACTAGTAAAAACCATGATATATCAACTCCCCCACACTTAGCCTTTGCTTGCCCTCAAGCAAAACATAGAACTAAAACATGGTGAAGAGGTTTGAAAACTCTTCAGAAACTCATTTCATCTTAGAAGCTACAATACTCAGATTCCCCTTAGTAAACCACTGAAAGAATCAATCACAGGATATCAAGACCAACATGTACTTCCCCCACACTTAGCAACTGTCCTAGGTAAACTCCACAATCACATTCAAGCATTCAAATTCTCCCTACTGACTTCTGCAAGTATTTAAGTGCGGTCTCACCTAAGGAGTATCGATCTAAAGGCACATGGATTCTTACCTAATCAGCTCTAGACCACCATACTATCTTTCTCTAGTCCCTTTCTTCTCTTTCCCTTCTTTAACAACTGATTTTTCCCCACTGGGTATCATTTTATTTTTTTTATCAGTGTTCTTCCCGTTATGGGGTGTACTTTGGACACATTCCATGGATCACATGAGAGAAAATAGTGTTTGCTACCATTCCCATGACCACTTCGGAGTTACTAACTCATCCTCAGTTTATTTTTTTTTTTTTTTTTTACTTTATAGAAGGGGAGAAGGGAACTAAATAGGACAGGTTTACAGGCTGTGTCAGAACTAACAGGGAATCCGACATAAAGTATACCAAGCCCTTAGGTGAGAAAATCTAAGTCAGTATTAGGGGTGAAGTCAGTAAAAGATCCTCTGATACCTGAAGTGATGTGGGTGTTCCCAGTAGGTTGATCTGTGATGGGGTTTTCTAATAGTCAGAGATAGATCCTGCAACTTCATCCCAATGGTTACTTAAGTTCCTGCAAGTCTTGTAAATCTCCTCAGAAAATCATAGTTTCTTACTTAAACAATTTTGACTCAATAAAACAAAAAATTTTGAAAAACGGACTGACTCTTAAGAAAACAGAAAGATAAACGTCAGTAGCACCTCCCCCACACTTAAGACACACTGTCCCCAGTAGTGTCCAGCGAAGGATCGGTAAAAAGAAAATAAAATAAATTGAAAAGGTGAAATTATGTCTGTCGGGTTACCTCTGTCGCACAGCATCGATCGGTGCATTAGATGCATCGACCGTTACTTGGCGATTTTCGTATATGGTCGATCGTTGCTCAGGACCGCAACGATCGCTGCAATGCGATTCATTTCGTGTTGTGACGATCGATGCAGAAATGCATCGATCGCTGCACTGCGATTTAATCCGAGACCTGCAAACATGACTGCACCAGAAACAAAAACAAACGTAAAATCCTAACAAAAACACCAAAAATTAAAAAGAAAAACACCAGTACCTAATGGTGGGTTGCCTCCCACCCAGCGCTTGTTTAAGGTCAATAGCTTGACCGGACGCGCAAGATCTTTCAGGCTCCGGAAGATCCTGACAGAGACTTTTTCTGTCTCTGTTCAAGTCTCCTCATCCATGGTGGAGAATAGGCTGTTGCAGAATGCTTCAGTCCAAGGAAAAATGGAGTAAAATGCGCTCCAGGATCTATTATCACAGTCTCATTCAGCTGCTCATCATCTGCTTCCAAGATCTTGAAAGTCTGTCCATCTATCAGTGGCTTCCGCAGCTTCTCCATCTCATATCGCAGCGTCTCATCTCCCAGGTGGAGGTCTATTAGACTCTGTCTAACATCAATCACAGCTCCTGCTGTAGCCAAGAATGGTCTCCCAAGCAATAAAGCTTCATCCGGATCGCAGGCATATTTCAGCACAAGGAAGTCCGTTGGAACTAAGTAGTTTCCAACTCTTACCGGAATATCCATAAGGAGCCCTTCAGGAACTCGCATGGACTGATCAGCTAGGATAAGACGTGTCCTAGTAGGAGCAAAATCCAACATACCCAGCTTCTTTGCCACAGAGTAAGGCATTATGCTCCCAGCAGCTCCTAAATCACACAGAGAACGCCTAAAACTATCCTCAAAGATAGAACAATCAAGTACAAAGACTCCAGGATCAGGCAGTTTCTTTGGGACCTTAGTTAACAGAACATCACTAATATGCTGAGGAATTATTATCACCCATTCTCTCAGCTCTTCATCTAATGGCAACATCTTGTTCAAATATTTCTGAACACATGGATGATAAAGTGGATCATCAGATGATGGAATTTCTTCCAAGTCTTCACCACTCTTTTCTAGCCTTTTCAGCTCTTCAATCTCTTGTTTAATCACTTCAGACACCTTGGGACTGTGCCAAATAGCTCGTGCATAAACATCTTCTGGAGTGATTTCAGATGTATCAGGGAATAGGCGGGCTAGTTCTGCATCAATCTCATTTTCATCCCACGGATTCTCTGCTTGTTCACGACCTGCATCGATCGATGCCAGATGTGTATCGATCGTTGCATCGCGATCATCACAACTTCCACCCGAGAGTTTTTCACAGAAATCCGAAAATTCTGCCTCAGTCACCAACTCAGCTGTACTTAGCTCAAATTTCTCCCCTAGATAAGATCCATCATTAATCAGTACAGAACAGGCCTTAATATGAGTGTCTGCAACTCCTTTTCCTTTCAGTGAGCTGGACATCTGATTCACCTGAGTGTCTAACTGCTTCATGTGAGTGCTCAATGTCTCAAACTTCCCATTGAGGTCCTGATAGACAGCGTCCAGCTTCTTGTTGTTGTCTACAGAAAGCTTGGTTTGACTTTCCATCAGTTGTTCCATCATAGCCTCCATTTTGCTCTCATGTGCTGTAGGTGCAGGAGGAGTCTGATAAGATGTAGATCCATAGGTTCTCTGATTACCCTGTCCATAGGTCTTCTGAAAACCTCCATTCTGTCCTCCATTTGAGAATCTGTTCCCCTGTTGATTGTTAAATCTATTACCTTGGAAACCGGAACCTCCTATGAAATTCACTTCTTCTTCCTGAGTGTCCTCCTCAGTCTGAATCACCTCCACATCTTGGGCAAAGTGGACAGCTTTCTTATTTGTCAGGAGATTGTAAACTGTGTCCAATCTGGATCTAATATTAGCTATATCAGAATTCTCTACAGTTCCACCAGATCTCTTCCTCCTTTCATCCATTGTTTTGCAACTATTGCTGCCAATCAGGTTCTCTATCAACCGTTTAGCTTGTGTAGGAGTTCTGGTGCTGAAATTTGCATCACTGGAATTATCTAGCGCAGTCTGATAAGGGAGATCTATGCCTCTGAAGAAAATACCTATCAGCTGTACTTCTGTGAATCCATGGTGTGGACAATCACGCTGATATTTCTTAAATCTCATCCATGCGGTTGTCAAAGGCTCCACAGCTCCTTGGGAAAAAGTAAGTATGTCCTGTCTGGACTGATCTGAGCGCGCAGCATCGTAGAAGTGGCGCAGGAACTCACTCTTTAAGGCTGTCCAAGTAGTATACTGACCAGGTGCCAGTTGTCTCAGCCATGCACTAGCGTCTCCAACAAGACTGTGCGGAAATAGCTTAAGGAACAGATAGTCCGGGCATACTCCTTCATACTTCATGCCAGTGACTATGTCCTCAAACTTGTCAATGTGATCCATAGGCTGCTCTGATTGAAGACCATGAAAAGCAATCTGCCTCATCAGTTGGTAGTAGATAGTTTTTACCTCAAAATCATTCCTTTCGAAAGCAGGAAGCACTAGAGCTGCTCGGTTTGCATGAAACTCATCAGGTCTATTGTAATCAGCTAGTGTCCTTTCATGAACTACCATCTCTCTACCTTGAGCTTGATCTTGCGGTTGTTGCTCGGGTTCAGGGGGGTCAGGGATTACATTTCCCTCAGCATCAACCCGATGCCCAGCAGCATTGTACGGGTTGTTATCTTGGTCCCTCAGGGTACCTTCAGCATCTGGTATCAAGATCAGACGTTCTCGAACCATTCTCTCTCTCTTTTCTCTTCTAATAGTCCTCTCTAGACGTCCAAGTTCCTCTAGGTTGAGATTAACTAAGCTCGAGTTCGGATTACTTCGAGTGTTCTGCGTTGGCATAAACTGTCTGTAATCGTCCAGCAACGATCGATGCTATCAGTGCAACGATCGATTCAATCTCAAATCACTTAGCAACGATCGACGCAAGGGTGCAACGATCGATGCAAGGCGAAATTCGTACCTGCGACAGAGAGAAACAGAGAAAAAGTTAGCAAAATAAATAAATAAAAAAAAACGAAAAACAAAAACGAAAAACGAAAAATTTCTAGTAAAACCCTAAGTTCGGTCCTATCGAAGACTCTAAGAGTCCCCGGCAACGGCGCCAAAAACTTGATAGGTCAAGAATTAATCCCTATACTAAACTGCAAGTGTACAGCAATGTCAAAGTAGTATATAGGGTTATCGAATCCACAGGGACACTTGGTCTCAAGAGAATCAAACCGTAGGGAATGAATACTAGAAATAAGCAATGTGATTGTATTGAATATAGTGCAAGAAAGTAAATCAGTAGCAGAGATTATTGGTTGTGAAAGCAAGTAATTAAAAGCGTCAAACCTAGGGTATTCTCAGGAAATCAGACTAGCAGACAGTTCATTCAGCAAGGATCTAATTAAGCACAGTTCTAGAACTCAAAACACAGATATAGAATTAACCAAATTCCTTTGCGATAATTCTCTAAGTCTAAGTGCAGCAAACCAAACTTCCGTTTGCGAGAACTAACAGATTAAACTAGCATTAATCCCAAGTTTGATATGTTCACAATTATCCTAAACCAAACTTTCGTTTGCGCAAAGTTTAATTGCCCAATTTAATTAGTTCAGATTCCTAAACCCCACTTCCGTGACGTATTTAGCAACCTAAGATCTAGATTCTAATTGATCAGGTTAGAACTAGCTTTAAGCACAATTAAATTGAAGAACAGATATAGTTTGAATCCTTAACTGAAATTGAACAAGTCTAGCAAGTCATGAAATCCTATGTGAGAAACTCTAAGTCTAACTAGGAATCTACTCAGACATAGATAATGAAAACATGATCATATGATAAGTAAATTGCATAAAAGAATAAGAGTAAAAGGGGTTCGAAATCTTCTCCAAATACAGATGATGAATTAGGTTCAGATCAGCCCCAAAAGCTCTAAAAATCCTCTGCTCTTAATTATGAAAAGTGTCTCTAATAAAAACTCTAAAAACTCTATTATATAGGCATAATCTCGGCCAGGGGCTTCTTTGTAAATATCAGGAACTTCTGGATCAAAGTGCAATATCTTGATTCTTCTAAACCGCCGAGCTTTTGGCCCATCTCGCTGGTGCAACGATCGTTGCTAGAGTGCAACGATCGACACCTTTCTCTGTTTCGGACAGTGAACTCTATCTCTCGGCCAATCACTCCAAAAATCTCCAAAATGCTCCATAATCTCCAATTTAGCTCCCAACCTGATTATACCTGTAAAAGACTCTAAACAAAGACAAAAGACACTAAAACACATCTATATCATGGCCTAAAACTAGTAAAAACCATGATATATCAGACCTATAATAAGCCAATGCCCACATCTCCGTCAAATAGTATTTCGAAATCAAATCAAGGAGTCTTATTTTGTTAGCACTTGCACGAGCTCTATCGCTCCTTTTGTATGTTCTGTATGCTGCTAGGGCATGGAGACAAGTATACTTCTGAATATCGAAGAAACCACATGAGCAAGTTTTCGCTTCCAAGTTCACCAAATAAACCTTTCCATCAACTTCATCGACTTCGTACTCGAGCTCGAAAGTGTTTACCTCCCTCACAGGTAATGTCTATGCAATTGGCCAATTTTTATGTACGAAGATCTGGACCAAAGGCACGAGATTGTCTTTAGCATCTCCAGCTACGGCCTCTTTCCTATGCTTGTTAAACCAATCCGAAAATTTGCGAATGATAGTATCAAGCAGTGGCATTAAGGAGTACCTCCTTGCATCAAGAAATGTCTTGTTCAGACATTCCACAGAGTTACCCGTGTCCAAGTTGTATCGTTTACCTGGAAAAAAACATCTAACCCATTTTTCCTTGACGGTAGTTTCCTCCACATACTTCGCGGCTGAAGGATATCTTCTCTTAAATGTCTCGTAACGACTGTAGAACTCAGCCGCTGTGTGAGACCAACCTATCTCCTGAAACCTATCATCGACTACTTTTTTGTTTGCATTCCCAGCATGTGCTTTCACGTTTTGGGACAAATGCCATAAACAGTACCCATGATGAGCTTGTGGAAACACGTTTGCTATTGTATTGATGAGGCTTTGATTTCTATCACTCACAAATACCAATTCAAACGAGTCGCCTATAACGCTTTTCAACTTCTCAAAAAACCATGTCCAACAAGGTATATTCTCACCATCAAGAACACCGAACGCTATGGGATAAATGTGACGATTAGGATCCTGACAAATGGCGAAAACTAGTACACCACCATATCCGGTCTTGAGGAAAGTTGCATCAACAATTACCACTTTCCTCATGCATGAAAACCCTTCAATGCTAGCTCCCAAAGCTATGAATAGATACTTGAATTTGTTTCCCTCATCCACTTCCACAGCAGTTACCGTTCCAGGATTAACCTGTTCTAACACGTAAAGATAACGATACAACATCTTGTCGCTATCTTCTGGGCTACCACGCAAATCACAAACTGCTTGAATTTTCCCTCTTAACGCCATAGAGTAAGATATGTCTACGCCATATTTTTGCCTCACTAGATCAATGATGGTTCTAGGCTTTGGAGTTTCGAAGTTCCCAGGATATTCCTCACTCAAATACGATGCAACTAGCTGTGATGAGCCTTTCATACAATCAGCGCTTCCAGTTTGATCAACACGGTTGCATGTGTGCATCTTTGTGTACGTTCTAATAGAGAACATATACGAGCTCGGGATCCTTGCTGCTCGTAGACCCCATTTACATCTCTCAACAGAACATTTAACTACCCACCACATTGTATCAGAATGTTGCGTAACATACTCAAAAGAGTTTTTAAATGCCAAACTCTCTACAAACTCTATAACCGCCTTCTTATCTCGGAATTCTTGATGCACAATCAACCCTAAACCATCTTCCCATGGCGCGACAAACTGACTACTTTCAACAACAGGTGGTACCTCATGATATTCATCACGCCTACCAGACGTATCATCCTCTCTCACCTGCTCTTCCTCTCTCACCTTCTCTTCCTCTCTCACTTGCTCTTCCTCTCTCACTTGCTCTTCCTCTCTCACTTGCTCTTCCTCTCTCACTTGCTCTTCCTCTCTCACCTGTTCTTCCTCTCTCACTTGTTCTTCTTGACTTGCTTGACCGTTTTCAACAAACAACGGCACAACATTATCTCCTATTTCTCCGTTTTCAACAAAAAATGTCAAGGCATTAGGTCCTACTTCTCCGATTTCATCATGGTCATAGTTTAAACCAGCAGAGCTTTTCCCCGCTCTCGACTGTTGCGTGGGCAGCTCCAGTCCAGTCACGACCTCCACACACAAAAGACTTCTACGGTTCTCTTTATCAACGATCATTAGATAACCACAAAGATCTTCGTCATCAGAAATACTCATATGTTCCTCACAGCCAACCACCAACGGAATGTAACACAATTCCAATCTAACCTTATTCTCATCTAACGCATGCTTCTTGTAAAGCCTATGGATTACCATCTCCAAAGTTATCTCCTCTTTAAACAATAGGCTACACATGCGCCCTTGATATTTATAATGGATGCATACACTCTCACTCATTCTATCCTGCCAAAACAAAAACAAAAAACTCAGTATATACTTGTAGTTGTACAAAGTTTGTTATCAGTTTTACATAAGTTGTCCTCAGTTATACCAGTTTTACTAGTTATACCAGTTATACTAGTTATCAGTTAAACATACATCGGTTATACTACTTGTCCCCAGTTCTACAACAACATGAACACAAATTTGAATCGTTTTCAAGATCATCCAATTACAACAACAATATACTCAATTCGTAGTCCAATTCAACCAAGAATCAATGGCTAAACAACAATGTAGCAACTCATCAGCTGAATCTACCAAAAACAATCCAAATCATCCCAAACGGATCCCAAACCCATTCAAATTGAGCTGAATGAAGATCGAGGGGGAGCCACAAACCTCGGTGGGTTGACGGATCACGACGGAGGCAGCGATTGGTGATCGGAGACGCGACGCGACGGCGCCGACGAGCAAAACCAGTTCAGATAAACGGAGGACGGAGCTGGGGGAGGGGAAGCTCGGGATGGAGATTCTATTTTTTTCCAGAAAACCAAATCCCGATCCAATTATCTTAAATACAATTCCAACCCAATCCAATCATAACCAATTTCGGAACCAATTTCCCCATTCCAATTTTTGATTTCTAAACAACCAATTTCATAGTAAACCAAGGGCAAAAGCGTCAAACCACATTTCATTAAAGTGGGAAGGGTATGAGAGATTAGTTGGGGGTAGTGTAGATTTTTTAGAGCCATAAGGCTACACGAGAAGTTGATCCCCGCACAACACAAACCCTCGTGAAAGTCTGAAAGACAAAGTGAGAAGAAGTTAATTAGTTTTTTTTTTTGTAACAAGGATTTTCAAATTAATGCAGGAGAATAAAAATGTTTACAGGCCCGCCAAGCCAGAAGAGCAAATACCCTTTCAATGGGCCTAACACATAGTATTTTGAAACCCAAATGGATCATAACCTTAACCAGAGAACTAAATTAATGAACCAGAAAATAGCAAAAAACTGGAGTTAAACCGCTTCTTATGTTGAATTGCATGTAACAGTAGCAGAAGTCGATCGTCCTTCTCCTTCTCCATCTTCAACACTAACGGACTGATTACAGAGAGGAATTTTTGAGCCAATAACGAAATCGGCCATGATTATTCCTTCACTGAAGAGCGATAGTAGGCAATTAGTAGAGGGACCAGAGTTATGCATCATGAGTAGCTGAGAACCATAGTTGAAACATTTCAGAGGCTCGCATCGGATTCGAACGGCGAAAGGTTGAGATGCGATTCCTGATGGTACGATCAATTACCAGCACAATTGAGTCCACTCAGCGGAAGGCAGATCTATGGAGGCGATTATTCCTCTCTGTCCAAAGAGCATGGATAGTACAGTGCCACACCAACAAGGTTAGTCTTTTAGAATTGTTTTCTGCCAGTTGCTGTAGCTCCTCTATTTGCTGATCCCAAGCCCGAGTTGCTGTCAGTCCTATCCTTGTTGCTAACAGTGACCATAAATTCCAGCTGAAGTTGCATTCAAATAAGAGAAGAAGTTAATTAGTTAGGTCACACTCATACAAAAAACAACACACACTTCAGTAACTAAAACTATAAACAACAAAAAATTAAAATAAAAAACAACACACATTTAGGGCATCTCCAATGAGCTACTACATTTTTTACTCCAAAATGGAGTTACTCTAAAATTCCAAAATGGAGTTACTCTAAAATGGAGTTGAGTTTTACTCCAACCATACTCCATTTTAGAGTAAAAAATGCAGTTATGAACAAACAAAAATGAGATTACTCTATATTTGGAGTAATCCCATTTTTTACTCCATTTTAAAATGGAAAATGCAGTCCCATTGGAGAAGATTTACTCCAAAACTCTATTTTGGAGTGGAAAATGCAGTCCCATTGGAGATGGTCTTACACAACATAACTTAAAAACTACATAAATATATAACTTATGCGGATACCCGCAAACCCGCTTCTTCAAATTGCTAAACCTGCACCCATCCCGCTATTTTTAGACGTAAACCGCAAACCCGCAAATTGTAATTTTTTTTTCCAATACTCGACCCGCACCCGCTCCGCGACGGGTCAAACGGGGCGGAACCCGTAGTTTTTCATTCAAATTCCCAGCACTATTTTTTTTTTTTTTGTCATCTGATGGGATTTATAATCATAAAATGTTTGATACAACATCCAAATAAAGGATACTAGAGCCCAAACAACAGGCAACAAAAGCCCAAACAACGGGTAACAAAAGCCCAAAGAACAGGCAACAAAAGCCCATAAAGGGTTGCTAAAACCTACAGCTAAAGGAAACATAAATCTATATCATTAAGGATAAGCAAAACAACTCAAACTTGGAAATTGTGGTAACCGCAAAAGAAGCAAGAGCGAGATAAGTCGACGTAGCCCACGGCTCACCGAACGACAACATCAACAACCTGGAGACTCACAGAGAGACACTCTCTCACCAACCCAGAACCCAGTAAAGAGACTTCATAACCCGACAAGAAAGAACCTAAGAAAGTTCTCCTAAACAACTATCGGATGAGGAAAAGACGCACTCATAAACGTCTAAATTAACCTAAATAGAAGCCTGACAAGAACCCAAATCTCCAACGAAGTCTAAACAATCCAAATAAAAGATCTAAAAATAAAACCCGATCGAAAAGCGCTCTTAACGAAACCAAAGCTAACCACAAAGATCCAAAGCTGAGAGACTAAATCTATCCCCATACCAACAATTTACCCTATTAGCAGAGGTGGTTAAAATTCAACTAAACCAGCAAAACCTAAACCAAACCAGTACTGACCAACCTAAAAACCAAAACCACACCAAATCGAGAATACCTAATTCACATCGCAAAAACGATGGCCCGAATTCGAGAGAAGTACTCCGATTCAGATATTGAGCCATTCACGCCACCGACACACGGTGAAGGCCGACCGGATCCCGCCGGCAAAAGCCTCAGACGAGGGAGCAGCGAAGAGACCACGACGAGACAGGAGCAGACGGACCACCACTCGCCGAGACAAACAGAAGCCGAAGACCACCATACCTCGAAAAGAACCGCCGCACAGAAGAACAGAGCTGAGAGAAGAGGACAAACCGTCGTCGATCTGGTGTGGTTTTGGTTTAAGAGGTTCTAATTAAGAAACTAGAATCCTCATTTAAGATATCCAAAATTCTAATTTAGAACCCACTTAGAACACTTATCAAATGATGATTAATGATTTATTTTTCAAATTAAAAATTTAATTATAAAATATAATTGTATTATATATATAATACTATTTTAATGTTTAGAAACTCAAATAAGTGAAACGTTGTGTTTGTTTTTCTTTTCAATTTAGTCTCGAGGACCACGTCTTTGGGAATTATGTAGTTATTTTGGATAATATTTTGTTTAATATTTGATCTTACCTTCCTACCTACTGGAGTCTCTTAAATTTATATATCACAACACTTTTAACGGTAGTTTCTTAGAGCATTCTCAATAACAAGAAATTCACATGAGTTTTTTACCAATTAAAATAATAATATTTTAAATTGATTTAATTATGAAATTAAAATTTAAACATAAAATCTAAACCAATTATAAAAGGACAAATATGAAGAGGGGTTCTAACATATTTTTGTTTGATATCTCATTTGAGATACTCACCAAAAGAGGTTTTTCATCTCTCTCATCCTTTTTTAATATTTTTTTATTATTATAATACTTAGATATTCACTAAAATACTCTTGTTGAGTTTGCCCTTAAGTGAGTATTTAAAAAATTAAAAAAAAAAATTAAAAAGTATGTGAGAGAAAGTTAAAAGATTCTAATTAATAAACTAGAATTTCATTTAAGATATCCAAAATTCTAATTTAGAACCCATTTAAAATACTTGTCAAATGATGATTTATTTTCCAAATTAAAATTGTAATTATAAAATATAGTTATATTATATATAATAATATTTGAATGTTTAAAATGAGAAAATGCCAAATAATATTATTTGGCATTTTCCCAATTAAGAAACTAGAGTTCTCATTTGAGATACCCAAAATTCTAATTTAGAACCCATTTAAAACACTTGTCTTTTTTTTTTTTGATCTGAAAGGATACTTATATTAACCAGGGTGGAATACATTTTTGGAATACGAAAGCCGGCAGAAGACAAATCCTTCTCCGGAATCTAAAACGACGGATTAACGGAATATCCCTGAAAACTAAAGCCCATAAAAGGTTGCTGAATCCCACAAGGGGTTGCTAATCCTACATCTATGATAGAAAAAGATCTGAGGGCACAATCTAACAATAACAAAAGAAACTTGCACATCTTGACATTCAGGAAGAACAAGAAGCGAGATAAATCGTCGTTGCCCACGGTCCACCGCACGATAACATCAACTCCAAGGAAACAAACAGAGAGACCACTCTCTCAACAGTCGAAACCAAAACCAAAACTTCACAACCCGACAAAAAAGAACCTAAGAAAGTTCTCCTAACCTCTCTTGGATACGGTACTGACATAATTACATGCGCGCAGAAATACCTAGATAGAAGCTCATCACTAAACCACGATCTCAAACGAAGCCTAACCAATCCAAGACCTCCCAGTTAACACTAAAACAGAAAAAACCGGACAGAGAAGCACTCACCAATAAAACCACCAAGACCCAAAATGATGCAAGCTAATAAGTTAAAGCCAAAAATTGAGCATCAATCTACCCACATCCCACATAGCAGAGGAAACCAGATCTAAACTAAACCGATAAAACCAAAACAAATCCGAACACCAACCAGCAATAACCGAGACATAAAACCATCGACACATCTGAAACCAAATTATATGGGAAACAAAGTCCCGATACACCATACAATCACAACAGGAGGACCATAGACGTAAGACGAAGACCGTAGCCGAACAAAAACCGGAAGATCTGACCCACGATTAGTGGATCGGCCGGAGATGTAATCTCGCCAGAAGAGACTACATGCAGGTACGAACACGGCGGCTAGGGAGACGACAAGCCTCGGCTGACGATGACGAGCTAACGGCGGCGACTAATCGGTGGCAGAAGAGGAGATGGCTGTTCGGGCATGACGGAGGTCTTAGGCATCGCAGAGAACGGCAAGGGACCAACATACCTCCTCCGACGGCAGCAACGACGCACGCCGACCGCCGGAGAGGCAAGGAAGACGAAGAATGGGTTCCTCGAAACACTTGTCAAATGATGATTTATTTTACAAACTAAAAATTTAATAATAAAATATAGTTATATTATATAATAATATTTGAATGTTTAAAAACTCAAATAAGAGTTTCTACTAATGGAATGGAGATGCCCTCGTATTGCAAGGTCTCTATTGTCTTCTTACAATTTTGTTGCCAACGATTACAACAATAGTTTCCAACTATTATTAAATTTGAAGGGACGGAAAAAAAAAAAGGTTTTGTTTTTCTTTGTTAAATATCTATAATAGATTAATTGTGGGTTCGCCCTAAAAACTTAAAAGCTCTCTGGTCCAAAGTTCGAGGTTAGCGGCGGCTCTTCAGATCTGTTCTCCATGGCTCCCCGGTGGCCGGTTTTCTTCACCGGTGCCGGGGAGGAGGTCCCTTCTTAGTGTCTGTTTGTTTCTTTTGCGGCGTACTTCCGTTTACTAGACTGAGATTCGCGATGGAGCCTTCATCTTCTTCCCTGTGACGCTGGCGGTGGTTCTGCGCTCCTCCGTTGCCGGTGTTTCTGCGGTATAGTCGGAGTTGGGTGCCAGATTATTTCCGCCTTTTGGTCTGACGCGTCCCCTGTTCCGCGCCGATCTGGAGTGTTGAGAGCTGTTCGTGCGGCGTCTTGGTTCGTCGGAGTTGCTTCCCGGTGTACCGTCGCTGAGTGGTGGTCAACGGTTGCGGCAGTTTCTTGGATCAGTTTATTCTCTCTCATCACTTTCCGGTTAGGCTTTGAATCTTGGGTTGTGGTGTTCTCTAATCTAGTTTTGATTGGGCAAGAGAGGGGCTTCATGGCGTGTTTTTGCTTGGTCTTTAGTGTCGGGTTGGTGCTTGTTACCGGTTCATGGTTTAAGGAGGTTCATGGTTTAGGTGGTTTTATGTCGTGTGGCTAGGATTGGCTTGGGTTAGGAGGTTCTGTTAATTCTAGCTAGAGTTGATTAGTCAGATCTTGTGTTAGAGCTTTAGCATGGTGGATGAGGGTCTTCTAGCTAACGGCTTCGTTTTGCTCGGCGTTTCTTCATCTCCGTTGGTCTGGTTTGTTTGGTTTAGTATGCTTCGCGTAGTGTTGTTTCTTTACATGGAGAGTGTGCTTTTCCTTCCTGTTGGCTGCGACGGTATAGTTCATGCGGTTCCTCTTCTTATGTTTTGCCCTTGGTCTTCTATCGTGGGCAAGGGTTCTCCGGCCCAGCTTTAAGGAATTGAGGCTTCGGCCTTTTCTCATCTAGTCGGTTGGTGGCGAATGGTAAACAGTTTGGTCCTTCGTCTTCCTAGGCTCGGTCTGCATACGGCTTACTCGTGGCTCCTAGTGTGGAGCAATATAATGAGTGTCGGTGGGCAGCCTCAATAATTCTCGACTTCAGATGCTACGCTTCTTTCTCTCTCGGTGTTTGGTGCGCTCTACTTTTGCGTTGTCATGTCTGCTTGTTTTTGATCTGACGTTCGCCTCTTCTCTGGTTGTTGTTAGCAGGCTCCGCCTAGCGACCCTATGCTGCTTAGACTGTTGTTTAGTTTCAGTCTTTTGTCTTGTTCATATTTTGTCTCTGGGGACATCTGTTTAGTCCGCCGGCTCTTGGCTCCGGTATCGGGTGGTGATAGCCGGCTTTAGTCTTGTAAGTCTGTATTTCAAAAACGTATTCGACCATGGTAATGAAATGAAAAATCTTTCAGTGAAAAAAAAAAAAAAAAGATGGGACGGAAAAACTTTTAGAGGAAGATGCAATAAATGTTTCTACTTTTATTTGTTTATCCTTTTAAAAGGTTTGGAGTAAATTAAAAATGAGAAGCAAGACCATAAGTTGTTTTTTTCTTTTTCTTTTTATTTTTTAAGAAACAGAGGCAAAAAACAAAAGACGATAACATAAAACTAAAAAACAAATCACAAAAGCGGCCCACCCAAGAGGAAACTTTAGCTAGAAGCAAGATCATTGCCGCCAAAGAAACATCGAAGGAGCCGAAGACCAAAATGCAGAGAAGTTCGTCGCCATCTAGAGAAAGGAAGCACCACTGCCGCCCGAGAAACCAAGAGACATAGAAAGCCAGAGCGGGAGACTGAAGAGCAGAAACCGGATACTCGAAGCACGAGCTGTGATGCCTAAAGAGAGGAAAGGAGAGGAACCGACTGGTCGCTTTCATAGTCGGTCCACCACCGGATGTAATGCCTAGTCGAACGGCGAGCTTCCTATTTTATTATCGGTCCACCACGACCGCCGCAAAAGCCCAACCACCACCTGCCACCGTCCTCTAGCGAGTAGGAGAAGGGGAGAGACAAGCCCAGCGAAACATGCAACCACCAACTCCGAGAGACCGCCAACCGGAAGCTCAACCCCGGGCGAACATAGCACCAACACTAGAGAGAAGAGGGCAACCACCAACCGGAAAACAAAAGCAAAGAAACTGCCGGAAAACGACACATGGGGAAATGCCAAAATCCGGATATGGTCCCCGAAAATCGAAGGAGCTAGCGTGCCGCCTCCAGAGAACCGCTGCTGCCGAACACCGCGAAGAACCAAAGCTTGTACATGCCACCAAACCATATGAAGAAAAGGTAGAGCCACATATGAAGCACCGGACTGTGAGAATTAAAAAGAAAAAGAAGGAGCCCTCTCCGGTGATGATTGTCAAAGAGGCGGAGATCACTAGATAAAGAAGAACTTTCGAGAGAAAAGAGAAGAGAGAGAGAAACGCCTCTCAATATCTTAACACTTTTACTCAACGAAGACACTACAAGAAAACAACGTTTTTACGACTGCACTTTTAATCGCAGAATAGTCGTTAATTGGGGTTTTACGACAAACATACGACTAAATGTGATAGTCGTCAATCCAAAGTCGCTAGATTTCATAGTCATATTATTAGTCGGCGAGTTACGATACGACCAACATAGGTAATCGTAAAATAGACGTAGCGTCGTCGGGAGATATAGAGACTTATCTGCGACTACGATTGCCACAATTGTGCGACTATAGAGGGAGTCCAGATACGGTCGGAGAAATGTTGTCATCAAATAGTGGTTAAATTAGGTGACCACGGGGCGATTAATATGCGACTGTATTGTATAGTCAGAAATTAGTCGTAAATATTACCCACTATGAAGCGACTGGGTAACGACCATTTTAACTACTATCCCGCGACTAATCTGAACATCCATATACGAATATGGTAGTGATCTCGCCACTATGTGACGACTGTTATGTAACTGACTAGTAAAGTTAAGATTTAGTCGTAGACTATGGTGACGTTTTGGCGACTGTTTATTGACTAATTTTCCGATTATATGACGACTAACTGGAGAATCCAAATACGAGTATGGTAAACATCTTGCTATTAATTGTCGACTATTAAACGACTATGCAACGTCTAAACGAAACATCCAGATTCGATTATGGTACAGTCTGACCGACTACTATCTGACTGTCTAATATAGTCACAACATAGTCGTAAGAAATTGTGACTACTTGGCGACGGTGCAATGACTAAATAAAGATTATTAAGCAACTATTCGGAAAATCCAGATTCGATGATGGTAAATATTTAGCGACTAGTTTGTGTGTGTAGTGCGAATAATTGACGACTGTTTAATGGCTTTTATTTGTATAGTTAAGATTTTGGATTAATTTTATTTTTGATTTGGTAATCGGTGATACCGTAATTTGAATGGTACAACAAACGTAACAACCACTTGCATCAAAAATAACATTGGTAACATGTAGACACAGAAGACCTACATACGCAAACTCCAACATTTAGGAGTAGCCAGATCATATACCAATAAATAGACAAGTGCAAGAGACAGTGATAAAGTAACCTACGAATCAGATGGTGTTGTTGTCTTACTTTGAGCTTCCTTCAATTGATTGGTGGGTGACAATGCTGAAAAGTGTCCGGGCTGCTTGTGCTTGCGCATTAAAAGATTAGCTGCCAGACTTTCGACTCCATGAGGATTTTTACTCGCCCATTCTTCTCAGTGGCATGTGAAAATTACAGACAGTAAGAGAAAAACAATTAAATAGAGATCGTTAGATGACTTTATAAACATGGATTGTGAAAACATCGACTTTACCTGAGGAAATATGTTGTTATATTCAACTGTTGATATCTCACGAGGTCGCAGTTCTTTGCAGTGCTTCTGCAGTCCTTTGTGATGCTAACCATGTCTTTCATACGTCGTTGATAGATCTCCTAAAAAAAAGTTATAGAAGAAAGTTATGTGAGGTTTGGGAACGCCTAAAATGATACAAAAACTATCTTGTAAGCGCTCAGACACTCGAACTTAGCAAAACATATTAATGAGTTAAGCAGAGACTGGTGTCTCAATTGCGTGCTAACTATAATATTAACATCCTAACCATCAGACTCTAACTCCTTAAACACTCATTAAAAAAACAACCAACTTACCCAAACTGTGGAATATAGGTGTCGTTTACAACCTGTAAACCAAAATTAATTGTAAACAAATAATCAGATTCAGAGCCTGATCCGTTTCAAAAGAAAAGCAAAGCAGAAGGAAACAAACGATATAGCTACATGTACCCGTCGGTATCGATTCACGGAGAGTTTCGTGATTGAGATATTCAAGGAAGAATTTGAGAGAGTCGATATGGTTTTAGCCAAAGTTAGCTATGAAATGGAAAGCTTCGAATAAGAGATTCGAAGAAGAGATATCAGTTTGAGATGGGTGGGCGTAGAAGAGGATTCATGTAGAGATTAGAGAAGTGATTCGTGGAGAGATTAGAGAGATGATTCGAAGGAGATTTCTGAAAAGGGGAAGAACAAAATAAAATCAGGGTTTGATGCATTTGATGATTTCTCGGCACTTTGTCGAAATGTTTTGGGCTATAAAATTGGGTGTGGATTTCCCGGATTAATTTGGCAAATATTTTAAATTTTTTGCCCACTTATAGGCGTAAAACGTGGTCGTAACATATTTCTTTTTTGTTGACACTGTTTTAAAAATTTAACTAATCTATTTTACTTTATTAAAATTAGAACAAGTTTGCTCACAATATAAAGAACGATTGCGACAGGTTTTACGAAAGCAAATTTGTGTGTTTAAATTCTTTGAAATATTTTTGCAATTTTGGTAACACTCAAATTAAAAATAGTACACAACAAAATTTAAAAAATAGCTTTCGGACTAGAATGTTAAAGCACAAACGAAACCTTAGATTTTTAAGGTTTAAGGTTCAGGGTTTCTTTTGGAATGAACAAAACTCTATACCCTAAAAAGGAACCGTAAAACCTCATTATGAGGTTTCATTGTAGGGCATCTCCAACCCACCCGCAGAAACTCAAATTATTAGGTTTTGAATAGTGAAACCTCAAATTTGAAGTTTGGGAAACATACAAATTACACTTAATATTACAACTAAAATTATTCTACAAACGTATTTTTTGTGATACTCTCAAATATGATCAATCAATGCATTTCGAAGTGATAAATGTGCTTCTTTATTTTTTTTATCTTAAGATTGATAAATATATATATAGGATATATGTTAAAAATTGTTTAATGGTCGAAACTAATGAAATATTTAATTACAGATCACTACATTGCAAAAGAAAAGATGAACCGCAAATTCGAGGTTTTGAGGTTTCTTTTGGAGTAAGCCAAATCTCAAAAATGAGGGTTTAAGGTTTCTTTTGGAGATGCTAAAACCTAAAATTTGAGGTTTGGTCTTTTCTTTTACATCGAATGATCTTAATCAAACCTATATAGCGAGATGAAGTGGTCGAGAAATTAAATTATGATTTTGCGAATCTTTCTAAATATATGTGATTTTTTTGGATTATATACGAACTTATCTTATTAAGGAAATTTAATTATATCGGTTGAGAGGAACATTGAATATCCTCCTTGTCTCTCGTTTAATGTGTAATCAATAAGCACAAGCCTACCAAATGAAACGTTCAAAACAAGATTGGAGAACAAAAGACAAAAACTAGTGTACGGTTCTATGTCTCTGAGGCTACACCAAAGCAAACGATAAACCAATATACGGTTCAAGGGCTCAGGGGCTACACCAGAACAAAAGATAAAACCATTGTACGGTCTGTATAATTTGTAACCTTGATATAACCATGATATCTAACCAGGATATTTAACCATGATTAATTGATTTGATTGCCACACGAAAATACACACTCCACGTAACATTCCAGAGATACAAAAGACGATCTTTTATATATAAAAAGAGTACTTCTGAGATATTCTTCAAAAAAGAGTACTACATAGCCGAGAAATTAAAAAAAAAAAAACAGAGTATGAGAAAAGAAATTAAACAGTCGAATTCATGTAGAAGAACTTCAAACACCGTTTGTACATAAAGTAGTCGGGGCAATCGATTTCCATATCCAGAACATAGGAAGATCTATAGGGCTTTCTGTTCTCCATCGATTGCACATAAACCTGCTTCTTCCGGACAGTGACTCCATGCAGTGTATTCCTCAAGTTCTTTCAAACTCGGGCCACCATATCCTCCTTATCTTCCCGCCAATTCTTCAAGGCAAGTTCCTCAAAGTGACTGCCGTGGAGGAAGCGCAGAACATCATACATGTAAGCAACTACCAAAATTAAATCGTCGCCCTCCCCAATCGCGGCAAGCTCTAAATAGGCCATTCCGTTGTCCTCATCATTATCTTCGAAGTAACATAGAATACCTCGAACGGAGAATGCGGCGTAGTTCTAATGCTCTACGCATTTTTTCAGAATCGCCGAGTGCTGAAGCGCACAAAGAGGCCTCTTCACCAGCGGTGAGAGATAGAGAGAATGGAGGACTGCATGACTTTGGAGGCTTCTTTCATTATTTGCAGGTTGCTCTAAGGTTGCAGTAATCGGCGGAGGAAGCTTTGCCGAGTTTTTGGACGATCTTGGTGAGGACTTCGATCGAGAGTTGTTGGAGAGAGACAATCGATCTCCTGTTGTGACGCCATAATATGTGATCTTGACTAGACATCTCTTGCTTGTTTGTGTAACCAGGAGGAGCTGGAGGAGTACATTTTAAGAGTCGGAGAGTTATGTCTTGTTCCAATGGAATATACATTAGATTTCCAAAGCAGCACTTGACCTTGTTCAAACTGTCAAAGAAAATGCAAACCTCCGCTCACAAATTATTCAATCACCAGACAAAATGCAGGTATGCCTTTGTTCCTACTTGCACTAGTTCTAAGTGGGATTTTTTATGTATACAAGACTCGTGTAACTGTTTGTGTGGAGACATGCGGCTTTAGAAGAGAAGAAACTAGTGTTCAGGGAAACAAAGAAAGCTAAACAATCAACAAAAAGTGTTCTAGTCAATGTATGATCTGTGAGTCAAATAACTAAACCTTCTCGTACTATTTGGATGTTTTGAGAACATGTGAAAGTTTGGGATGCAATTTTGTCATCATCTAATTAGCGTTCTTCCAGCCAATAACAACACATGATTTGTGTATGTGTAGGAGACTATAATCCTATTCGTGCAAATATCTTGTTGATGAGCAGACAAACCTCACAAGGGAGAAAAGGAGTTGCAGAAAGTATTTACAAGAGAGCAATTGGAAACTTTTCGATCATTTACTCACCCAATCAAGATATATAATGCCCTTCGTAGTGCATGTTGAGAATTTAACTCATGTTGCTGTGATTTCATTTGTGTACCTCATTGTCATTGTTGTGAATTTTATGAACTAGTATTTTTAAACTTGAGTAATTTGTATTTATGATAATATTCAGAAATTGCATAAAAATTGTTAAGGCTACTACAAATTTGATTTAAAAAAAAAATACAACAAATTCAGTTACAAAAAAATGCTTAGTATTTAATACCAAATTAAACAAACAAAAACATATTTAGAGTATAAATAGGGTTTAGGGTTTGAAAAGAAAAAATCTAACTACTAAAAAATATATAAAAAGTATTTAACATTTATAAAATAAATTATTTTTCAAATATAATATTCTACAAACCTTAGTCTCATACTCTAACTTAAAATATCATTTTCTAATTATATTATTTTCAAACATTTAACTTATAATATTAATATAACCCTTCAAATATCATATGCTAAAAATATAGTTGTATAAGATTTAGACCACAAACACAAACCCTAAGAGTCTAAACCCTATATTTCTAACCCTAAACCTTATATTTTTAAAATAGGGTATTGGAATATAGGATTTAGGGTTTAGGATATTGGAATGTCCTTAGTTAAAAAAGGATATTGGAATGTCCTAAACCCTAAACATATACTAAAATGTCCTAAACCCTAAACCTATATTTCAATATTCAAAACCCTAAACTCCAAACTCCAACCAAACCTAAATAATATCATAAATTATTAAAACAAAAAGATCACTCAAAAAAGGATAAATCAATTAAATACTAAATGTAAATTCTAACTCTAATTATATTTAAAATGTTAAGTCTTCACTCCCAAATACAAAAACTTAATTACCAAACCCTAAAAATATTATTCTAAGTACTAAACAAACATAAAATCTAAATAAAAATTACAAAACTAAAATATAATTGTGCAAATAAAAAATAAAAACAATTGAAATATTTTTATAATAAAAACAATTAAACTACAATAAAATTTAGACTATGATTTTATAATGAAGGATGCTTGTTACAACAATAAAAATGTATGCTTTTATTAATATCAACTAAGTTTTATTATCACAATTATAATTAGAGTAATTATTATATATTTTTAGTTACAACATGAGACCAATAGTTATAATATTATGGTGGCTAACCAATTTTAGAGATTTACCACCAAAATTTTTGTTTGGCCCAACTTTTATCAATTTTTTTAGGTTTGGCGGCAAATCAAAAATTTGGGAAAATTTTAGCTATCTAAAAACCCTGAGATTATCAAAACAAACAAACCTTATGTGAACCACCATCATATCTCTCTCTCTTCTCCGTCCCGTTTCTCTCGAGATTGAGTCGACGCCGCATCTCCCACTTCCCAAATCCGAACCCACCGTTGACTCTCCCTCTGCCTGAATACACCGTGGACTCTCCCTCTGTCTGAATACACTGCCGGTTCTCCCTCTTTTCGATTCTGAATCGTCGTTGTTCTCCCCTCGCCTCAACGGTAAGCGTGGCAAGAGATGGTGACGAAAGGATCTGGATCTCTTTTGTTCTTCTTCTTTTCCCTTCGTTTTCTCTTTCGATTCCGTTGGCTGGAGTTATCTCGCGACCCGTAGTTGTTTTTGGTTTGTTGATTTTGCGTTTTTGATGTTTCTAGTTAAGATGTGGTGATGATTTTTTTTTTTTTGTTGGTGTTGAAGCTGGTGCTTAACATCTTCATTGGTGAGAGTGGAGATCGTCTCACCAGAGCCTCCAAGGTTTTCCTTTGTAATTCGTTTCTCTTTGTTTTGTCGATTCACACAGTAAGTACTGGTATGCTCTAATCGAATCAGTTCTTTTGATAGGTGTTGGAACAATTGAGTGACCAAACTCCTGTTTTCTCCAAGGGTGAGTTGAATCAGACCCTCAATTTCATTCTTGAGGACAATCAATAAGTGAATGAAATTGTGTGATGATTAATCTTTCTAATCGAATAGTCAGAGATTATAGCTATCAGTAGTCCTCTACGTTTTTATTCATTGTTTGCTTGGAAAATTGCTTTCTGTTTTGTTTGGTATGTTTTGGGAATGCAGAATCGTGACTTTCAAGGACTTGTCCCAGTGACGTTGAAGAAAATAACCGAGTCTTCTCAGTCGGGTGGTGATATCATGGATGGGAATCGAGCTTACAAACGTACAATCTCTTTTAAAAACCTATTTCTCAGTTTTCTTCCGTGTTTTTCGTACAAGAAGTTTACTCAGTATTGGCATGTGTATCTTACACAAGTCTCACTTGTTGGGATAGTTTGTGACAAAGACGTCTCAAAAGTCATTGAAGTTAGATTCACTCTTGATGATGGAACATGACGAATCGACTGTAAAAGATGGTAAATCTAGAACATCATTTTGATAAACGCAACACTTGTTTTAGGTATGAAAGTGAGACATGAAACATAGAAAATGTTTGTAATTGGAGTTGTGTCTTTGTTATTAGGGTGAATGGAAGTTTCGACGCTAGAGAAATGGAGTCAGTGCAGTGAGTGTATCTTCTATCGACCGGAATCTACGGTATGGACTTATATGTTGTTCTTGAGCGTCCTTGTTACTGTGTGGCACGTCGCATAAGATGCAAAGCTCGTGTTGGAATCCAGCACAGATTCACGAAAGACGATGCAATGAAATGGTTCCAAGTCAAATATGAAGGAGTCATTCTCAACAAGTCTCAAAACATTACTGGCTAGAAAAAACAGAGATCTATGTTTTTGATCTCATTGTTGCTTAGTGAGAGTGCCAAGACTGAGATGTTACTGGCTAGAAAAAACAGAGATCTATGGGTTTGGGTTAAAAGCTTCTTCACCTGACATGTTAAGTGCAAATAATTAATGTAGGTGAGAAACACATGAAGTTGGATGGAAATAGGAAGCTGACGATACAATTCAGGCTGATGAATTTTGCAAAGAATATTTCACAGGCTCTAAGGTTAATAGCTAGCTCCTCTAATCTTTCTTTGTCAATAGTAAGCACTGTAAAATTATGGAGATTTATTTCAGATAACGATGTTGATTTTCTTGCTCTGTTTCAGTTGTTGTGGTGAATCAAGACAATGCCAATGGTGAAGATGATGTAAAAGCTGTAGTGGGCAAGCGAAGGCATCCATGGATGGTGGAGAGTGGAATGGAGATGTGGTTGCTAGAGTTTCTGAGATTTTTCGTTAAAAGGTGTTTATGAATGGTGGAAGAGAAGAAGACTCAATTCATGGGGAGTTCATGGCTGTGGGATCAGACTTGGCGGATTGGTTGGTATTGTCTATAGACTAAGTTAGTTTAAAATTTGTATATTTTTTGTTACTCAGACTTGGTTATTTATAAAATATTTTTTTTCTGAACTTATCTTGAATATTTTTTATATAAATACAATGGATACAAAATATAAATAATAATAACAATCGAATATGGCTCTCGGCTACAAAATATTTTAATACAATTCACAATAATACAACAAATTTAAAAAGCTACTACAAAATATAAGATAACGAGAAGATGGTGCTACAATTAAATATATCAAAGCGAAATATTAGAGTTACTATAAAATGTAAAATGGCAATAATAGGTTGTTGTTATAAACTATATAATAGCTACGAATTTCGCGCTATAATCGATCACAATATAATAGCAGGAAAAATTTACGCTATTGTAGGAGGGGGTTCTAAGATAGATCCTCATGTCATGGCCAACATTAAAACGCTGTAATAGGCATATTATAGTGTTTTCACTGTCAATTTGCATTTTTCTTGTAGTGTCTGATTTTAAAATCATATGTCCCCCATATATATATGAATAAAACGGACATGAGTAACACTGTAATCACAACATGTTAACCCCCAAGCACCACAAAAATAACAAGAGAGCAATTGAATCAATATATATAAATGAATGTATACCATAACTTACATTGTGCTAAGTTCATAGCATAAGAAATTCAAAAGCTTCAGTCTTTATAATGAACCCATCTTCCAATACCCACAAATGCCTTATTGAAACATCTCAGGAGGGAAGTCATCAAGCTTAACTTCTGATTCCGCAAAACAGTCTCCAAGAACCGAGAACCACGTATCATCAGTTGCACTCAGGCCAACCGATCTACATTATTTAAAAAATTGAAATAAATCAGATATGATATATATCATACATCGGAGCAAATTTATAATTTTCCAAATTTTTTTATTTTTTATTTTTATTTTTGTGTTCTCTAATTATCAGAGTTAATAAATGTATTATCAATTGGGTGATCGTAGAATGCTCTTGGCTCCTTGTGCTTCTCCCCGATACAATCTCATGTATAACAAATTGAGGTTGCCCTTCCCTCAGACGAAGAGCCTTTTTAAAAAAATCATATGAAATAGAGAGGAGTCACTAGTAAATCCTACTTATATTCAAAACTTTAAGTTCTTAGATGATACCTTTTCAAAAGTCGCACAAAACTCCAAAAACTGAAGTACATTTCAAACATCTTTTGGGGGTATGCTACAAAGAAGCAATCACAATTTGTTTCTGGAAACTGAAGTACATTTCAAAATCACAATCAAAACCGAATTACATTTCCGGCATTGACTTTCCCCCAAAAGATGCTGGAAATGTACTTCAATTTTTGGAGTTTTGTGCGACTTTTGAAAATGTATCATCTATGAACTTAAACTTTTAAATATAAGAAGGATTTACTAGTGAGTGCTCTGTACTTCATATGACTTTTGTTGAATAGGCTATTGGTTTGAGGGAAGGGCAACCTCAATTTGTTATAAGTGAGATTGTATGGGGGCGAATCCCAAGGAGCCAAGAGTATTCTACGCTCACCCAAATGATAATACAACTATTTACTCTGATAATTTACACAGGAGAAGAGTAAGATTTTTTATTTCTTGGAAAAATATTGATTTTCTCTGATGGATGATGCATATCATATCATATTTATTTCAATATTTCTTTTTAAATAATGTAGATCGGTTGGCCTAAGTGAAACTGGTGATACGTGGTTCTCGGTTCTTGGTGAATGTTTTGCGGAATCATAAGTTAAACTTGATGACTTCCCTTTTGAGATTTTTCAAAAAGGCATTGGTGAGTATGAGAAGATGGATTCATTACAAAGGCTGAAGCTTTTGAATTTCTTATGCGATGAAACCCTTAGCACAATGTAAGTTATAGTGACATTCATATATATATATTGAATCAATTGTTCTCTTGTTATTTTTGTGGTGCATGGGAGTTAACATGTTGTGATGAGTATTTTAGGGTGCTAAAGAAATTCATTGTTAACAAAAAAATATTATGCGATAAAAGAAAAAGGACGCAAAAGAAAAGTTGAACGCATCAATAGCTATGGTAACTGTAAATCTACTTAATTAGGTATTTAGAGTTTAGAAACACTTAGATTCATTCTAATTATTTTTTTTTTGTAGGAGACACAACAACATCAGAAGATTGATATATCATAGTTTTTAGGACTTTTAACCATGGCATATGGCTTGTTATCGAGTCTTTTAGAGTCCTTTGGAGTCCTTTTATGTGTGTTTACAGGTCTAGGTACGTTTGGAGCGGATTTTGAGATTATGGCGCATTCTGGAGCATTTTGGAGCATTTGGCCGAGAGGAAGAGTTCACTGCCCATATCAGACATCTGTGTCGATCGACACAGCATGTGCATCGGTCGACACAGACGCGAGTCAAACTTATTCTTGGCGGTTTATAGAAGAGTTTGGAAATTACAACAAAGCCCAGAAGTTTCTCATAATTACAAAGAAGCCCCAGACGAGTTTAAATCATTATATTAGGGTTTTTAGCCACTTGTTTAGGCTACGCTTTTACTTACGCATTATTTTACTTTGAGAGAGTTAGGGGCTGATCTTGTACTCGAGAGAGAAGAGATTTCGAACCCCAATTCTTTATTTTATTTTATGCTATTTGGTTTTCTATTCATGATGTCTTCTGTTTCGATGATCATGTCTGAGTAGTTTACCAGTTTGGTTTAGGGATTCTCACAGGGGATTTCATGGAATTTTAGGTTGATCAATCTGTAGGGATTCAAATCTTTCTAGTTCTTCATCTAGGGTTGTTCTTATTGCTTGATCTGAATTGGCCACTTAGATTATTGTTGTTAGGTTGATTTCTGCAACGAAAGTTGATTAATTAACTAGAAAGAACCTAGATGAGCAATTTAACTATTCGCAAAGAAATTTGGCTTAGGAGAATTGTGAACGAAAGAACCTGAGATTAATGCTTGTTTAGAACTCTAGGATTCGCAACGAAAGTTAGCTTGCTAGGTTGTTAGACATCGATAATATTCGCAACGAAAGTTGGTCTATTATAATTCTGTGATTCTAGTTCTAGAACGTTTCTTAATTAGATCCCGATTGATTGATTACCCTATAGTCCTGATTTCCTGAGAACTCCCTTGACCTGGCGCTTTACCTGATTGCTTACAAACCGATTTCTTTAATTCCTGCTTTGATTTACTGCTTTCATACTGCTGCACCTAGCTTAATTCGACGTTCTATAATCTATCGTAAGACGCTTGAGTCTCTGTGGATTTGATACCCTATATACTACTGGTTCACGTCTGTGCACTTGCAGTGTAGATTTGGAGATTAAAACCTGATCGTATCAAGTTTTTGGCGCCGTTGCCGGGGACTCTTTGAGTCTTCGATAGATTTGAGTTTAGAGTTGAGACTAGGTTTTTCGTTTTTATTTTACTGATTTATTTTTTCTGTTTTTCTCTGTTTCGCAGGTCAGGTTCGACAGAATCGGCTTGTATCGATCGACACAGTTTCACGACTAGCATCGATCGACGCCTTTCTTTCATCGATCGACACACTGCGAAAACATACAGTTTATGCCTGATCGCACCTTGAGGAGAAATTCGGACAAGGAGCTCGTGAAACTTGAACTTAAGGAGCTTGCTAAGCTAGAAAGAGAGAACAGAAAAGCTCAGAAGAAAGCTAAGATGGCGAACGTTAATCAGGTTCCTTTGATTTTGAGACCTGATGCTGAGGGAGTACTGAGAGACCGACAGAACAACCCGTACAATGATGAGGGGCAAAGGATCGATGCTGAGGGATGTGTAATCCCTAATCCTGAACAGCCTCAAGGTCAGGGGCAGATGATTAATCCTCCTGCTGCTGAGAGGACTCTTGCTGACTACAACCGTCCCGATGAGTTATATGCTAACCGGTCAGCAATTGTACCTCCTGGCTTTGAGAGGAATGACTTTGAGAGGAATGACTTTGAGATCAAGACTGTCTACTACTCTATTCTGAGGCAGAATCCTTTCCATGGTTTCCCACATGAGCAACTCATGGATCATATTGATGAATTTGAAGACTTCATCACTGGGATGAAGTACAATGGGGTATGACTACCTGTATCTCAAACTTTTCCCCTATTCTCTCGCTGGAGACACTGTAGCTTGGCTGAAACAAATTCCACCTGAGAAGTTTACTACTTGGGACGCTGTGAAGAAGGAGTTTTTGAGGCACTTTTATGATGATGCTCGCTCTGATCAGTCGAGACAGGATATTCTCACCTTCACCCAAGGTCCTATAGAGCCTCTTAAGTCTGCTTGGATGAGATTTAAGAAGTACCAACGTGGCTGTCCTCATCATGGATTCTCTGAAGTGACGCTGCTGGGTATATTCTCCAGAGGAATTGATCTCAACTACCAGTCTGCATTAGATACTGCCAGTAATGGCAATTTCAACACCAAGACTCCTGAACAGGCTAGGACGCTGATTGATAACTTGGTGAGCAGTAATAGCACCAAGATTGCTGATAGAAGAAGGAAAGAGTCTGGTGGAAAGATCGATAATCTGGAGATTACTGATATCAGGAATAAGCTGGACACTGTTCACAGTTTGTTGACTGGAAAGAAAGCTGTCCACTTTGCTCAGGATGTTGAGGTGTTTGAAGCTGAAAAAGACAGCCAAGAAGAGGATGTGAACTACATCAGTGGCTCTGGATTTCAAGGAAACATGTTTGGAAATCAACAAGGTAATTATTATCAGAGGACTTATGGATTATCCCCCAATCAGACACCTCCTGCTGCTAGTGCTCATGAGAGCAAGATGGAAGCCATGATGGAGCGGTTGCTGGAGGGTCAGACTAAGACTGCTGTAGACTTTATCAAGAAGCTGGATGTTGTGTATGAAGATCTGAATGGGAAGTTTGAATCTTTGAGCACTCATGTGAAGAAGCTAGATGTTCAAGTCCAACAGACATCTCGAGCAATGCAAAGGCAAAATGGAGCTGGGAAAGCTGAACAGAAGCAATACGTTAATGCTGTGATCACAAGAGATGAGATTGACATGCTAGGAGAAGAAGAGAGCATCATCTCGGATTTTCTTGATGAATTCTGTCTGTCTGAGACGAGCATCGATCGACACACACTCGATGTCGATCGGTGCATGCCCGATACGATTGCTGAGACTGCTAATAATCGCACTGTGTCGATCGACACATCTTCCGCATCGATCGACACATATCGCAGACGAGACCAGAAATCTGCAATAGTCCCTGAACGAGTCTGTGAGCCTTTTGTACCACATTTTAAGCCTCAAAAGCTGTCCAAACAGGAGCTAGACGAAGCTAAACGCAAGGCAGTAATGGAAAAGGAGTTGATTCAGATTTCAGAGAAGCTTCCAGACCCATGAATCTTTGTGCTTGACTGTTCCATCCATAAGTACAGATTCACGCATTCTCTATGTGACTCAGGATCTGGTGTGAATCTTATGTCATACTCTGTGGATAAGAGGTTGGGACTGATGGATTTCCAGCCTACTAGGATCTCTCTTATCCTAGCTGATCGATCGAAGAAGTATCCAAAAGGAGTTCTTGAGGACGTTCTTGTCAGAGTTGGAAAATACTTGATTCCAACAGACTTTGTGGTACTGAAGTATGCGGTTGAACCGGATGATCCTTTGCTGCTTGGAAGACCCTTCTTAGCTACTGCTGGCGCAGTGATTGATGTGAGACGTGGTATGATTGATCTCCAACTGGGAGATAAGCCATTTCAATTCAAGATGGACAGGAAGCAGAGAGCCACCATTTATGGACAGAGCTTCAGTGTTGAGGTGGAACCAGAGGTTCCTATTGGAGAAGAGAAGATGGCAGTTCACTCTGAACTTGCTTTAACATCTTCAGATCCTGCAACTGCTCTTAAGCAGAAAGCTCCAGATCTCTCTCATCCACCAAAGCACATGTATAAAGCTTCTAAACTTAAACCTCCTAATCCATCAGCTTTGACTGCAGGAATACGTAGAAACCCACCCATGCTTCGCTCCCGCCCTTGTTCTACTCACTCGTTCCTTGGGAGATCTCATGATCCGAAAGCTTATACGCCACCTTGGATGAAAAGACATTCACAGAGACATTCAAAGTCTCTGTTGAATTCTCCATAAGTCCGACCTCCTTTCCATAGTCAAGCTACTGACTTTAAACAAGCGCTGAGCTAGACACCACTGGGGACAGTGTGTTTCAAGTGTGGGGGAGGTAGCTACTGACGCACGCTTTTGTTTTCTTAGAGTCAGTCCAAATTTTTTTTATTGAGTCAAATTGAGTAGGAAACAAGGACTTTTTGAGGAGATTACCACACTTGCAGGAACTTAAGTGACCATTGAATGAGTTGCAGATGATCTATGACTATTAGAAAACCCAACACAGACCAGCCTACTGAGGACACCCATATCACTTCAGGTATTCGGAGGATCCATTACTTGACTTCACACTTTAACTTGACTTAATTTTCTCTCCTATGGGCTTGGTATACTTTGAGTCGGATTCCTCTGTTGGTCCTGGCACAACTTGTAAACATGTCTGATTATGGTTCCCTTCTCTCCTGCCTTGAAAGTAAAGAAAGTAAAAAAAAAAAAGAGAGATAAAACTGAGGATAAGCTAGTAACTTCGAAGTGGTCGCGGGAGTGGTAGAGACCCCTATTACCTCCTGTGCATCAATGGAAACATGTCCAAAGTATGCCCCAGTAAGGGAAGAGCACTGATAGAAAAAATAAAATGATATCCAGTGATAAAAAAATCAGTGCTAAGGAAGGGAAAAGAAGAAAGGGACCAGAAGAAAAAGTTGAGTGGTCAGGTGCTAACAAGAGTAAGAATCCATGTGTTCTTTGATCGATACCCCATAGGTGAGACTGCACTTATTAGCTTATAGAAACCAGTATGGTGAATTTGGATGCTCTGAATGTGATTGTGGAGTTTACTCAGGATAGTTGCTAAGTGTGGGAGAAGTACATGTTGGTCTTGATGTTAGCAGGTTCATTTCATGTGGCTTACTAAGGGGAATCTGAGTGTGGTGCTTCAACGATGAAACGAGTTTCTGATGTTTTCAAACTTCTTCTCCTGATCTTGGTCTTATGTTTGCTTGAGGGCAAGCAAAAGCTAAATGTGGGGGAGTTGATATATCATGGTTTTTAGGACTTTTATTCATGGTATATGTCTTGTTATTGAGTCTTTTAGAGTCCTTTCGAGTCCTTTTATGTGTGTTTACATGTCTAGGTACGTTTGGAGCGGATTTGGAGATTATGGCGCATTCTGGAGCATTTTGGAGCATTTGGCCGAGAGGAAGAGTTCACTGCCCATATCAGACATCTGTGTCGATCGAAAAGTGATTTGAATCTGAGTGACTTCTCCTTGATTGCATCACACATCATATAAAAATCTACCTGAATCAATACATTCAAAGATATAAGTACAAAATCACCCCCCCCCCCCCCCCCCCCGAAAGAATAACCCATCTAAGACAATAAAAAACCATAAGAGAAAAGAAATAATGAAATTTTGCAATGGGATTCAGGAGATCGATGGTCTGAAGATCTGTAGATGAAGAGTTTCAAAAAGGGTTTCTCAAGTCATGTTAAAGACATAATAGCAAAGTAGAAGTAGTTTTAGATGTATCTGATTTACATGCAGCTGAGAATTTGATCGACTAAATTATGTTCAAAGATAAGGCCAAAGACCTGATTTTGTTTATTTAGATTCGATCATATGTTAGAAAATCAATGAATAAAAACCAAAAAAAGACAGATTTTAACTGATATTTTTTCAAAAATATTATATAATCAGACATATTACGGTAAGAAGATGAGATCAGGTAAGGAAGAGATGATGAGGCAAAGTAGAAAGGTTTTTTTTTTCCATTATCGGCAGGAAAAATCGTGAATAAACCCTAGAAGTTATTATGTCCGATTTTCTTTTTCTAGCAAATCTAATTATAATTGGTTATTTGGCCAGATAAATATTGAGAGAAATGACGATTGAGACTGAAACAAAAAAATGTTGGGCTGAATTAACATTACAAATTAACCATATCTTACTAATACTATAAATCATCTAAAGTAATTCAAATTAATATCAATGTTGAAAGGTAAAAAATGTTATAAAAAATAATTTTGCCACAAGAGATAAAAATGCACTGGATGAAAAAAATATTCTAAATGGTATTGCCACAAAACGTTTGTGCAGCTTTTTAGGAGAATTGGAAATCTCCATTTCCACCAAGAGTTTTCTTTATTTACAAAAGGCACAAATCGTGTTTTAAACTATAATTAGGTTTTTCCATCCATTGTTTAGACTGCACTTATTTTATTTCCAGAGATATTTGTAGCAGTGGTTTTGGGGGTGATTTCCAGAGATTTTGAAACCTTTTAACTCTTCTATTGATTTCTCTGTGCAATATATTTATTCTATGATTTATGTTTCATTAATTTTTTTTACAATTTCCAGAGAATAAGACCGTTGTAATAGAGTAAATAGATTGCATAACGAAGTCAATCACAAGAGTTCAGATTTACTAAAAATCAATCACAAGAACTCAGATTTATACTATGCATTTCTAACGCGTTTAGCTTTTCGGCACAAACTTGTTTAGATTCAGCATTCATTTGCGACACAATTGCAATCTGTTGTTCGTTTCTAACCTTAACCTCATTATTCTCAACTTCAGCTTTAGCAAACTCATCTTTTATCTTTTGATGCAGCAGTGTCTCCTATAAGAAAAATATTTTAGAACGAATCAAGTGTTTCCAAACTCTAAATACCTAATTAAGTAGATTTACGATTATCTTAGCTATTGATGCGTTCAAATTTTCTTTTGCGTCCTTTTTCTTTTATCGCATAAGATTTTATGGTCAACAATGAATTTCCTAACACCCTGAAATACTCATCACAACATGTTAACCCCCAAACACCACAAAAATAACAAGAGAACAATTGATTCAATATATATATACATATATATATATATATATGACTGTCACTATAACTTACATTGTGCTAAGGGTTTCATCGCATAAGAAATTCAAAACTTTAGCCTTTGTAATGAACCCATCTTCTCACACTCACCAATGCCTTTTTGAAAAATCTCAAAAGGGAAGTCATCTAGTTTAACTTCTGATTCCGCAAAAATTCACCAAGAACCGAGAACCACGTAGCATCAGTTTCATTTAGGCCAACCGATCTACATTATTTTAAAAAATATTGAAATAAATCCGATATGATATGCATCATCCATCAGAGAAATTCGATACTTTTCCAAGAAAAAAATCTTACTTTTCTCTTCTGTAAATTATCAGAGTAAATAGTTGTATTATCATTTGGGTGAGCGTAGAATACTCTTGGATCCTTGGGTTTCTCCCCGATACAATCTCACATATAACAAATCTAGGTTGCCCTTCCTTCAAACCAAGAGCCTATTAAACAAAAGTCATATGAAGTACATAGCAGTCACTACTAAATCCTTCTTATATTTAAAAGTTTAAGTTCATAGATGATACATTTTCAAAAGTCGCACAGAACTCCAAAAACTGAAGTACATTTCCAGTATCTTTTGGGGGAAAGTCAATGCTGGGAATGTAATTCAGTTTTGATTGTGATTTTGAAATGTACTTTAGGTTCCAGAAACAAATTGTGATTGCTTCTTTGTAGCATTGACTTCCCCCCAAAAGATGCTGGAAATGTACTTCAGCTTTTGGAGTTATGTGCGACTTTTGAAAATTTATCATCTATGAACTTAAACTTTTGAATATAAGAAGGATTTACTAGTGACTGCTCTGTACTTCATATGACTTTTGTTGAATAGGCTCTTGGTTTGAGGGAAGGGCAAACTCGATTTGTTATATGTGAGATTGTATCGGGGAGAAACCCAAGGATCCAAGAGTATTCTACGCTCACCCAAATGATAATACAACTATTTACTCTGATAATTTACAGAGGAGAAAAGTAATATTTTTTTTCTTGGAAAAGTATCGATTTTCTCTGATGGATGATGCATATCATATCAGATTTATTTCAATATTTTTTGAAAATAATGTAGATCGGTTGGCCTAAATGAAACTGATGCTACGTGGTTCTTGGTTCTTGGTGAATTTTTGCGGAATCAGAAGTTAAACTTGATGACTTCCCTTTTGAGATTTTTCAAAAAGGCATTGGTGAAGATGGGTTCATTACAAAGGCTGAAGCTTTTGAATTTCTTATGCGATGAAACCCTTAGCACAATGTAAGCTATAATAACTTTCACACACACACACACACACACACACACACACACACACACACACACACACACACACACACACACACACACACACACACACACACACACACACACACACACACACACACACACACACACACACACACACACACACACACACACACACACACACATATATATATATATAGAATCAATTGTTCTCTTGTTATTTTTGTGGTGCTTGGGGGTTAACATGTTGTGATGAGTTTTTCAGGGTGAAAAGGAAATTCATTGTTGACAATAAAATCTTATGCGATAAAAGAAAAAGGACGAAACAGAAAAGTTGAACGCATCAATAGCTAAGGTAACCGTAAATCTACTTAATTAGATATTTAGAGTTTGGAAACACACGATTCATTCTAAAATATTTTTTTTTGGCTGGAGAAACAACTGCATCAGAAGATAAAAGATGAGTTTGCTAAAGCTGAAGCAGATAATAATGGGGTTAAGTTGACAAATGAATAATAGATTGCAATCCTGTCACAAATGGATGCTGAATCTAAACAAGTTTGTGCCGAAAAGCTAAACGCGTTAGATATGCAAAGTATAAATCTGAACTCTTGTGATTGATTTTTGTTTTTTGTAAATCAACATAATTCATAAACACAGCCACATAGAAAATTGCAAAAGTTCAAATCATAAAGATTGTCATCAATTTTCATTAGAACATACAAAATCAATTTTCTTCTCAAACATGGAATCTGTTCTTAAATCATTTTAATTAAGAGTAAAAAAAGGTATAATTACCAGAACTAAATAATATTGAATATAACTCGTAGGTAGATCAAACCAAAACTGCACATAGAAGAACACAAATCCTAAATGTTTTCCTTTGACCAAATCGTAAACATTGACCTTTCGTAAACTCGAAATCAAAAAGTTTAAGAAATCAAAAAAGGATTATCTATATATGTATAAAAAATCATAAACACTAATTAATTCACCACTCATCACAATTCCAAGTAAATCATAGATCATTGAAAAAAAAATCATAGAATCCTTTGTGAGATTTAAAGACATATCACCTCATCTCGCATGAAAAGTGATTTGAATCTGAGTGACTTCTCCTTGATTGCATCACACATCATATACAAATCTACCAAAATCAATATATTCGAAGATATAAGTACAAAATCAACCCACCAAAGAATAACCCATCTAAGACTAAAAAAAAAACCATAAGAGAAAAGAAATAATGAAATTTTGCAAAGGGATTCAGGAGATCGAAGGTCTGAAGATCTGTAGATGAAGAGTTTCAAAAAGGGTTTCTCAAGTCATGTTAAAGACATAATGGCAAAGTAGAAGTAGTTTTAGATGTATCTGATTTACATGTAGCTGAGAATTTGATCGACTAAATTATGTTCGAAGATAAGGCCAAAGACCTGATTTTGTTTATTTAGATTCGATCAAATCTTAGGAAATCAATGAATAAAAAACAAAAAGACAGATTTTTACCTGAGATTTGTCAAAAATATTATATAATCAGACATATTACAGTAAGAAGATGAGATCGGGATGAGGCAGAGTAGAAAGGTTTTTTCTATTATCGGCAGAAAAAAAAATCGTGAATAAACCCTAGAAGTTATTATGTCTGATTTTCTTTTTCTATAAAATCTAATTGTAATTGGTTATTGGGCCAGATAAATATTGAGAGAAATGACGATTGAGCCTGAAACAAAACAACGTTGGGCTGAATTAACATTACAAATTAACCATATCTTACTAATACTATAAATCATCTAAAGTAATTCAAATTAATATCAATGTTGAAAGTTAAAAAATGTTAAAAAAATACATCAAGACAGTATTTATTCTTCATACCAAATAAATAAAAATCAATTAATCTATTAGCTATTAGCTATTTTAAAATATGTTATTGGGAACACACAATATAAACATATTTTACAAATCCTGTTTTAGACTATAATTAGGTTTTTCCATCCATTGTTTAGACTACACTTATTTTATTTCCAAAGATATTTGTAGCAGAGTTTTTGGGGGTGATTTCCAGAGATTTTGAAACCCTTTAACTCTTCTATTGATTTCTTTGTGCAATATATTTATTCTATGATTTATGTTTCGTTAGTTGTTTTTTACAATTTCCAGAGAATAAGACCGTTGTCATAGAGTAAATAGAATGCATAAAGAAGTCAATCACAAGAGTTCAGATTTACAAAAAATCAAATCACAAGAGTTCCTATTTATACTATGTATTTCTAACGCGTTTAGCTTTTCGGCACAAACTTGTTTAGATTCAGCATCCATTTGCGACACAATTGCAATCTGATGTTCATTTCTAACCTTAACCCCATTATTATCAACATCAGCTATGGCAAACTCATCTTTTATCTTTTGAAGCAGCAGTGTCTCCTATAAAAAAGATTTTAGAATGAATCAAGTGTTTCCAAACTCTAAATACCTAATTAAGTATATTTACGGTTATCTTAGCTATTGATGGGTTCAAATTTTCTTTTGCATCCTTTTTCTTTCATCGCATAAGATTTTATGGCAACAATGAATTTCCTAGCACCCTGAAATACTCATCACAACATGTTAACCCCCAAACACCACAAAAATAACAAGAGAACAGTTGATTCAATATATGACTGTCTGTCACTATAACTTACATTGTGCTAAGGGTTTCATCGCATAAGAAATTCATAAGCTTCAGCCTTTGTAATGAACCCATCTTCTCATACTCACCAATGCCTTTTTGAAAAATCTCAAAAGGGAAGTCATCAAGTTTAACTTTTGATTCCGCAAAACATTCACCAAGAACCGAGAACCACGTAGCATCAATTTCACTTAGGCCAACCGATCTACATTATTTTAAAAAAATATTGAAATAAATCTGATATGATATGCATCATCCATCAGATAAAATCGATACTTTTCCAAGAAAAAAAAATCTTACTTTTCTCCTCTGTAAATTATCAGAGTAAATAGTTGTATTATCATTTGGGTGAGCGTAGAATACTCTTGGATCCTTGGGTTTCTCCCCGATACAATCTCACATATAACAAATCTAGGTTGCCCTTTCCTCAAACCAAGAGCCTATTAAACAAAAGTCATATGAAGTACATAGCAGTCACTAGTAAATCCTTCTTATATTCAAAAGTTTAAGTTCATAGATGATACATTTTCAAAAGTCGCACAGAACTCCAAAAACTGAAGTACATTTCCAGAATCTTTTGGGGGAAAGTCAATGCTGGGAATGTAATTCAGTTTTGATTGTGATTTTGAAATGTACTTCAGGTTCCAGCAACAAATTGTGATTGCTTCTTTGTATCATTGACTTTCCCCCAAAAGATGCTGGAAATGTACTTCAGGTTTTGGAGTTATGTGCGACCTTTGAAAATTTATCATCTATGAACTTATACTTTTGAATATAAGAAGGATTTACTAGTGACTGCTCTGTACTTCATATGAATTTTGTTGAATAGGCTCTTGGTTTGAGGGAAGAGCAACCTCAATTTGTTATATGTGATTTTCTATCGGGGAGAAGCCCAAGGAGCCAAGAGTATTCTACGCTCACCCAAATGATAATACAACTATTTACTCTGATATTTACAGAGGAGAAAAGTAAGATTTTTTTTCTTGGAAAAGTATCGATTTTCTTTGGTGGATGATGCATATCATATCAGATTTATTTCAAATGTTTTTTAAAAAATAATGTAGATCGGCTGGCCTAAGTGAAACTGATGATACGTGGTTCTCGATTCTTGGTGAATGTTTTGCGGAATCAGAAGTTAAACTTGATGACTTCCCTTTTGAGATTTTTCAAAAAGGCATTGGTGAGTATGAAAAGATGGGTTCATTACAAAGGCTGAAGCTTTTGAATTTCTTATGCGATGAAACCCTTAGCACAATGTAAGTTATAGTGACTTTCATATATATATATATATATAGAATCAATTGTTCTCTTGTTATTTTTGTGGTGCTTGGGGGTTAACATGTTGTGATGAGTTTTTTGGGGTGAAAAGGAAATTCATTGTTGACCATAAAATCTTATGCGATAAAAGAAAAAGGACGAAACAGAAAAGTTGAACGCATCAATAGCTAAGGTAACCGTAAATCTACTTAATTAGATATTTAGAGTTTGGAAACACACGATTCATTCTAAAATATATTGTTTTTGTAGGAGAAACAGCTGCATAAGAAGCTAAAAGATGAGTTTGCCAAAGCTGAAGCAGAGAATAATGGGGTTAAGTTGACAAATGAATATCAGATTGCAATCCTGTCGCAAATGGATGCTGAAACTGAACAAGTTTGTGCCGTAAAGCTAAACGCGTTAGATATGCAAAGTATAAATCTGAACTCTTTTGATTGATTTTGTTGTAAATCAACATAATTCATAAACACAGCCACATAGAAAATTGCAAAGTTCAAATCATAAAGCTTGTCATCAAATTTCATTAGAACATACAAAATCAATTTTCTTCTCAATCATGGAATCTGTTCTTAAATCATTTTAATTAAGTTAAAAAAGTTTAATTACCAGAACTCAATAATATTGAAGAACCCAAATCCTAAACATTTTCCTTTGACCAAATCCTAAACATTGACCTTTCGTTAAACTCGACATCAAAAAGTTTAAGAAATTAAAAAGGATTATCTATATATGTATAACAAATTATAAACACTAATTAATTCACCACTCATCACAATTCCAAGTAAATCATAGATCATTGGAAAAAAATCAGAGAATCCTTTGTGAGATTTAAAGACATATCACCTCATCTCGCAGGAAAAGTGCTTTGAATCTGAGTGACTTCTCCTTCATTGCATAACACATCATATACAAATCTACATGAATCAATATATTCGAAGATATAAGTACAAAATCAACCCACCAAAGAATAACCGATGCATCTAAGACTAAAAAAAAAACCATAAGAGAAAATAAATAATAAAATTTTGCAATGGGATTCAGGAGATCGAAGGTCTGAAGATCTGTAGATGAAGAGTTTCAAAAAGGGTTTCTCAAGTCATGTTAAAGACATAATAGCAAAGTAGAAGTAGTTTTAGATGTATCTGATTTACATGCAACTGAGAATTTGATCGACTAAATTATGTTCGAAGATAAGGCCACATACCAGATTTTGTTTACTTAGATTCGATCAAATCTTAGGAAATCAATGAATAAAAAACAAAAAGACAGATTTTTACCTGAGATTTGTCAAAAATATTATATAATCAGACATATTACAGTAAGAAGATGAGATCGGGTAAGGAAGAGATGAGGCAGAGTACAAAGGTTTTTTCCCATTGTCGGCAAGAAAAAATTGTGAATAAACCCTAGAAGATATTATGTTCGATTTTCTTTTTCTAGCAAATCTAATTGTAATTGGTTATTGGGCCAGATAAATATTGAGAGAAATGACGATTGAGTCTGAAACAAAACAATGTTGGGCTGAATTAACAATACAAATTAACCATATCTTACTAATACTATAAATCATCTAAAGTAATTCAAATTAATATCAATGTTGAAAGGTAAAAAATGTTATAAAAAATACATCAAGACAGTATTTATTCTTCATACCAAATAAATAAAAATCAATTAATCTATTTGCTATTAGCTATTTTAAAATATGTTATTGGGAACACACAATATAAACAATTTTTACAATTTGTTTCTATATAAAATTAATTTATTATATAAAAATTAAAAATTGAATGTGAGTATTAAATAAATAATAATATGAACTCAAACAACTAAAATTATATCTTTGGAAAAAGAACCATTCAAAAGGAAAGTCCCAAGTAAGAATATATAGGTAGAATGTACAAAAGGTCTTTAATTTAATTTAATTTCTAATTACACTGATTATGAATCTACCCCTTATCTTTTTGGATACATTCAGTCAACAAAATTAAAAGATAAAAATGCACTGGATGAAAAAAATATTCTAAACGGTATTGCCACAAAACTTTTGTGCAGCTTTTTAGGAGAATTGGAAATCTCCATTTCCACCAAGAGTTTTCTTTATTTACAAAAGACACAAATCGTGTTTTAGACTATAATTAGGTTTTTCCATCCATTGTTTAGACTACACTTATTTTATTTCCAGAAATATTTGTAGCAAAGTTTTTGGGGGTGATTTCCAGAGATTTTGAAACCCTTTACCTCTTCTATTGATTTTTTTGTGCAATATATTTATTCTATGATTTATGTTTCATTAATATTTTTTACAATTTCCAGAGAATAAGACCGTTGTCATAGAGTAAATAAATTGCATAAAGAAGTCAATCACAAGAGTTCAGATTTATACTATGCATTTCTAACGCGTTTAGCTTTTCGGCACAAACTTGTTTAGATTCAACATCCATTTGCGACACAATTGCAATCTGTTGTTCATTTCTCAACTTAACCCCATTATTCTCTACTTCAGCTTTGGCAAACTCATCTTTTATCTTTTGATGCAGCTGTGTCTCCTACAAAAAAAAATTTAGAATGAATCAAGTGTTTCCAAACTCTAAATACCTAATTAAGTAGATTTACGGTTATCTTAGCTATTGATGCGTTCAAATTTTCTTTTGCGTCCTTTTTCTTTTATCGCATAAGATTTTATGGTCAACAATGAATTTCCTAGTACCCTGAAATACTCATCACAACATGTCAACCCCCAAACACCACAAAAATAACAAGAGAACAGTTGATTCAATATATATATATATACATATATGACTGTCACTATAACTTACATTATGCTAAGGGTTTCATCGCATAAGAAATTCATAAGCTTCAGCCTTTGTAATGAACCCATCTCCTCATACTCACCTATGCCTTTTTGAAAAATCTCAAAAGGGAAGTCATCAAGTTTAACTTCTTATTCCGCAAAACATTCACCAAGAACCGAGAACCAGATAGCATCAGTTTCACTTAGGCCAACCGATCTACCTTATTAAAAAAAATATTGAAATAAATCTGATATGATATGCATCATCCATCAGAGAAAATCGATACTTTTCCAAGAAAAAAATCTTACTTTTCTCCTCTGTAAATTATCAGAGTAAATAGTTGTATTATCATTTGGGTGAGCGTAGAATACTCTTGGATCCTTGGGTTTCTCCCCGATACAATCTCACATATAACAAATCGAGGTTGCCCTTCCCTCAAACCAAGAGCCTATTAAACAAAAGTCATATGAAGTACATAGCAGTCACTAGTAAATCCTTCTTATATTCAAAAGTTTAAGTTCATAGATGATACATTTTCAAAAGTCGCACAGAACTCCAAAAACTGAAGTACATTTCCAGCATCTTTTGGGGGAAAGTCAATGTTGGGAATGTAATTCAGTTTTGATTGTGATTTTGAAATGTACTTCAGGTTCCACCAACAAATTGTGATTGCTTCTTTGTAGCATTGACTTTCCCCCAAAAGATGCTGGAAATGTACTTCAGTTTTTGGAGTTTTGTGCGACTTTTGAAAATGTATCATTTATGAACTTAAACTTTTGAATATAAGAAGGATTTACTAGTGACTGCTCTGTACTTCATATGACTTTTGTTTAATAGGCTCTTGGTTTGAGGGAAGGGCAACCTCGATTTGTTATATGTGAGATTGTGTCGGGGAGAAACCCAAGGATCCAAGAGTATTCAACGCTCACCCAAATGATAATACAACTATTTACTCTGATAATTTACAGAGGAGAAAAGTAAGAATTTTTTCTTCGAAAAGTACCGATTTTCTTTGATGGATGATGCATATCATATCAGATTTATTTCAATATTTTATTAAAAAATAATGTAGATCGGTTGGCCAAAGTGAAACTGATGATACGTGGTTCTCGGTTCTTGGTGAATGTTTTCCGGAATCATAAGTTAAACCTGATGACTTCCCTTTTGAGATTTTTCAAAAAGGCATTGGTGAGTATGAAAAGATGGGTTCATTACAAAGGCTGAAGCTTTTGAATTTCTTATGCGATGAAACCCTTAGCACAATGTAAGTTATAGTGGCTTTCATATATATATTGAATCAAATGTTCTCTTGTTATTTTGGTGGTGCTTGGTTGTTACCATGTTGTGATGAGTTTTTCAGGGTGAAAAGAAAATTCATTGTTGACCATAAAATCTTATTCGATAAAAGAAAAAGGACGAAACAGAAAAGTTGAACGCATTAATAGCTAAGGTAACCGTAAATCTACTTAATTATATATTTAGAGTTTGGAAACACACGATTCATTCTAAAATATATTTTTTTTGTAAGAGAAACAGCTGCATGAGAAGATAAAAGATGAGTTTGCCAAAGCTGAAGCAGAGAATAATATGGTTAAGTTGACAAATGAATATCATATAGCAATCCTGTCGCAAATGGATGCTGAATCTGAACAAGTTTGTGCCGAAAAGCTAAACGTGTTAGACATTCAAAGTATAAATCTGAAATCTTGTGATTGATTTTGTTGTAAATCAACATAATTCATAAACACAGTGACATAGAAAATTGCAAAGTTCAAATCATAAAGGTTGTCATCAATTTTCATTAGAACATACAAAATAAATTTTCTTCTCAATCATGGAATCTGTTCTTAAATCATTTTAATTAAGAGTAAAAAAAGGTTTAATTACCAGAACTAAATAATATTGAATATAACTCGTAGGTAGATCAAACCAAAACTGCACATAGAAGAACCCAAATCCTAAACGTTTTCCTTTGACCAAATCCTAAACATTGACCTTTCGTTAAACTCGAAATCAAAAAGTATAAGAAATCAAAAAAGGATTATCTATATATATATATATATATATATATATATAACAAATCATAAACACTAATTAATTCACCACTCATCACAATTCCAAGTAAATCATAGATCATTGGAAAAAAAATCAGAGAATCCTTTGCGAGATTTAAAGACATATCACCTCATCTCGCATGAAAAGTGATTTGAATCTGAGTGACTTCTCCTTGATTGCATCACACATCATATACAAATCTACCTGAATCAATATATTCGAAGATATAAGTACAAAATCAACCCACCAAAGAATAACCCATCTAAGACTCAAAAAAAAATATAAGAGAAAAGAAATAATTAAATTTTGCAATGGGATTCGGGAGATCGAAGGTCTGAAGATCTGTATATGAAGAGTTTCAAAAAGGGTTTCTCAAGTCATGTTAAAGACATAATAGCAAAGTAGAAGTAGTTTTAGATGTATCTGAATTACATGCAGCTGAGAATTTGATCGACTAAAGTATGTTTGACGATAAGGCCAAAGACCTGATTTTGTTTATTTAGATTCGATCAAATCTTAGGAAATCAATGAATAAAAAACAAGAAAAGACAGATTTTTACCTGAGATTTGTCAAAAATATGTTGTAATCAGACATATCAGTAAGAAGATGAGATCGGGTAAGGAAGAGATGAGGAAGAGTACAAAGGTTTTTTCCCATTGTCGGCAGGAAAAAATTGTGAATAAACCCTATAGAAGATATTATGTTCGATTTTATTTTTCTATCAAATCTAATTGTAATTGGTTATTGGGCCAGATAAATATTGAGAGAAATGACGATTGAGTCTGAAACAAAACAATATTGGGCTGAATTAACATTACAAATTAACCATATCTTACTAATACTATAAATCATCTAAAGTAATTCAAATTAATATCAATGTTGAAAGGTAAAAAATGTTATAAAAAATATATCAAATTAATTCAAAATGCTAATAGATTAAGAATTTTTTTTTATTTATTTGGTATGAAGAATAAATACTGTTTTGATGTATTCTTTTTTTTGTACAGTATTTAAATAATAATATGAACTCAAACAAATCATACCAAAAAGGAAAGTAAATAAAAATCAATCCTTAATCTATTAGCTATTCCAAAATATGTTATTGGGAATACACAATATAAACAATTTTTACAAATCTTTTCTATATAAAATTAATTTATTATGTAAAAATTAAAATATTTAATGTGAGTATTAAATAAATAATAATATGAACTCAAACAAATAAAACTATATCTTTGGAAAAGGAATCTTACAATGAATTGATTCCTGCATTCTTTAGTTGTTAGTTGATTTGTGGAAAGTCCATCATTGTTTTCTATGAAATAATATAACTTGGCCGTTGGTTGTAGTATATATTGTAGGTTATAGATCATCCATTTGATAATGTATATTATATATGTTATCACTTATTGAATCAATATTATCATCTGATTTTAAAATCATAAATTATATTATGCATTATCGTAAATAAAAGTATCATTTGAATCCTAAAAAGTTGATATATTCAATTTTTAGGATTCTAATTTTGATTATAATTAATAATATAGAATATAACTTATGATTTTGAAAATAAATCATAATTTTTATCCAATATGTGCCAATATATATAATATATATCATCACTAATGTGTGGATCTATAACCGAAAATGTATTATAACTAATCGCAAATTACATTATTTCATAGAAGACAACAATGTACTCTCCACAAATAGACAAACAACAAAAGAACAATTGAATCAATTAATTGTAAGATAGTTTTTTCATTACATAGCGAATTTTAAGACCTACCACATATCGTCGGCGTTATTCAGATTGGGAGGGATGATTTGAGGGGCCAGGCATGTCGCAGACTTAAAATTCTTTTACCCTCTTTCTTTAGTGTTCAAAAAATTAATTTTGAGGTTAAATTTTTTAAAATCAGAGTGATAAAATACATAGTACATTTACGATTTTATATACTTCTCACTATTTATATTATGTAATTTCACGGAAATAGAAATGGGATATCTTTAGTTGTTTGAGAAAAATGTTAAGTAAGATTATAATTAAATGATTTAAGAATTTTATAGATAATTAAGACAACGCTAACAAACCTTTTTATAGTCTAAAACACGATTTAGGCCTTTTGTAAATAAAGAAAAAAAAATCGAGTAATAATGTAGATTTCTAATTCTCTTAAAAAGTTGTGCAAAATTTATGTATAGAAATAGTGTCGGCCGGCTGTTGATGTGGTGTTTCTAGGATGAAATGAGTTTCTAAGTTTTCCTTTCACGTCTTGGTTTTATGTTTGCTTGAGGGCAAGTAAAAGCTAAGTCTGGGGGACTTGTTATATCATGGTTTTAATGAGTTTTTAACCATAATATATGTCTTTGTTATGAGTATTTTCAGTGTTTTTGGAGTCATTTGAGTCTTTTACAGTTTTGCATGATTGGAGCTTAATTGAAGATTTTGTGAGCTTTTGGAATAATTCTGCAGTCCATATGGATTTCACAGAGGTCACTGGTTGCTTACGCACTTGGTGTCGGTCTCCACCATATCTGGACAGAAATTCTACGTAGCTTTCTAAGAGAACTCAAAATCTGCATGTTTACCTAAAAGTATTATTTATTTACAAAAAGGCTCAAATCATATTTTAGACTATAATTAGGTTTTTCCAGCCATTTTTTAGACTATACTTATTTTATTTCCAGAGAGATATGTAGCATAGCTTTTGGGGCTGATCTCTAAAGATTTTACACCCCTTTTATTCTTTTATTGATTTATTTACGCAATCTATTTATTCTATGATTTCTGTTTTATTATTATGTTTTTTACAATTTCCACAGAGTAAGACCTTTGTCATAGAATAAATAGATTGCATAAATAAACCAATCACAAGAGTTCAAATTTACAAAGAATTAATCACAAGAATTAAGAATTATACTTTGCATTTCTAATGCATTTAGATTTTCAACGGAAATTGTTTCAGATTCAACATCCATTTGCGACACAATTGCAATCCGTTGTTCATTTGTCAACTTAACCCCATTATTCTCTGCTTTAGCTTTGGCAAACTCATCCTTTATCTTCTGATACATTTGTGTCTTCTACATCAGAAAGATTTTAGAATGGATCAAGTGTTACCAAACTTCAACTCTAAATATCTAATTATGTAGACTTTACGGTTACCTTAGCTATTGCTGCGTTCAAATTTTCTTTTGCTTCCTTTTTCTTTTTATCGCATAAGATTGTATGGTCAACAATGAATTTCCTCAACACCCTAAAAGATTCATCACAACATGTTAACCCCCAAAAACCACAAAAAAAAAACAAGAGAACAATTGATTCAGTATATATGTATATATATATATATATATATATATATATATATATATATATATATATATATGAATGTACACTATAACTTACATTGTGCTAAGGGTTTTATCGCATAAGAAATTCAAAAGATTCAGTGTAATGAACCCATCTTCTCATACTCACCAATGCATTTTTGAAACATCTCAGGAGGGAAGTCATCAAGCTTAACTTCCGATTCCGCAAGACAGTCTCCAAGAACCGAACCACATATCATAAGTTGCACTTAGGCCAATCGATCTACATTATTTTAAAAAGTGAAATAAATCAGATATGATATATATATATATATATATATATATTACATCGGAGAAAATTTATACTTTTCCAAGAAAAAAATTCTTACTTTTGTCCTCTCTTAATTATCATAGAATGCTCTTGGCTCCTTGTACTTCTCCCCGATACAATCTCATTTATAACAAATTGAGGTTGCTCTTCCCTCAGACAAAGAACCTATTCAAAAGATTCATATGAAGTAGAGAGGAGTCGCTAGTAAATCCTTCTTATATTCAAAAGTTTAAGTTCATAGATGATACCTTTTCAAAGGTCGCACATATCTCCAAAAATTGAAGTACATTTCCAGCATCTTTTGGGGATAAATCAATGCTACAACGAATCAATCAAAATTTGTTGCTGGAAACTGAACTACATTTCAAAATCACTATCAAAACTTAATTACATTTCCAGCAATTACTTTCCCCCAAAAGATGCTGGAAATGTACTTCAGTTTTTATTCTGTGCGACTTTTGAAAATGTATCATCTATGAACTTAAACTTTTGAAGATAAGAAGGATTTACTAGTGACTGCTTTGTACTTCATATGACTTTTGTTAAATAGGCTCTTGGTTTGAGTGAAGGGCAACCTCAATTTGTTATATGTGAGATTGTATTTGGGAGAAGCCCAAGGAGCTAAGAGTATTCTACGCTCACCCAAATGATAATACAACTATTTACTCTTATAATTTACAGAGGAGAAAAGTAAGATTTTTTTTTCTTGGAAAAGTATTGATTTTCTCTAATGGATGATGCATATCATATCAGATTTATTTCATTTTTTAAATATTGTAGATCGGTTGACCTAAGTGAAACTGATGATACGTGGTTCTCGGTTCTTGGTGACTGTTTTGCGAATCAGAAGTTAAAGTTGACGACTTCCCTTCTGAGATTTTTCAAAAAGGCATTCGTGAGTATGAAAAGATGGGTTCTTTACATAGGCTGAAGCTTTTGAATTTCTTATTCGATGAAACCCTTAGCAAAATGTAAGTTATAGTGACATTCATATATATATATATATATATATATATATCGATAAGTGGATATATATATATATATATTGTTACATCTACTGATAATAACAACTCCGACAAAATTTTCTCTTGTTCTTTTTGTGGTGCTTGGGGGTTAACATGTTGTGATGAATATTTCAGGGTGCTAAGGAAATTCATTGGTGGTTACCATAAAATCTTATGCGATAAAAGAAAAAGGACGCAAAAGAAAAGTTGAACCCATCAATAGCTAAGGTAACCATAAATCTACTTAATTAGGTATTTAGAGTTTCCGGCGTTTAGCAACACTTGATTCATTCTAAAATCCTTTTTTGTAGGAGACACAACTACATCAGAAGATAAAAGATGAGTTTGCCAAAGCAGAAGCAGATAATAATAGGGTTAAGTTGACAAATGAACAACGGATTGCAATTGTGCCGCAAATGGATGTTGAATCTAAACAAGTTTGTGCCGAAAAGCTAAACGCGTTAGAAATGCAAAGTATAAATCTGAACTATTGTGATTGATTCTTTGTAAATCTGAACTCTTGCAATTGACTTCTTTATGCAATCTATTTACTTTATCACAACGGTCTTATTCTCGTGAAATTGTAATTTTTTTCATGAAACATAAATCATAAAGTAAATATATTGCATAACGAAATCAATAGAAGAATTAAAGAGTTTCAAAATCTCTAGAAATCACCCCCTCAAAATCTCCATGCTCCAAATCTCTCTGGAAATAAATTGTGTAGTCTAAACAATAGGTCGAAAAACCTAATTATAGTCTAAACACGATTTGAGCCTTTTGTAAATAAAGAAAACTGATTGGGTGGAAGTGAAGATTTACAATTCTCCTAAACAAGCTGCACAGAACTTCTGTCTAGGTACGGTGTTCACCGACACCAAGTGCAAACGCAGCCATTGACCTATGTTTTTTTTATATGAAACAGGTGATGAATGAATATACTTAAGTTCTGACAGCAGAGAACATTCATATAGATCTGCGGTAAACGACCAAGCTCTCATTCTATAGTTTATAAATAGTATCAAGACATCTGGTTTACCAAATTTAAGTCTTCGATTGAAGATTGGATGTCCTTGATATTGTTACGAAACATTGATCCTACATGAGGATTAATGAAGGGAACTAGACTTCAAATCATAGAATTGTATGATCTCATTGTAGGGGCAAAGATTATTACGATATGAAAGGTTGGTCAGAAAATTTTGATTCCAAGACTAGAAATAACTCCCTCGGATGCAAAGCTACCATTCAAAATGAGAAGACGCCAACTTCCTTTGGCGGTGGCTTTTCCAATGACCATTAATAAAAGTCAAGGTCAATTTCTATTTTAAGTTGGATTGTTTCTTCCACGACCAGTCTATTCACATGGACATCTTTATGTGGCTATCTCCAGAGTTACGTCAAAAATGTTGAAATTTTGATTGTAGACAAGAACGAAAAGTCTCATAAGGAAACAAAGAATGTGGTGTTCAAAGAGATTAAAGCTGCGATAGTAAAAAAAATCAACTATAATCTAACATTCATATATTCGAATATAAATATTGAGTAATTTTAATATTTTATCAAATTAAGAATGTATAATTTAAATTGATTAATATATTCAGATCTTAACCCGTTTTCCAATAGGCAAATTACTAAGAATTTTAATAGTGTAGATAATTGAAATCGGTTAGTTTATTTTCCAAACTGTTTTAAAATATTAAAATAATATAAATATTGAATATTTTTGGTACTTTTATCAAATTATGAATATATCAATTTAAATTGGTTAATACATCTTTTTAACCCATTTTACAGTAGGCAAATTGTTTTTAGTAGTATAAATAACTAGAATTGGTTATTATATTTTCTAACCCGTTTTATAATGTCTAAATATAAATATTAATGTTTATTTTATAAATCAAAATGTAACTAAAATATGATAATCCGTTCATTTAACATTTTTAATTGATTTAAGTTCATTTAAGTGTTTCTATAATTATAATTAGTTACTTCATCTTTTTAACTTGTCTTCCAATGAACATAATATTTTTAATTATTTTTATAATAAAAAAATTAATTTATATTTCGATTCATTTTATAGTATTCTAAATTAATCACGTAAATCGCTTCGTCTGTCTCTGGCGACCTTTAGTGCGATTCGTCTGTCCCTAACAAACCGCTTCTCCGACACTTCTCCTCCGGCCGGCGCTGGCCTCTCCGGCGTCGGTACTCTCCTTTGTCTTTTAATTGCCTTCCTCTCGTACTACACAAAATTCTACCAAAATTATACCTTTGTCACGGTCCCTCCTTTGGCGAAGATCTCGGCTTACTTCAGGGATCAGGGAGAGACGGCTCCGGAAGCCGATTCACCTATGATTCCGTCGTCATCATACACGGCCGGGTCGTCATGGTCGGTGATGCTCCATGAATTGTCGGGCGAAATCATACGCGGCGTGGAGGATACAAGGAGGGATGGTGAACGTCGAGACGTCGTCATTTACGGCTGCGTATCGAAGAAGTGGAGAGATATTACAAAGGATATTGTTACATCTACTGATAATAACAACTCCGACAAAATCACTTTCTCTTCTTGCCTTAGTCTGATTGAGGCGTGGCTAAATCAGTGGGAAGTATCTATCAACAATGAAGAGGAGAACATGTGGTGGTTACGTAATTAATTATGTTTCTGTCTCCATGGTAGCACTGATTCAACTCACGATCAGATTTGCTTCATACCTTTGGTTGACGAAGTTTCCGGCGTTTACGCCGAGTATGTTCCGGCATTTTATGTCGTATGTTGGTCATTACTAACACATTTGTTAGTTTAATGTTTTTTATCGGGCGCTTTTAACTATTAGCGTCTCGAAGAATAACACAAATCCCTTCGGATTTGTTATGTCATCAACGACCGGCAAGAAAACCACCATGGCATATATTGATTTCATCAAGGAAACAAGTTTCAAAGACGATATTCTTCATAAAGACCTTGATACAGAAGTGTTGGTATCAATGTATCTTCTTTTCAGAATTTCATTGCGACACATCAGGTTTCAGGATGCGATTTGTTCAAAGAATGTTCAGCCAAAAGATGTTGCATACAAATCACATCAGAGAAATAACAAATATGAAGTTGGACAATAATCGATATTACGATCGGTTAGCGAGTAAGACTACTCTTCGGAAAGCATCGTCAATCTCCATTCTGCTGTATTTTTCCAGTATATGGCTCATACATGTGTATGTAATAAGTGTGTTGATGTAATTCTGTATATGTTATCTGAATTTGTATCCATACAATGTATTTACTGATTAATGAAGTTGATTTAGTCGGGGAAAAAATTTGAAAATTTGATAAACAAGCTTTTAAAAACTGCAATTATAAAAATCTATATCATCATATATTTGAAACTATAAATATTCAATAGTTTTAGTATTATCAAATTAATAATATATCAACTGAAATAATATTATTGATAATTAAAATTGGTTAAAATATTTTTCAGTCTAAATATAGAGATTTTTATGTATATTTTATAGATCAAATGTAATTAAAATTATTTTTATAAATTTAATAATAAATATAAATTTAGTAATTATTTTTCTTAAGAAATCAAGAAATCAAAATTTTTATTGTAAGATTTTGTTATAATATAAAATTTATATTTATATTTCAAACAAAAAGAAGATATTTAAAGATATTATGAATATATTTCGAATAAATATATAATATAATATTTAAATTAAAATGTAGTTAAAATTATATTATAATAAATTTTAATAATAAATACGAGATTAATAATTATTTTTCTTAAGAAATAATATAACGCATATTTTGTTATAATATAAATATATATATATATATATATATACGTATACTTAAAACAAAAAGATATTAAAGATATTATGAATATTTTTTGGAATAAAATCATTAATTAGAGAATATTTAGCATGACTCGCAAATAGTTTAACTTTATTAAATCTAAAATATTCTTAATGAATAATAAAATGCATATTAATTATAATGACACAAAACGTAAACAACAGGTAATGTAAATGTTAGTCTTTAATATGGTCTATTTTTTAATAGTATAGATTTGTGTTTTTTTTTTGTTTTATAATTCAGATACTAAACACAATGGCATTTTAGACAAAATAATATTTCTAAGAATTTTTTATAGTTGTTATAATAGTGAAAAAGGTGAAAGTTGAAGTGGACAAGCTATTGGTGGTGGTTAAACTGAAGGTAGAAAAAAATAAAATTGGTGTAACCCAGACCATTTAATTTGTCTGTAGAATACTAATTAAATAGTATTTGGTAGAACTTATAAAACATTTTATATAGTAATAGGACAGAAGGATTATAACTAAATAGTAAGTTTTTTTTTGAAGAAAATGAGGCTTCCCCAATGGAGATTCTTCAATTAGCAACCATAGAAGCAGAAAGTTGGAGGGAAGTAAAAAAAAAACCGAAGGAACAAAAAGAGGAAGATGAGGGTGAGTGTTTTTTACGATCTTTAGGATGCCACTACTCTTCTATCACCACCCCAACCCTCTCGATATATCAAATTGACGCCTCGTGGGTGGAACCAGGGGCGCAGCCAGCTTACTAAATATGGGTGCATTTGCACCCGTAAATATACTAATATTAAATTTTTAGTGTAAGAAAATCATCAAAACTTTGTTAGGTCATGTGGTTAAAGTTAGATAGTGCATCCCTAATATCCTCAGTTCGATCCTCCCATGCGCTTTTTATTATTATATCAAGACTGCACCCAGTGAAAAACTACTCTAGATTCGCCCCTGGGTAGAACATGATGCAATCAGTGGTTTAGGGTGATTCTTCAAAGATCCGACTAGGTGGAGATACACATGAGCACAAGGCTGCAGACAAAGCATTTCACCGTTACACGTCCAGTCGGATGAGTTACTTTGGATAATGTCATGCCTCCTTGAGGGGGAATTCTCTCAGTGATAATCAAGATGGATTGTTCAGACCTGGTTGCTATGACCAACGACCCTCAGGATTGGCCAGATTTCATGACGGAATTGGACCATTTCACATCCCTTAGATTTTCTTTTATATCTCTTGTTTTAGCTTTAATTCATAGAAATGCTAATGTGGGGGGGGGGGGGGGGGGGGGGGGGGGGACTCCCTTGCAAAAAGGACGAGAACACCGCAATATTATATTTTTCCATGTAAGTCATCAATAGTCGGATCGGTTTACCTTATCAATTGATTTAATTTGTGGAGATTCAATTGGCAAAAAAAATTTTTTTGCATTGGTTTAAGCTCATTTTAATATTTTTATTATTAGAATTGATTAATTTATCCTTTTTAACTTATCTTCCAATAAACCAAATATAATTTTAAATATTTTTTAATCGAAATAAATTTACCAATATTCCAACTCATCTTATAGTAGTTTAAATATTTTGAAAATTTGATAAAGCAACAATTTAAAAGTTGTGATCGTAAAAACATCAACTATAATATATCACTCCATATCCTTGAATATAGATATTGAGTACTTTTAATATTTTATAAAATTAAGAATATATAATTGAAATTTATTAATACATTTTCTTAACCCGTTTTTCAATAAGCACATTTTTTAATAGTGTAAATAATTGAAATCGGTTAATTTATTTTTCAAACCGTTTTATAATATATTCGAATAATATAAATATTAAATAATTTTAATACTTTTATCAAATTAATAATATATTAATTTAAATTGGTTAATACATATTTTTAACCCATTTTACAGTAGGAAAATTGTTTTTAGTAGTATAAATATTTAAAATTGGTTAATATATTTTCTAACTTGTTTTATAATGTCTAAATATAAATATTTATGTTTATTTATAAATTTATTAAATATGATAATCCGTTCATTTAATATTTTGTATTGGTTTAAGTTCATTTTAGTGTTTCTATAATTAGAATTAGTTACTTCATCTTTTTAACTTGTCTTCATGTATGAATTTTGTTTTGTAATAGTATAGTTAGCTAGAATTGGGTAAACTATTTTCAGTCTAAATATAAAAATTTTTATGTTTATTTTATAGATCAAAATGTAATTAAAATTATCTTTATAAATTTTAATGATAAATACGAATTTACTAATTATTTTTCTTAAGAAATCAAGAAATTTATAATTTTATTGTAAGATTTTGTTATAATATAAAAATATATATTTATATTTCAAACAAAAATAAGATATTTAAAAATATTATGAATATATTTTGAATAAAATCATAAATTATATAATATTTAAACTTAACTGTAATTAAAATTATATTATAATAAATTTTAATAATAAATACGAAATTAATAATTATTTTTCTTAAGAAATAAAAATTGATATTTTGTTATAATATAAAATATGTACTTATATTAAAACAAAAAATATTATAGATATTATGAATATATTTTGGAATAAAATTATTAATTAGAGAATATTTAGTTTGACTCACATATAGTTTAACTTTATTTATTATAAAATATTTTTAATGAAAACATATTAATTATAATGACACAAACGTAATAAACACATAAAGTAAATGTTAGCGTCTAATATGATCTATTTTTTAATAGTATAGATTTGTTTTTTTGTTTTATAATTCAGATACTAATCATACAAAATATTATTTCTAAGAATTTTTATAGATGTTTAGTGTGATAATGTCCATAAAAACATAATACTGAAAAAGGTGGAAGTTGAAGTGGACAAGCTATAGGTGGTGGTTAAACTGAATGTAGAAAAAAACAAAACTAGTGTAACCGAGACCATTTAATTAGTATTTGGTAGAACTTATAAAACATTTTATATACTAATAGGACATGAGTATAACTAGAGCAAAGCTAGGAGTTTTGGAGTATTTCTGGAGCATTTTGCAAGAAATCAAAGTTGGAGCCGAGTGTTGAAGCTACTGTCGACCAACGTTCATGCTTAGTGTCGGTCGACACTGATCCCCGATTCGATTTCTGCGTGAGATTGAAGTACACCTTTTGAAAATTTGCAAAGATGCCCAGAAGTTTCACTATTTTTAATTTAGTTCTAAACGTGTTTAGACTATTAATTAGGTTTTTGAGAGTTATCTCTCTTATCTTTTGTTCTTGTCTGTGGCTTTTGGAGACAGGGAGAGATATTGCTAGTGAGTCTGATCTACTACTCTGTAACTTTTGAGAGAAGAATTTCGAACCCATGTTATTTATCTATTCAGTCTTTGGTTTTTTATTCAATATGTGTTGTTCATTCAATATCATGTCTGAGTAATAACCTTTGTAGATTTAGGGATTCTCATAAGGTTTTCATACCTTGCTAGATATCTGACTAAATAAGGATTCACAACAAATCTGTTCATCACCTAAGTTAGACTTAAAGCTAATTTTGGACTGATCACCTAGAACTTAGATCTTATGTTAATAAATTGGCACGAGAGTGTGATATATAATATGATAGAACTTAGTGTGAACAATTTGACTAGATACAAAGAGATTTGTTTTAGGAGAATTGTGAACTAAAGAACTTGCTATTAATGCATGTCTAGAACTCTAAGATTGCAAAGAGATTTGAATCGTTAGGTTGTTAGATATAGAGAACAATTGCATCGAGAGTTGAATTGTTTGACATTTGTAATTCTAGTTCTTGAATCTGTGCTAAATTTGAATCATGATTAGTTAGTATTTGACATTGTATGATTTCCTGAGAACTTCCTAAGTCTAGCGTATTTCTCACATCGAAACACAACTTTTATTTACTTGCTATTTACTGCTTTATAACCGTTTGCACCTACTTAGTTATAGAGAATGAACGAATTTCATATTAGTATTCGAGAACCATTGTTCGATACTCTAGGTACTACAATAACGACAATGTACACTTGCAGTTAGAACTAAGGATAATTTTGACATATCACCATCTTCATTCCTTAGGTCTCTATATATGTCAACTACAAAATATTATATTTGCAATAAATTATTAAATATTTACTCGAATAGCTTACTATCAGCTTTCTCCATGTTTTTCTCCTCTTTTGATTCGTTCTCTTCCATGTTTCGAAACACCACCAAAACGACAAATAAGTAATAAAAAATTTCCGTTCAGAATAACATAGCCATATTATAATTGTAATAATCAAATATCTAGCATTGGGTGGTTGTAGTTGACAATATGATCATGGTACTGTTCTAAATGAAAACATTGAGAAGTGAAATGGTAAGCTATTTAACTAGATATTTGATTATTTATTACAACTATAATATAATTATAGTTGATTATTATATGAAGGCCATTTAGACCATTGTTCTAAATGATAGTTTTTTAATTAATTGTTTGTTGATATGGTGGTGTTTTGAAATGGGTAGGAGGACGAATGAATTATAATGGAAATCTAGAAGAAAAAAATGAGAAATAAGATTCTAAAAGAAAAAAATAAAGAATTTTTTTTTTCCGACAGGTCAAATATATTAATATCAAGAAATGTTTAGAAAGTGAAGATACATTCCGTGATTCGCAAATATAAGAAATTGAAACAATTTCGATGAAAGAGTGGAGAGTAACCATGCTATCCGAATGGTAGACTTATAAGCTAGCAGATGTAATATGCTATGTCCCCCTTTCATAAACTCGTTGTCTAACAACTTCTTGCTGAGACTCCAAAATACTCTTGGCATGACAATGTTATTTAATTTTGAAATAGATGATGTTGGAAAAGTATCTGAATAAAAACTTCTATACCTTGATAAATCTTGTTGTTGTCTGTACGCATTGCAATTCAATCTTCTCATGTTATTGGATATCACACCAAAGTGCATCATTACATACCGTAGTAGTTTGTGGCCCAAATCATTCACGGACGTTGAGGATTCAATTCTCCAGAACAAATCATTCTTCATCACACTATTACCACAAGTACATCGCTTGAAAATTCTCTCGAGATCCTTTGTCCAGATGTGTGAACCAAATTCCCAGAAGAACAAGTGCCGGATTCGCCTTAATCGTCTCAGGCACGAACCAGAAACAAAAGGAAGGATCTTTAAATCCATCTTCAAAATGCCACTGTGACGATTGTTTATATCAGGATCCCAGATTCGACGGACACCATACATTGACGGAAGAAAGCCGACACAGAGACATTCGGGTTTTGGCCGGAAGATGGTCGGAACGATGCTCTCACATAAGGAGAGAAGGAAGATGCGAACATGAAGAATGAATCGTTCGCTACAAATATGAAATAATTGATAAGATACGATTGCGCTTGAGTCGAAACCGTCTTTGGTAAATGATGAAAAGTGAATGTCTTGATATATCCAAATCGTGAACAAATCCGACATTAGGAAATGGTACGAGAGAACAACGCCATCGATTTGAAAATGTCGAAATGCCATTATTCTCGTAAATAAGTAGAAATTAGATAGTAGAATAAGCAAGAAAATTGAAATGGGCTATGGCCGACGCCGGAGAAGCCGACGTCGGCCGGAGGAGATGGTGGTTAAGAAACTTGTTTTATCGTCTCTGTTATCGCACTGTTTTGGGAGAGAAGAAGCTCAATAAAATGAGAGAGATTTTGCACTTTTTGTTTTTTTTTTTGAATGAATGTAAAATTTATTCAATCAAAATGGCTTTGTACATCAAGTGCGGACTTTATGTTTTTTTGCTATGAAAACTATTAAAGCTGAATAAAGAATCAGAAAATGAATCAATAGCCTATTGAAATCAAAATTCCTACGGATGAGTTGTGGGTGGTGGTCTTGTGCTAAACCACACTTGGAGACCATCGTCATAGTCGTATCTTCCTTCCTGTCTAAGTGCTGATAGCTTGTTTCTTACTGCTTTATCAGTAAATTTAAGGATGCTTTGGTAAGGTTGATGATCCTCACCATGTCTCCTTGAATTTCTCTCTCTCCAAATGGAATGAATTGTCACCTGAAAAGTGTATCTCATGAGGAACAAAATCGTTTTGCTGGAGGTGGAGGTTGAAAGTAAGCTGACTATACTATCCCAGTCACTTGTAAAGTCTTGCTTCATAAGTCCACGCATTAGGGGTTCCCAAATATTATGTGAGTATTGACAAGCAAAGAAAAGATGCTTGCGTGATTCACTTTGGCTGGAGCATAATACGCAGGTTGCGTCAGAGCTGGGATTCCACTTTTGAATTCTATCCCCTGTTGATAGACGGTTAAGCATCGTTACCCAAAGTAAGAAGGAATATTTGGGCGTGTTATTGGTGAACCAAACGCATTTGCTCCACTCACAAGTTGGGCTCCTTACACGAATCTGTTGCCAAGTTTCTTTGGTGGAGAATGTACTCTTGAATTTATCTTCTCTGTGCTTCCACAGTGATGTGTCCTCCTCTTGGACTTCACCTCGGGCTTTAAGCTGCTCTATAGCAGTTTCAATATCATTTAACAGTGCAACTCTGTGCCTCCTCTTCCTATGCGTGTGGATGACCTCACTTACTGTTGACGAGTCTGATATGCCCAAATCAATAGAACCCTTGTCTCCCAACAAATCTTTAAGTCTGCCTTGTTGCAGCCATTTGTCATACCAAAAGGAGGTCTCTCTGCCATTTCCTATCTCTCGTTTATGGAATGTCTTCGCTAATTCTCTCAGCTTTAGAATTTTCCTCCACATCCATGAACCACTTATGGACGTAGTTCGGATAGACCAAAAAGAACCCTTCCGAATAAGGTAGATTTCAATCCACTTTACCCAGAGAGAGGAGTGAGCAGAGGTAATACGCCAGATCAGTTTCAAACCCAGCACCACATTAACATCTTTCAAGGATCTTAGACCTAGACCACCTTCCGCTTTTGGTCTACATAAATCTGTCCAGCCTACTTTGGCTTTCCTAGTATTGAGATCAGGGCCAGACCATAAAAACGCTGAGCATAGTCTCTCAATTTCTTGTAGGCATCTACTTGGTAGTCTAAATGCTGTCATCCAAAAGTTTGTTAAACTCATAATAACTGAACTGATCAGCTGCAATCTCCCAGCATAGGACAAAAATCTTCCAGTCCAAGAACTCAACCGATTCCTGATTCTTTCCACTAGTGGCAAAAAATCAGACACAGACATTCTTCTTGTAAGTAAAGGGAGGCCTAGATAACGTACCGGAAGCTGGCCATTTGCGAAAGGGAAGGAAGAAAGGATAGCATCCTGATTCGACTCTGAAACCCCTGCCATGAACAACTTCGATTTCTCTAGGCTAATTCTCAGACCCGAGATATTTGCGAAACGATCAAATACACCAAGAATTCCTTCAACTGATCGTTTACTTCCGTCAGTAAAGACCATGATATCATCAGCGAAACACAGATGGGTTAATGCAATGTTCTGACACCGAGGATGATAACCAATTTCCCTATTTACTGCAGCCTTGTCTAGCATTCTGGAGAGAACATTTATGCAGATCACAAACAAATATGGAGACAATGCACATCCCTGTCTGAGTCCTCTCTCACTTCGAAAGAAACCAGCTAATTCTCCATTTACTTGAACCGAAAATGAAGCTGTCGTAATGCACAGACTGATCCATTTGATATATTGCTCTGGAAACTGCATAGCCTGCAATACATTCAGCAGAAAGCCCCACTGAACTGAATCAAAAGCTTTGGAGATGTCAATCTGCATAGAACATCTAGGAGACACAGAATCCTTATGATAGTCCTTCACCAATTCTGTCGCTAGCAAGACATTTTCTACCAAGAGTCTGTCCTTAACAAATGCGGATTGATTCCAAGAGATTAGTTTAGGAAGCATACCTTTTATCCGATTTGCCAAGATCTTCGAAATGACTTTATAGATAACATTGCATAGGGAAATCGGCCGGTAATCCTTCATTTCTAAAGCATTTTCCTTCTTTGGGATCAGCGCCAAGATAGTTGTGTTAATACCCTTAGGAAGAAAGCCTTTAATAAAAAAAGATTGAATGGCCGTAGTGAAATCCTTTCCAATGGTTTGCCAAGCTGCTTTGAAGAACTCACTAGAAAAACCATCTGGCCCTGGTGACTTATTGGCCGGCATACGAAACAAAACCTCTCGAACCTCCTCCTCAGTTACTATTTTTTCAAGCATTTCCTTATCCTGGGTGCTACAGCGAAAGTCCAGCAAAGCTTGGAGCTCATTCACTTCAATACCTTGATAGTCCTGCGGCTTATGAGCAAGAAACTCATGGAAAAACCGTTCAGCCTCTAGCTTAATTTCATCTTCAGAATTCACAATATCACCTGATGCACATTTGACTTCTCTTATTGCGTTATTTGATTCCCTCTGTTTTAAAGCATTATAGAAGACTTTGTGATTCTTATCTCCAACTTGAAGCCAATGAAGCTTAGAACGTTGCTTGAGAAAACTCTCTTCTAGATCACTTAACCACTGCCATCTCCTTTGTGCTTCGTTTTCTGCCCGAATATTCTCCTCAGAAGGATCATTCATTGTGGCCTCTTGCTTTAAACATAAAGACTCAAAAGCTTCTTTTGCCTTTTGTTGTATTCCCCCTAATCTGTCCTTGCTCAGTTTCCTGATGTGTGGCTTGATAGCTTTAAGCTTTTTTGAAAACCGGAAGAGGGCTGATGTGGAATGAAATAACTCTTCGGTAGATTGCCAAAATGCGTCCACCGCCGGACCAAATTCAGGGACAGCAACTATTGCATTTGAGAATTTAAAAGGTCTTCTTTTCTTTGCTTCTTCCACTTTCAAATAGAATCGACATCTGAGGTGGTCTGAGCACCCTCCAGATTCAAAGACCCCATATGCATGAGTATAGTTGTGGAGCCAAACATCATTGACCATTATTCTGTCCAACTTCTTGCAGATAAGTCCATTCTCCCGCTTGTTACACCATGTATACTGAGCTCCATGGGTTTTCATATCAGATAGCTTACAATATCGAACTACATCTTCAAAATCTTTCATACCCGGAGTGATGAAGAAATTGTTTCTGTGCTCAGAATGCTCCTCACCTGATAAAATCTCATTAAAATCTCCCATAACCGACCATGCCTTCCCCCTAAACATGTGTGAATCATGATGGAGTTTCAAATCATCCCACAACTCCTTTCTATTATCCGTTTGATTCGCTGCATATACAAAGGTACAAAGGAGCTCCTCGTTAATACCTTCTAACTTTATTGAAACTGAAATCAACTGACTGCTTTTATAAATTGGAGTTAATCTAACAGATGGACTCCAAACAACCCAGATCCTCCCACCACTACTTTCTTCATAATTAGACAAACACGACCAGCCTTTAAAAACAGAATCCATGATCTTCTCCGCCTTCCTTTCTTTTATACGAGTTTCTATCAAACACCCGAATTGAAGCCCCTGATTTTTGATCCAATTACGGATCACCGAATGTTTATTTTTCTTATTGAAACCTCGTATATTCCAGAAGAACCCTGTCATTGAGAAGATTTCCTAGAACCTTTCCGAGTTGTGTTTGTATTCACATCTATGCTCTGTTTTCCAGAACCTTCTGTGAGAACCTTATGATTTGTTTTTGAAGCTCTGGGCAGATTTGGTCTCTGAGAACATGACTCCCCCTCCTTTACATGCTCTCTGACCACAGCTTCCAAGTTCCTGCTTTGCTGACAATTTTCTTTCTCTGGTTGTGTCCTCAACCTATCGTCCCGAATCAAATCTGTATCAGCCCGAGGTTGAACTGATTCCATTCCTTCATTCTGTGTACCTAGGCTTAGGTTCTCCTCATCCTGTTCGTTCCTATCCAATTTTTCCTCAGGTAATGGCTGACCATTTTCATCAAAGTCCATGAGAGCAGCATACCTCGATGGTGAGGCTATTTTGACATTCCCAAACTCCAGACACACAGGCTTTGCTTGATTCCTTCCTATCTTTGATGGGGAAACGTCAGACCATTTTTCCCCTATCTGACCCTCTTCCAACTCTTCTTCAGTTTGTTGTTGCTGTTGAGTATCTCCAGCTACGTTACTCTCTGCCCTTTCCAGACTCTCATCGACCTTTTCACTCCCCTTCATTGCTGCTTCTTTAAAACTAATAGCAGAGACCTCAGCCTCAGACTTCTCATTCTCACCAGAACCCTCAGTGTCAACGTCTGCATTCACCAATGTTTCTTCACTTATTACTGTTGTACTCGTCTTCTTCTTATTTGCTATGCATACTGCTTCTAAGTGACCCCATTTTTCACAGGTATTGCATCTCTGAGGTAACCAAGGGTATGAAAATTCGACCAAGAAAGATTTACCATTCTTTGTGAAATTGATTACCCTTGGAAGTTCTTTGGAGAAATCAGCATTCACAAAGATTTTAGCCTTCTCTAAATCAGAACAAGAAGCTGTTTCTGGGTGTGGACGGATTGGTTCTCCCACTGCACTTGTAATGAAGCTGAGACCATCCCATGAGTACATACTAAGCGGGACATTTTTCAGGTGAACCCATAAAGGAAGCAAGGTGACCTCCGGCAGCTTCTCCTCCTCTGCCATTGGAGACCACTTCGAGACTAGCATAGGAACTCCCGCTAATGTCCACATTTGACGCCTGAGAATACGATTCCGCATCTGAGAGTTTGCAATTCGAAATTTCATTGTCTTCGAATCAACTTCAAAAACATCCACTTTCTGAGTCTTGTCACCAAGAGTCCAAATACTATTCACAATCTTGTGAATTTTAGCTATATGCGGGGCAGAAGATAAGAATTTCCCGATGAGAAAATCCTCCCATAGCGGTTTGCCATTATCGATAATTTCATCTGGAATTTCAACTACCTTTTGACCATCTTTCACAGATATCTCCAATTCAAACTTCTTCAACTGATTGCTAGACTGAACAATACCAGCCCAAGACCTTGCAGAACCACCAGATCCACCATTTGCCTCCGCCGGAGAGAGTGGCGGCGACGACATGAGCTTCGCGAAACCCTTAATCGCCTATCGCCAAAAAATCGCACACTACACCAAAACGCACCGTTTTCTCACTGAAGCTTCGATTTTGCACTTTTTGAAATGAGAGAGAAAAATAAAAATGATAATATGAAAAAATGATAGAAGTTTGTTTATCTTTTTATTAGAAAAATCACTTTTTGATTTTCATAGATTTAGTTTTGATTCTTAAAAACTTCATGTAATATAATTTTTTTTTAAATTGAGAATTGTAGAGGACATCGATATCTTGGCTCGCACATACATAGAGCAACAAGCAAGGTAAAAAAAAGTCTATCAATTTTGTGCTTTCTTTATCTTGATGTAAGTTCAGACAATACAATTAATGTCTTTATCTTGATGTAGATTCACACAATACAATTTAGCTGCTTCAATAGTAGTTTGAAAAAATCATGTTATTATATTATACTATCAATATCTATAATTTTGGTAGTGGTTTCTCTTCATCATTAGTTCAATTTGACAATTTTCAAGAACGAAAAGAATTTTTGATATTAACTGATAGAAAAGCGGAAGCTATTTGAGATCACATTAAACTCGTAACCGTGAGCTTAATATGAACTCGTAGGATTCCTAACAAAAACGATTTCGAATAAGGAAATAGGGTTTGAGTAATCTTTGAAGTGCTTAAAAACTCTTAGGTTTATTAGGTTTATTTGAATATCAAAGATAACCACTAGTAAAATTTTGCGCTATAGCCACGTTTTAGTCACGACCAAATCGTGGCTATTTTATAATTAGTCACGAAACAGTCACGATTTGTCACGTGACAAACAAACGTGTCAAAATCGTGTCAAAAACGTGGCAATTAGTCACGTTATAGTCACGATACAAATCGTGACTTAATATAGCCACGTTTTGTCACGAAATATTCGTGGCAAACCTATCCACGTAAAGTAACGTGGCTAAATCGTGACTAATTGCCACGTTTTAGACACGTATATTTCGTGGCTAAGGTCTGTCCAATCTAAAATTTCAAACCTTACCCTCCAAACCTAAACCCTAAACCATTACCATACTATAAACCATACTCTTAATCATAAATTATTAAATCAAAATATAAACAATAATTATATAAAAAAAATTATTATTTCTAAATCTAAAATTTCTAAACCTTACCCTACAAACCCTAAACTCTAAACCATTATCATATTATAAACCATACTCTTAATCAAAAACTATTAAATCAAAATACAAACATTAATTATAAAATGAATTATTATTTCCAAATTTAAAATTTCAAACCTTAATTTAAAACTTTACCCTCCAAACCCTAAACCCTAAACACATCCCATTAAACCCTATACACTAAACCATAATCATACTCTAAACCTAACTCTTTCATAAATTATAAAATCAAAATAGAAATTAATTATATATACAAAACTAATATGTAAAATCTATAGTTCAAACCTTTAAAATCTTACCCGCCAAACCCTAAACCATAAACACAACCCACTAAACCCTATACACTAAACCATAATCATACTCTAAACCTAACTCTTTCATAAACTATAAAATCAAAATATAAATTAATTATATATACAAAACTAATATTTAAAATCTATGGTATAAACAAAACTATACATAACTAACACATAAAACCCTAAACCCTAAACAAAACCTAAAACTCTAGAGTATAAACAAAAATCTAATTAATAAAATTCTAATTACTATAACATATCCAAAACTAATATTCAACACTTACAAAAAAAATTCTATCTTTCAAATATATAATTTTCAAATATTAATTTGAAACATATAATATATAACCATTTAAACCCTAAATAAACCCTATACCCTAAACCAAAAACATACTATAAACCTTACTCTTAATCATAAACTATTAAATCAAAATATAAACATTAAAAGAGTTATTATTTCTAAAACTAAAATTTCTAAACCTTAAATATAACCCTTCAAGCTCTATACCCTAAATCATAAACAAACTTTAAACCCCTAAATTACAAACAAAACTCTAACTAACAAAACTCTAAACCCTAAACAACTCCTAAACCCTAAACAAACCTAAAACCTTAAATTATAAACAAAATTTAACTAACAAAACTCTAATGCCTATAATAATTACATATACATAAAACTAATATTTAAGCCATTTATTTATTATATCATTTTAATTAATTAAAAAGTATTTTAAACACTAATAAATTAAAAATATCTTATGATTTTTTAAATCTACTAATCTAATAAAATAAAAAAGTATTTATCAATAATTTAAGTACTGAATATATTCATAAATAAAATTATAAAATTAAAAGATAATGTAAACGAAAATCATAATCAATTTTTATCATTTTATTATATTTCCAAATTATTTTACTTATTATATACGTTCATTATTAATATATATTTTTTTAAATTTTAACACTTTAAAGTTGTTATATTTTATAATTATAAATTTATCACCTTTTAATTTTTGTATTTTAACTATTTCTATTATTTTAAAACTATTTTTGATTATTATACATCAGTTAAATCTTAACAATTTTTTTATTGGCTAATAGATGAATCACACGGATCAGCTTTAAAGCCGTTGGATCTATATCTGAGATCAAATTTGGACCATTTGATTTGTTTTTCTCTTTTTCTTTTTCTTTTTTCTTTTTCTTTTTTTCCTTTTGTTTTTCTTCTCTCCTTCTCTCCTTCTCCTTCACGATTCTTTCAATTCTTCTTCAATCTTCTTCATATTTTCTCAGATTCCTTCACCAAAACTCTAAAAAATATGAAGATCCACATCCCCGAAGCTGCATCTTAAATTCATCTGAAGCTCCATCTCCCTGCAGCCCTAATCCTCCAAACATCCATCTTAAATCTGAAGCTTCAGACCAAATCCGGCCATCTCCGTCCATCTCCAACCAAATCCGGCCATCTCCGTCCATCTCCGACCATAACTGCTCCTCCTCCATCTTCCTCCACCGCCGAAGCCTCTGTAGATCCTTCAAGCTCCTTCACGAACAATCGATTGTCGATTCAGACCAGAGAAGAATGAAGAAGAATCGATGTTACAACCTAGAGCTTGAGGCTTTCGTCCGTCACCGGAGCTGGCGGAGACGTCACCGGAGTTGGAATTGAAGAATCGTGGTCCGCTTTGCTTTTTTATTGTTTTGTCATTTTCGTTTTTTTTTGTTTTTGTTTAATTTATGTTTTTTTCAATTAATTTATATATTTTTTTTGTCAACATTTATATTTATTTTATGTATTTAGTTTTTGTATATTAATTTTAATTTTAATTTAATTTGTAATTTCGTTTTTAATTATTGTTATATCAGATTATTTTTGTAATTTTTTTTTTTTAAAACTTTTGACATCAGCCACGTTTAATTATGTGACAAAACGTGACAAAAAAGCACAAGTCACGAAATATAACGTGACAAAACGTGGCTAATTTTGTCACGAATATATCGTGACAAAAACGTGGTTTTTTGTCACGATTTGGACACGAAAAAAATAGTCACGATCGTATACGTTTTTTGTCACGATTTGGACACGAAAAAATAGTCACGATCGTATAGTCACGTTTTTTTTCCGTGACTAATCGTGGCTAAAACCTCTTATAGCCACGAAATATTAGCCATAGTCACGAAATAAAACGTGGCTATACGATATATTTTTACTAGTGAACGTGACTTCTCTGAACTTAGGGAGGTATATTTATACAAACAGGAGAATCTAATATATTGTAAGAATAATAAGGAAGAGATTCTAGTTCTCACAACTAAGGATTTATTAATTAAAATGAAACACGTAAAACATCCTAAAGATAACACTTAACGTCCACGTAAGTAGACGTGTATCTGCTGCATCAGAATCCGTAAATGAGGCATTTGTTACAGACACTTGTTATAAGCCTACAATTGTCAGCTGAATCTCATTTGTTACAGACACTTGGTGACTCTTCCTATCTACTCTAAACTCAGCTCAATCTCATTTTCAACTTCGCCGCTTTTCTGGGTCTATGATATAGTTAACTACGCCTGTTGACGTACCATCGCGCCATGTGTACCGCGCGAACCTCTTCTCGGTAGTACGACTAGTGTCGTGCCACATTAATAAGAAAAAGAGACACGTCAACTCATTAACATGGCGTATAGTAAATAATTTGACTGCTCCATCATTAATTTGGCGCCTCGTTTCAAACTTCAAATCAAATTTAACGTGTGTGAGAGCGTGAACAAAATAATCTTTTAAAAATATTTACAACTTAGAGCAACAACAACGGTGTTACCTTCCCATGGGTCTCTTAATCATTTTTTTAATATATTTTTTTTTGTCCTGATTTTAAAAAAAACGAAAATAAAAAATAAAAAAGAGCCAACGTGTAACTGACATGTGTGCTGCACAGTGAAGAAATGGAGAAGAAACGGTTCTTAGATTGGGACTTCTGCATACGGTTTTGTAGCTGTACACATGAGACCCGCTTCAGTTTATTATTTTTTTAATCAACTATTTCTTGGTTTTGGTGCAAGGTAACACCGTTGGACATGGTCTTATGCAAACAAAAACACAAATTATTATTTTTTCCCTTAAATTAATAAAAAGTTAACATCTTCGATAAATAGATTTTATCTAATCCACAAGATAGCACTAGTATAAAGTGAGTACGTCCCACATAATAAGAGTCTTTCACGATAATAAAAAAAGTTGAAAGAATAAAGAAATTAGTTAACATGGTAAAGTTTAATGAAGTATTGACTGTGATTGTTTCAGTCATAGTGGTGAAGCTATTCCATTGGATGTATCAGTGGAGATATCCGAAAACTAATGGAAAACTACCTCCAGGGTCGATGGGTTTTCCGATCATTGGAGAGACATTTGAGTTCATGAAGCCTCATGATGCTCTTCAATTTTCAACATTCATCAAGGAGAGAATCTCTAAGTTCTTTTGGAAACACTAAATTTGTAATGCATGTTTAGAAACTTTTTTTTTGCTTAGTTACTCTTTACTTACGTTTTCTTTTCTTTGTTCTTGGAAAATAGACATGGACCACTTTTCCGGACAAGCTTATTTGGAAGCAAAGTTATAATCTCCACAGATATTGAATTGAATATGGAGATAGCAAAGACAGTCCGAATCCCTGGTATGACGAAGAGCTTAGCACGGCTATTTGGGGAAAACAACCCGTTTTTGCAGAGCAAGGAGTCCCATAAACATGTCCGGAACTTGACAGTCCAGTTGTTGGGCTCACAAGGTTTGAAATTGAGAATTATAGAAGACATAGATCTCCTGGCTCGTACATACATGGATGAAGGAGCTAGGAACGGCTGCCTTGACGTCATGGAAACAGCAAGCAAGGTCAGAGATAGTCATCCATTTTACGCTGTCTTTATCTTGATGTAGATTAAGCCAACACAATACTTTCTTTATATCTATTGTGAAAATGCAAGTAAACCCTAGAAGAAAAAACGTTTTTTACGGAATACTTAGAGAAAAAAATAATATTGAAACAAATACCCTTTTGTTTAGGGTTTTTATATTTTGTGAGTGTTAATATTTGCAAACCTTTAGACCTCTTTATATACTGTCCAAAAACCCGATACAATAGACAAATAGAAACCCTAACGAGATCTTTTCATTCTCTCGATAGAAGGAGAAACTAAACCGCCATAGTGTACCGTCTTTCGGCCCGTGACATTCCTTTGCTCACTCAAGAAAGACCCCCTTGTCAGTATCTTGAAATTTAAGTCACGTTAGAATAACAATATCTATTGGAAATATTTTGATTAGATAAGGTATGTAGGGTATTGAATCATCTCAAATCATCAAATGTCACAGATCTTAATAGAATGTCTTGCAAAGAAAGTTATGGGAGAGATGGAACCAGAGGCGGCGAAAGAACTCGCATTCTGTTGGAGATATTTTCCGAGTGGTTGGTTTAGATTCCCTCTAGACCTTCCTGGGACAGGTGTCTATAAAATAATAAAGGTACGTGTATACAGTTACCTTGTTAGAATTTTAAGCTTTTGTGTAATGGTTATGTTTCGTGGCAGGCAAGAAATAGGATGATGAATTCACTAAAAAGGGTGGTGTTAGATAAGAGAGAATCTGGAGAGGAGTTTGGAGAGTTCTTCAAGATCATATTTGGAGAAAATGAAAAGATGAGCGTAGAGAACGTGATCAGTTACATATATACTCTCTTTTTGATTGCTAACGAAACAACGCCACGGATTATATTGCAGCTACAGTCAAGCTCATAAACGAAAACCCTAAAGTCGTGCAAGAACTGCAAAGAGAGCATGCTGGAATTGTCGGGAATAGGACTGGGAAGGCGGCCGGTCTAACCTGGAATTTACGGATCAGTTTACCGCAAAGAACCAACTAGAACCAAAAACCGAAAACACGGTTCTGTTTGATTACCTCGGGCCCGGGCGTTTCTAACACCCAGCTCATTGCCATTTGTTTTTTTTTTTTTTTTTTTTTGACAAGTACAATGTTTTGTTTCAGGTGATCAATGAGTCTCTTAGGATAACAACCACGGTACCGACAGTGCATAGAATACTTGATCATGACATCCAAGTCGGTGATTATACAATTCCAACGGGTTGGATCTTCATGGGCTATCCTATTGCACATTTCAATCCAGAAAATTATGAGAATCCTTTTGTATTTAATCCATGGCGCTGGAAGGTGATTTTGATTTTATCTTCATCCTTTACATATTGACTCCCAATTACACTAACAAAATTTACAGGGAAAAGATTTAGGTGCGATAGTCTCCAAGACTTATACTCCCTTTGGCACTGTGATAGACATCGTCTATCAAGCTGTGATGACGTGGAAGAGGCTGTTGAAACCGTTGACCAGTCGTTGGAGATGAGACTCCAACTCAGCAGTAATAAGGGTGTCGATGGAGACTAAAGAAGGAGAGCGTGGAATCAGTATAAATAGGGGAGATGAAGAATTAGAGTCTTTATGCTTTGATGTTGTAAAGAATAGACGATATGAGTCTATGGCCGATCGTCATGAGATCGGTGGTTCCTTCTTCACTCGCCATGAGAGTTTAGATTGAACCTTGATATCAAAGCTGTACTGTTAATCGATTCATTCAATACAAGAGATATTCCTTAGCTTGATTTACAGTGAGAGATAGAGATACCAAAAGTCTATCATTGGTGCGGTGAAACTGCGATCGAATCAAACGCGATGAGGATGATGAATTTGGAGGAATCGGCATTGCAAACTGAGAGAATCAATGGATTCTTTGATGGTGTTAATATGTTACACGGAGGTTTTACACAAAAGTGTGATTCGATGGCGAAATCAGTGATACAGAAGAAATCTATGGAGGTTACGTTGAAATCCATGGCGACGATTGATAGGGCGGAGTCGGGATTGTTGTTCGACAGTGTTCCATCGGGGCAAATCCAGCAAACTCGAAACCAGTTCATGGAGGAAGTTGATGAACGAAAGTCAGTTGTTCGTGACCGGATCGAGCTCCTAAATGGCGGATTGAATCAATTGTATGAATCGAAGGTGGATACGATCTCGCACATCTCCGCCATGAACGACAAATGCTTGGAGACAAAATTTGATTGTTCTGAGACGAAACGAAGCTGTGCGGAAAGTGCGGAGCAGCTCAAACCTGTTCTTAAAGCTTTGGGGAAGCGACTGGTGCGCAACAACAGTGAGGATAACTCATCTTCACCACGACAAGAGAAGAATGATTATCATCATCAGGTACATACTCATGACTGGGAATATGATCGAAAGGATGATCAATTAGGTTATCGGTCAACACAATCAAATTTCGCGACTCGTAATAGTATGTTAAAGAAGATAGAAATGCCTTCTTTTGATGGGATTCACACACATGACTGGCTTGTGGATATCGAACATTTCTTCACTGTGGGACGATTTCGTGAGTCAGAGAAGTTGGATGTGGTAGCATTTACTATGGAAGGGAAAGCAAAGAAATGGCTTGCCTGGGTGTGGAGACACGGTGGATTCAGTGATTGGACTGATTTTAAGCAAAAATTGTTGGATAGATTTGATACAGTTACAATTTGTTCTTCGGCCGAAGTGAATTTGAATGCATCGATTTCTACAACTGAAGCTGTTCAACTGGTGAGGGAGACAACGTCACCAGGCCATGAAGAAATTTCTGAGAAACTCCAAGACTTTCATGTGCAGAATTGTTCTTCCTCAGAATCTCATCCTGTGTTTGATCATGAGAAAGAGAGCATGAAGACAGAAAGGATCACAGTGTTTGCTCATGATGGAGATGTGAATCACGTGTCGAGTTCACCTATTGAGGAACAACCCGAGGAGAACTTTGGAAATGATGAGTCGTTACTGATGAATACGTGCTGCTTTAGTGACTGTGTCTCTTATCTGGAAGGCACTACAACTGATTTGGTGGAGCTCAATGTAATTGTACTTGAAGAAGATGCAGAGATGTCTCACAGTTTCACTGATACATTGGAGATGACTGCTGTGTCTCGGGAGTATGATCTGCACATAACAACAGTGTCACATTTGAAAGCAAGTTGTCTTTTACAACTGCAGAAAACTGAGCAGTCAGGTTTTGAAGACCATTTTGATGCATATCAGGTTGATGACAATGATAAGATGCAGCTTGCAGTTTTTGATGACAATTATGAGCATTCAGATGATAAGAATGATGCAAATGATGCTCAAAGGTATTTTCTTCAGGGGCAAGGATTTGCTGGTCTTGTCTTGGTGATTTCAGAACATCATTTTTTTGATCCACATAAGAAGTTTTCCAAGTCGTGGCCTTTCAAATACAAATCGGGAATGCTGCAGCGACTTAGAAACCATCATGAACAGCTGAAATTCTTGGACAGACGTATACTAGGATACGCAAATTCATACTTCATTTCACTAATGAGTGTGGCAGTGGCCAAACGGTGGTATCACAGGAACATGAGCCATTGTTTTACGGGCATGAAACTACTTGTTCAGCGTGATACAATTTCCAACATATGGCACAAATGGAGATCTAAGTCTGTGCCTTTGCTGAATATTGCAGAACAGCCAGTTAATATGGCCAGCGACTGGGAGTGTGCAACAGCTTTACACATAAGAGATGCATCAGCTTTCACGCCACTACTCATTCCGATGGTTTTTTATCACCAGATTAGCTCACTTTCCCTTGATCGGGAACAGAGTGAAGTCATCTGGCAGAGGTTTTGTTTTGAGTTACAGCCTCTTAGGTCTTTTCAGAAGAGTTTTCAAGTGATTTTACTCAACACAAGCTTGGGGTCAAGCTTGTTTTCAAGGGAGGAAGTATATCAAAGACTATTTGATTATAGAAAGCAGAGATATAGGACGGAACTGAAGCGACATGAACACACTACAAGGGCTCATTCCAATTTTGGCAAACGACAGAGAGTGCGATGGCTATTGTTTCACAAACAAAGTCGAGTCCATTTTGTTATTTCAGTCTCAGATTTTCAGACGTTCTCACATACAACTTCAGAGTCAAATGCCTTAGCTCAACATGGTGCAGAGAATGATATGTGGTTGGTCCTACAAAACAGGGTCATTGAGGAGATGATGAACATGGTGACCAGAGTCTTTGGCCTGTGTTATTTGTTGGGTATAAAGCCTGGGAGGACAGAGTTCGATGCAAGTTCTGGAATCTTATATGTGTTTGAGATTATACAAGACCATACAATTCAGAACTGTGCAAAGGTGAATACTTGGCTGTTGCAACACAGTTTGGTAATTCTACAGTTGCCGAGAGACATAATGTTTCATCGAGGATGGAGAAGGGTGCAACAATGGAGGAAATCAAAGTTTCAGAAATCCAGGAAGTTCAAATATAAAATCAGAAATGTGCATTGGATACATTGTTTTTGGTCATACAGAAAAGTGAAGACAACAACTTCTTATCATACAAGCTTGAGGGCAAGCTTGTTTTTGTTGGAGGGAGTATTGATAGACATCGTCTATCAAGCTGTGATGACGTGGAAGAGGCTGTTGAAACCGTTGACCAGTCGTTGGAGATGAGACTCCAACTCAGCAGTAATAAGGCTGTCGATGGAGACTAAAGAAGGAGAGCGTGGAATCAGTATAAATAGGGGAGATGAAGAATTAGAGTCTTTATGCTTTGATGTTGTAAAGAATAGACGATATGAGTCTATGGCCGATCGTCATGAGATCGGTGGTTCCTTCTTCACTCGCCATGAGAGTTTAGATTGAACCTTGATATCAAAGCTGTACTGTTAATCGATTCATTCAATACAAGAGATATTCCTTAGCTTGATTTACAGTGAGAGATAGAGATACCAAAAGTCTATCACACTGGTTCTAGACTTTGTGTTGGCGCTGATTTCGCTAAGCTGTTGATGGCCATATTTATCCATCATTTGTGTAGATACAGGTATATTATTACCGCTAATGACTCATAAAACATGACTAATTTCATTTGTACTACAGTCAAAGTCTTTGCTTTACATATATACTTGTGGTTTTCAGTTGGAAAATGAAGGCAGAGACCACAGTTATTCGAAGGTATATGCTTATGTTTCCACGTGGATGTGATGTTCAATTCTCAGAAGACACGAAAGTGGATAACTCGGCTGGTTCGGATACAAGAATAAAGTAGTGGTCATGATTGCCATGTATCAAAAACATCTTGTGAGAGGCAGCGGTCAGTATGTATGTTCCATTGAATAAATAACGTTAGCTAAGCACTTCCAACTAATCATAAATATGCTTTCGTCATTACCCCTTCACCACACAAGATAATTACAACGTGAAATCAACTTAAAATGGTTATTGAAATAAAAAGGAAAAAGAAATGATATTGCTTGAGTTGTAATTCCTAAAGACATGAATTAGTAAAAAAATTAACAAATGAATTTTAGGATATTGGTGATGAAGACGAAGATGAAAAACGTCCTTTTGAAAAAGTTTATCTTTTAATTTTTTTAAGTGCACTTTAGTATTTTTTAATATTTATCATCAATTTTGTATATTTTTTAATATTTTTTTGTGTTTGTCTAAAATGTCTCTAACTTTCTTTTTTTAATCCACGGATAAACAATATCCACGGATGAACAGTAAAATATTTGATTTATGGGTAGCTTTTTTTGTAAGACTTAAAATATATGGACCAGATTGTTAGTGATTCTCAACTACATATTCAGATGGATATCAGGTGCCCCACCGCATACCACTACGATCTCACCACGTGATATACGTTTCTGATGGATAGAAGACGACTAAGAGTTCAAAGATCGTGAAATCATATCTGGTAAACACAATTTTAAGAGCCTATTTGGACAATATCGATTATTCGTGGACACTACTACGATCATATCACATGTTATATGCTTCTGATAGAGAAGGTGCCAAAGAGCTCGCATGATTGTGAATCAGTGGATACACAATACGTCAGGCCCGTGGATCTCACCATGTGCTATACGCTTTTGATGGATAGAAGGTGGCCAGTAGTTCACAGATCGTGAAATCATACTTAGTAAACACAATTTTAAGAGCTCATTGGACAATATCGACTATTCGTGGACACTACCACGATCATATCAAATGTTGTACGCTTCTGATTAGCAGAAGGTGGCAAGAGTTCTCATGATCGTGAATCCGGATACACAATACGCCATGTCCCACTATCCACCAAAAAAGAAAACTTTCGCGTGGCTACCTTCTATCCATTGGGAGTGTTTATCAAGTGCTATGAACATGACAGTATCCAAGAATTGCCGAAACAGTTGACACCTAGTATAGACTGTCCACTCGAAACCTTCGTATTAAGTCCGATTTTTTTTTTTGAATTCCGGTACATCGACCGATTATATCTCTAGTCAGTTGGTTTATATGGCCGGAAACCTCACCTCCGTCGTTTTATCCACTGTCAAAAAAACAAAAGGGTGAAATAAATAGATAAAATAGGAAAGAGAAGGGAGTAGGAAAGAAAAAAAACAAAAAAAGGAGAAGCATTTTCGTCCAAAAAACCTAAAATAAGTTGGTGAAAGATACTAAAATGCTAGCAAACATAGAAAGATAAATACTTGCTATACAAACATAAAAAGATACATTGGGTGCTATATTCTCGCTAAAAATAGGGACATATAACAAAACTAACACTTTTAAAGTTTTTTAGGGTGAATTACACTCACTATATCTTTTACCTTTTTAAGTGCACTTTAGTAACTTTTTATGTTTGCCATCAATCTTGTATCTTTTTTTTTATTTTTTGTGTGCTTTGTTCCAAAATGCCCCTAGCCTTTTATTTTCTTTTTGTTTTTTTTATCGACGGATGAAGTCAAAGCAGATCTAATTTATGAGTAGCTTCTCTTGTAAGACTAAAAACATGTGGACCTGATTGATTAGTGATTCCTATCCACATGTTCTTATGGATAGTAGGTGCCCTACTGGTGAACAGTGTAGACTATTCGTTGATACCTCCACAAGCTCACCACGTGCTATACGCTTCTGATGGATAAGAGGTGGCCAAGAGTTTACAGATCGTGAAATCATACCTAGTAAACACAATTTTAAGAGCTCATTTGAACAAAATCGACTATTTGTGGACACTACCACGATCATATCACTTGTTATACACTTTTGATGGACAGAAGGTGGCAAGAGCTCGCATGATCATGAATCCGTGGATACCCAATACGTCATGCTCCGTGTATCTCATCACGTGATATATGCTTCTGATGGATAGAAGGTGGCCAGGAGTTCACAGATAGTGAAATAATACCTACTAAACACAATTTTAAGAGCTCATTGGAAAATATCGACTATTTTTGGACACTACCACGATCATATCACATGATATACGCTTCAGATGGACAGAAGGTGGCAAGAGCTCGCATGATCGTGAATCCGTGGATACACAATACGCCAGGTTCCACTATCCACCTAAAAGCAAACTTTCGCATGGCTACCTGCTATCTATTGGGAGTGTTTAGCATGTGCTATGAACGTGATAGTGTCTACGAATAGTCGATATTGTGGACTCCTAGTCTAGACTGTCCCCTCTAAACTTCCGTTTTAAGTCTGAATTTTTTTGTAATAATAAGTCTCAGTTACCACATTGTCTGTAACGCTAATATAGGGACGCCAGCAGCAAAGAAGAAGAAGTACAAAGTAAGATAGTGAAGCAACGAAGCCGTGAATTGACTTGTGTCTTTGAGGCTTTTGCACCTTACAACGGAGTGGAGGGCAAAGAAGAGAGAATATGGATAACCGAAATAGCTACCAACAGAGTCATTTGGTAAGCCCCCGTTTGAGCTATATACATCGTGAATTTTCCCCAAACTTCATATCAATAAAATCGAAAGCAACTCTAATTTGTAGGTTGGGCATACCAAAGGATATATACATGTTTTAGTTAGTGGACCAGAAAGTATGCTTGGGACTTCAGCTATAGCGAGGATAACATCTGTAAGGAGATGTCAGTTTTTGGGGAGGTGATCGAGACACTAAGCTCTACAAATGTAGAAACACAAGTCCGAGAGGAGAAAAATCCGCCATATTCCTCTGATGTCATTACTTGTGAGACTTGCACTTACTCTGCTGAGAGCTGTGGAAAAGGAAAATCAGAAGAGGCCTTTAACATTTCTGGAAATATCACAGGTTTTAGATTGTGAATGAGCCAATAGATCATCCAAGACAACCTTTTGTGAACCCTCCCCTGAAGTAGAAGTAGTCGAGGAATATACATCCACATTTGCCTTTTTCTTTTTCTTTTGTGTACATATATCTTTGGAAAAAGAATCATCCAAATGGAAAGTAAGGACATATATGAGGTGAATTGCATTTACTATATCCTTTACTCTTTTTAAGTGCACTTTAGTACCTTTTTTTCCGGCGTGCACTTTATTACCTTTTTATGTTTACTAACATTCTTGTATCTTTTTCCTACTTTTTGGAGTATAGCACCAATGTATCTTTTTATCTTTGTAATAGCAAAGATGTATCTTTTTATGTTTGCTAGCACTTAAGTATCTTTTACCAACTTATTTCAAGCCTTTTGGACAGAAATGTCGTTCCCTTTTCATTTTTTTTGTTTTTACTTTCTTTCTTTTTTACTTTCTTCTCTTTCCTACTTTATCTATTTATTTAACCCTTTTGTTTTTGGACGGTTGATAGGACGACGGATATGAGGTTTCTGGCCATATAAACCGTCTGACTAGAGATATAATTGGTCTATGTACCAGAATCCAAAAACAAAATTTGGACTTAAAACGGAAGTTTAGAGTGGACAGTCTAGACTAGGTGTCCACAATATCGGCTATTTGTGGACACTATCACGTTCATAGCACATGCTAAATACTCCCAATGGATAGCAGGTAGCTAAATTTTTTTTTGCTTTTTGGGTGAATAGTGGGACCTGGCGTATTGTATATCCACGGATTCACGATCATGCGAGCTCTTGCCACCTTTTGTCCATTTGAAGCGTATATCATGTTATATGATCGTGGTAGTGTCCACAAATAGTCGATATTGTCCAATGAGCTCTTAAAATTATGTTTACTATGTATTATTTCACAATCTGTGAACTCTTGGCCACCTTCTATCCATCAGAAGCATATAGCATGTGATGAGATCCACGGGGCCTGACATATTGTGTATCCACAGATTCACGATCATGAGAGCTCTTGCCACCTTCTGCCCATTAGATGCATATAGCATGTGATATGATCGTAGTAGTGTCTACGAATAGTCTATATTTTCCAAATGAGCTCTTAAAATTGTGTTTACCAGATATGATTTCACGAGCTGTGAAATTTTGGCCACCTTCTATCCATAAGAAGCGTATAGCACGTGGTGAGATCGTGGTGGTATCAACGACTAGTCTACACTATTCAGCAGTGGGGTACCTGCTATCCATCAGATCATGTGTCTAAGAATCACTACAAGAAAATCTGTATTTAGCCGCGAATGAGCCAGGAACAGTTCGTGGCTAAGAATTTTCCAGCCACGAATAGCTACGAACCAGCCACGACCGCAAAAACAGGGTTCTTGGCTAATTCGTAGATATTCGTGGCTATATAGCCACGAATTATGCTTTGTAGCTATTGGTGGAAAATTAGCCACGAATAGCCACGAACTAGTCGTGGAAGGGTTTAACCACGAATTGCTACGACATTATTCGTGGCTATCTTAGCCACAAACATTTTCGTGGCTATCCGTGGCTAGTCAATACCTTAAACCCTAAATATATCCTAAAATCCATAACTCTAAACATTAAACTGTTAATCATAAACTATAAAATCAAAATACAAACCATTAATTATATATACATAAAACTATTATTTTCAAATTCAATATCACAATATTCATATCCTAAATTAAATAAACCTTATATTATATATAACCTTAAACTATAACAAAAAAAATCTAATAATTAAAGTTCTAAAAACTATAATATATCTAAAATTATGATTCAAAACTTATGAAAAGAATTTTTATTTCTAAATCTACTAATTACAAACTTTAACATAAAATCCTAAATACAACCCTTCAAACTCTATACCCTAAACTCTAAACAAACTGTAAAACCCTAAACTACAAACAAAACTCTAACTAACAAAACTCTAATTCCTATAATATATCCATAACTAAAAATTTAATATTTACAAAATTTATAACTCTAAACCCTAAACAACCCCTTAACCCTAACAAACCCTAAGCAAACCTAAAACCCTAAATTATAACCAAAATATAACTTAAAATCCTAAATACAACCCTTCAAACTCTATAACCATTAATTACATATACATAAAACTAATATTTCAATCATTTACATATATATACTTTACATATAGTTTCTTAAAATATATTTACTTATATTTTTTTTAAATATCTACTAATTTTAATACCAATAATAAATTTAAAAGTTTTAAACAATAATTTTATTATTTTATATACTCATAAATAAAATTTAAAACTTTTAAAATAAATTAAAATCATTTAAAACAATTTTAAAATTGAATTTATTAATTTTAATATTTTAAATCATTTATATATATATACATACATATATATATATATATATATACTCATTTTACTATTATAAATCCTTTTTAAAAATGTACACTTTAAAAAAAATATCTTTTATATTTTTAAAATTCAATATGTTTAAAAATTAATTTTAACTATTTTTATTATCATATTTTATGTATTATATATTAATTAAACCGCAAAACAATCTGATTGGATTACAGCTCATCATGCGGATCGCAATGAGAACCGTTAGATCTTATTCGTTTACAAAAAAAAATATAATTCTGATCTAAAATCAGAACCGTTAGATCTGATTCAGATCTAAATCTGGACCGTTAGATTCCTTATCTACTAACCTAATTACCCTCTTCCCTCAAGCCTCCCTCTGTAAACGAAAGCCTTCTCCTTCACGAAGAATCGATTTGACGATTCAGGCCAGAGAAGAATGAAGAAAAATCGATGCTACATAAAGAAGATTCGATGAAGAATCAATGTTACAATATAGAAGAATCGATGAAGAAGAATCGATGAAGAATCTCGCTGTCGAAGAGCTATGGCGTTAGCTCCATCATGCTCGCCGCCTTCCTGCTCCATCTCTCGCTCGTCATCGTAAGTTCTACTGGCGGACCTTCGACGGCATGGCGGAGGAGCAGCCAGATTCATCTTTGGTTCAGAAGCAGAGCTGCCGTGTTTCCGACGATGCGAAGACGAAGAAGAAGACGAAGCCTGCTTTCTCTCACCGGAGTCTACACCGGAGTTAACACCTTCCCGGAAGAGCAGCGACGGCGAGTCTCACCGGCTTTCTCTCGCCGGCGGCAGTCCGTAGCAGTCGATATATATATATACAAATATATATATATATATATATAGATATATATAGATACATAATTGTTATATATATTGTATTTCTTTTGTATTTTGTATTTTTTAGTATTTTGTTTATAAATAATATTTTTAATAATTTTTATTTTTTGGTATTTATTTTTTTTTGTATTTTTTTTTTAAAAAGCCACAGAAACATTTGTGGCTAATCGTGGCCTTAGCCACGAAACATATCGTGGAAATTTCGTAGCTAATAGCCACGAAAATTGTCCTAGCTATTCGTCGCTATTTAGCCACGATTTCGTTGTAGCTATCCGTGGAAGCGTAGCCACGAATAGCCACGAAAAATGAATAGCAACGAGCCCATAGCCACAAATGTTTTTCGTGGCTATTCGTGGCTATGGCTAAAATAGCCACGGATAAAGGCTTATAGCCACGAAAAAATTCGTGGCTATTTACAATTTTTCTTGTAGTGAATCACTAATCAATCTGGTCCACATGTTTTTAGTCTTACAAGAGAAGCTACCCATAAATCAGATTTGTTTTCACTGTTCATCCGCGGTTACTGTTCATCCGTGGATTAAAAAAATAAAATATAAAAAGAAAGGCTATGGACATTTTAGACAAAAGAACACAAAAGATGTTGGAAAAAGATACAAGACTGATGGTAAACACAAAAAGGTAATGAAGTGCATTTAAAGAGAATAAAAGATGCACTTAGTGCAATTCACCCACTTTTTTGTGTTCGTTTTTCCAAAATACCCCTAGTCTTTTCTTTTGTTTTAATCCACAGAAGAACAGTACCTGCGGATGAAAAATAAAAGCAGATCTGATTTATGGGTAGCTTCTCATGTAAGACTTAAAACATGTGGACCGGATTGATTAGTGATTCCTAGTCACATGTTCTGATGGATAGCAGGTGTCCCCACCGCTGGACATTGTAGACTATTCTTTGATACCACCACGATCTCACCACGTGCTATACGTTTCTGATGGATAGAAGGTGGCCAAGAGTTCACAGATCGTGAAATCATACCTAGTAAACACAATTTTAAGAGCACATTTGGACAAGTCAGCCCCCTTCGTGGAAACCACCACGATCTCACCACATGCTAAACGCTTCCAATGGACAGAAGGTGGCCAAGAGTTCACAGATCGTGAAATCATACCTATTAAACATAATTTTAAGATCTCATTTGGACAAGTCATCCCTCCTTCGTGGATACCACCACGATTTCACCACATGCTAGACGCTTCAGATGGACAGAAGGTGGGCAAGAGTTCACATGATCGTGAAATGATACCTAGTAAACACAGTTTTAAGAGCTCATTTAGACAATATCGACTATTCATGGACACTACCACGATCATATCACATGCTAAACTCTTGTGATAAACAGAAGGTGGCAAGAGCTCACATGATCGTGAATCCGTGGATACATATTACGACGAGCTCCACTATCCACCTAAAAGCAACATTTCACGTGGCCACTTGTTATCCATTGGGAGCGTCTAGCATGTGATATGAACGTGACAATGTCCACGAAAATCCGATAGTGTGGACACCTATTTTAGACTGTCCACTCGAAACATCCGTATTAAGACCAATTTTGTTTTTTGGATTCCGGTACATCGACCGATTATACCTCCATTCCGATGGTTTTTATGGCCGGAAACCTCACATCCGTCGTCCTATCCACCGTCAAAAAAACTAAATGGGTGAAATAATAGATAAAGTAGGATTAATTGCATTGAATGTATCTTTTTAAGTTTGTAATAGCCAAGATGTATCTTTGTATGTTTGATAGCAATCTTGGCATAACAAACTTAAAAAGATACACTCAATGCAGTTAATCCGACATATATGTTTACAAAAGGTTATAATTCTAATTTATTTTACGATTACATGGATTCTAAATTTATTGTTTATCTTTTTGGATAATTTTTGTCAATGAAATTAAGGATAAAATGCATTGGTTGATATATAAAAATACAACATATTTTATGTTTATAGAAGGAAATAATTTAACTATTATTTAAAAATACTAAAAATAATTATGAGTAAAATTTAATTGGACATATATCTTTTGAAAAAAGAATCATCCTAATGAAAGAACATATATGTGGACAAATGTTTTTAAATTTATTTACGTGGATTGTGAATTTGCTGCTTATCTTTTCTGATAAGTTTTGTCTAACGAAATTGAAGGATAAAAGCGCATTGGGTGAGATAAAAAACAAAAATAAACATATTTTACATTTTACGGAATGAAATAACTTTTATCTTTTATTTAAAATTTCTAAAACTAGTTATGGATATACTTTAATTCTATATGTCTTTGGAAAAAAACCATTTATGAAGAAAGTAGAACGTATATATATGTTGAATGTACAAAGGTTTTGAATTTAAATTTATTTTCTAATTATGTGGATTCTGAATCTACTGCTTATCTTTTTGGATAGATTTTGTCAATAAATTTAAAAGATAAAAATGCCATGGATCAAAAAAAAAAAAATTCAAAATGGTATTGCCCCCTTACACCGGAATGGAGGGCTGTTAGGACTTTAGATCGATTCAAGACTCGACTAACTCATGTTCGTTTTAACTTTGTGTAGGTCTTTAGTTTCTTTTGGTTGCGATTTGAATTGTGAAATTAAACTAAGAACTAATGCACAAGAAAATGGTGACCCAAACATCACCAAAGCTACTAACTGGGGGTGGATTAAAACTACCAAGCTTGCACTATGATCATGATTGATTCCGATCTCAAACTACACGAGGATCTGCGTCCTGACCCGGTAGACAAATAGGGACAACCCTTTCAATCTCCACCTTTGTCGCTCATTTTTCCGAAAAACACAAAACCATAATCGCCGCTTCTCTCTTCACTTCTCTCTCGACTTTTTAACTTCTGAAACTATGGCCGATCGAACTCCGACTGAGAAACCAGCTTCTCACGGTGACTCCAAACCGTTCATCCTGACCGGTTAAACTCCCCCTCCGTCTCCATCTCTTCAGCTTCCGCCAAACCTTCCTGAGACGTTCTACTGTCCAACTCAACCCTTGTCGAGTCCGCTTCCTCCGACACAACCGTCGTCAAGTCGAGTTCCTCCGACTTCTCCACAGACTCCGCCTTCATCGAGTCGAGTTCCTCCGACTACTTGATAGGTGTATAGTTTTCCCTATTCTACTGCAAGTGCACAGTTAATGCAATCGTAGTATATAAGGTATCGAATCCCACGAGGACTCTCAGTCACACAATAGATTATTAGTAATTCGGATTAAATTAAGCGAAGCAGATGTGAAAGCAGTAAACGAAATATCAAAGCGAATCAAGTGAGTTTGTAAGCAAGAGGGCAAAGCGTTAGGTATCAGGAGTTCTCAGGAAATCAGGAACGCAAGCAATCAATCTATCTAGATCCAATCAATAACTATTCTAGAACTCAAACACTGATATAGAATTAACCAAATTCCTTTGCGATAATTCTCTAAGTTTAAGTGCAGCAAACCAAACTTCCGTTTGCGAGAACTAACAGATTAAACTAGCATTAATTCCAAGTTTGATATGTTCACAATTAACCTGAACCAAACTTCCGTTTGCGAACAGTTTAATTGCTTATCTAAGTTCTTTCTAGTTAAATTAACCAACTTCCGCTGAATTAATCAACCTAACATCATAACTCTGATTAGCTACTTCAGATTAAGCATTAAGAACAACTTAGATAAAGAACTAGCAGATAAAAATCTCTACAGATTAATTAAACTATAATTCTCTGAAATCCCTAATGAGAATCCTTCAACCTAACAGGTAAACTACTCAGACATGTTCATCGAAACAGAAAACATCTTGAATAGAAAACCAAATATCATAAAAACAGAATAATCAACAGGGGTTCGAAATCAAGTCTCTTTCGAGAACAAAACCAGCCCCTAAAATCTCCTAAGAGAATAAAACTTAGTTATTTCTGCTTAGCCTAAACAATGGCTTAAAAACTCTATTTATAACCTAAAACACGAATTGGGGCTTCTTTGTAAATATCAGAAACTTCTGGGCAGAACTGCAATTTCATCATTCTTCATTAAACCGTCGTTTGGCCCATCTCGCTGGTGCAACGATCGTTGCCATAAGTGTGACGATCGATGCAGCTCGGAAATATCAACAGTGAACTTGATCTTTCGGCCAAATACTCCAATTAGCTCCAGAAAGCTCCATAATCACCAAATATGCTCCAAATGTGCTTGTACCTAATAAATACCTGAAAAGACTCTAAAACATAGTAAAAGACTCGATAAATGAGACATATACCATGGTTAAAATCCCTAAAATCCATGGTATATCAACTCCCCCACACTTAGCTCTTGCTTGCCCTCAAGCAAGACAAAGAACTAAATGTAGTTAAGAGGTTTGAAAACTCTTCAGAAACTCATTTCATCCTAGAAGCTACAATACTCAGATTCCCCTTAGTAAACCACTGAAAGAATCAATCACAGGATATCAAGACCAACATGTACTTCCCCCACACTTAGCAACTGTCCTAGGTAAACTCCACAATCACATTCAAGCATTCAAATTCTCCCTACTGACTTCTGCAAGTATTTAAGTGCGGTCTCACCTAAGGAGTATCGATCTAAAGGCACATGGATTCTTACCTAATCAGCTCTAGACCACCATACTATCTTTCTCTAGTCCCTTTCTTCTCTTTCCCTTCTTTAACAACTGATTTTTCCCCACTGGGTATCATTTTATTTTTTTTATCAGTGTTCTTCCCGTTATGGGGTGTACTTTGGACACATTCCATGGATCACATGAGAGATAATAGTGTTTGCTACTATTCTCATGACCACTTCGGAGTTACTAACTCATCCTCAGTTTATTATATTTTTTTTTTTTTTTTTTTTTACTTTATAGAAGGGGAGAAGGGAACTAAATAGGACAGGTTTACAGGCTGTGTCAGAACTAACAGGGAATCCGACATAAAGTATACCAAGCCCTTAGGTGAGAAATCTAAGTCAGTATTAGGGGTGAAGTCAGTAAAAGATCCTCTGATACCTGAAGTGATGTGGGTGTTCCCAGTAGGTTGATCTGTGATGGGGTTTTCTAATAGTCAGAGATAGATCCTGCAACTTCATCCCAATGGTTACTTAAGTTCCTGCAAGTCTTGTAAATCTCCTCAGAAAATCATAGTTTCTTACTTAAACAATTTTGACTCAATAAAACAAAAAATTTTGAAAAACGGACTGACTCTTAAGAAAACAGAAAGATATAAGTCAGTAGCACCTCCCCCACACTTAAAACACACTGTCCCCAGTAGTGTCAAGCGAAGGATTGGTAAAAAGAAAGAAAAATTATTAATGGATGTTTTAGTTCTGTCGGGTTTTTACCTCTGTCGCTCATGCATCGATCGTTGCACTAAGTGCATCGACCGTTGCTTGGCGATTTTTCGTTGAGTGTCGATCGTTGCTCAAAGCAGCAACGATCGTTGCAATGTGCATATCGGATCAGTCAGCTAGTTAGCAGGTTAGTTCGTCGGTTTATGTCAATTTTCAATCCTGCAAGCTGAAAACACTAGAAACGGAGTAAAATCGAAATAACAAATATGTCTGATCAAGCATAACCATCCAAACATAGCAAATCCTAAAAATAGATGAAAAACAAAAGTGCAAGAAAAGATAAAAAGTCAGAATACAGAACCGAAAGTCTGAACATGGGGATCACTCTCACTCGCTCTCATCATCTATCCCACCATACCGTGCATCGTCATCGGCTGCCTCTGCTGCGGGATCAGTATCAGTCGGGGAAGGAGGAGTCGGGGATCGATGTCTGCGTCGAGAAACGTGTACGGGCTGATGGACCTGTGGTGGCCTCCTGCAGCTGCGCATGAAGTTCCAAACAACTCGGAACATGCTATCGGATCTCTCTCTCCACTCGGCATCAGAATATGCACCGTAAGGCATCGTAGGCTCGGGAAAAGGACCTACATCGTCGACTGGGGCAGGCGCTGGCGCAGAGGAGGACGAAGCTCTCGCAGAAGGCTCTCCCAGCGGATGAGCCATAGTGGGTACTGCACATCGATCTCTAGCGGAAGGGTGGAAGCTCAAATCATCAATGGTATCGATCCGAGTGTACCTGGCAGCAGGTAGATCGATGCCATACTGTGTATCCTCAGGGTCGTAGTACACCCACACTCGCCCTTCCTTCAGCCACGTAGCACTCTGCAAGTGACTGAGATCCAGGAACTCGCGCTCAGTAACGCACTCTATACCCCCCATAGGGATCCCGCAGTGTCTGAAAATAGGAGTGAGAAGACTCCCTACTGTCTCCTTGCGCGCGCCTTCATAAGGCTTCTTCTGCAGCTCGCAAAGGTGATGGGCAAATATAGCTCCTAGGTTCACCTTCTCAGCCGGGTTCCTCACATCAGTACCCCTGAACTGCTCCTTCAGCCCTCTGAATAAAACCTCCATCTCGGTCTTGCGCATCTTGTTCGCCTCATGCTTGCACAGTAAAGTGCGTCCCAAGATACGCAAGACATACCTGAGAACCGGATGCCTAACCTGAATCACTGGTGTAAGCCGTGAGTGATATCGTCCACCTCCAATGTACTCCCAGAAATCACGAGCCTCTGATGCTTCCCACGGAAGGGATAAATCGGTGCGTGGCTGCGTGGTGCTGAACCCGTAGATCCTACAGATATCGAGAAGGGGCACTCGATACCTCGCTCCGAGACACATGAAAGTAAAGATGCCTCCTTGGGCATTCCTGCTCTCTGGGTTTGGGTATACAACCCTGCACGTGGCAAGCAACTGCCTCACAAGCTCTGGGTACAAATCGTAAGGCTGCATTGGCATTGTCCCCAGACCAATACCTCTGCACAGCTCCATCACCTTCTTGTCCATTCCGAGACTCTTGCAGGTTGAGTAATCAGCGAACTTGGTAGGTGCTATCTCCATACCACACCAACCATTATACAACAAGGTATCGTATTCATCCCAGTACTCGTGTAGCGGCCTTTCTGTGAAGTCATCTGATTTTAGTATCCCCTTAATTGAACCGTTCCAGATGCGATCAGACTCAATCAAAACTTTCTCTGGCCTTGGCCATGGCTGTCCTATGGTTGCATGAACCAAATGATACGGCTGTGGAGGATCTGATTCCCTGTGTAACCATTCCGGTGGCGGAATGTATTGTCGTGAGGCGCTTGCAGCTTGTGCTCGTTTCTTGCGGGGTTGATTCCGGGTTGCCATCTGCAAAACAGAAAATTTGAACAAATTAGTCTCGGCAACTCGACCGTTGCACTAAGGTAGCGATCGTTGCAGGGCGATTCCGTGTAATCGAACATTTCCCCAGAATCGTCGAGTAACGACCGTTGCATCAAAGGCAGCGATCGTTGCAGGGCGATTCTGGCCGCAATCAACAGTCAACAAATTTCGTTCCAAATCATGCAATCAATCACACAGTCGGCGACAATATATCATCTAGCAACCTAAATCATACCTATTTGGGCATGCATTGATCAATTTCGGCTCAAAAATCTAACAATCTAGAACCCCTAAAACCCCAATCCGAAAGCTTGAAAATTGAAGAACATTACCTTGATTCTTGAGATATGGCTTAAGGAAATGGATTGGTTGGTTAAAAACGAGTGAAATAGAACTTGAAAACAGGAAATTTGATGGAGAAATGGTGTTTTTCGGGTAGAGGCTCGGAGTGTCGACCAAAGGAGTTTTGAGAAGAAAAAGAGAAAATAGGGTTTTAAGGTAACTTACCTGGTCGTGGCTGCAACGATCGTTGCAGGGCAGCAACGATCGATGCTGGTTGAATCTAATTGATTCCGGTTTAGCGACATGTACCTTAATTTTCGATTAAGACCAATTGCAACGACCGTTGCACATGTGAGCAACGATCGTTACTCCTCTCCAGACTTGGTTCTGTATCTGAAAAACTTAGTAAAAACAAATAATAACGTGAAATCCTAAGAAAACACTAAAAATGAAAAAGAAAAATAGTTAAACCTAACAGTGGGTTGCCTCCCACTCAGCGCTTGTTTTAAGTCATTAGCTTGACTTTTGGAAAGGGGTCAGACTCATGGAGGTTTCAACAGAGACTTTGAGTGTCTCTGTGAATGCCTTATCATCCATGGTGGTGTGTAAGCAGTAGCAGCATGATGTCGTCCAAGGAACGTCGGGAGGAATGTAGGGTGAGATTGACACTTGGGTGTTTTAACGCTCTTTCCTTTATTCAAAACAGTGGAGTCAGGAGGCTTAAACTTAGAGGTTTTATGCTTTACCTTTGGCAAAGATTTGATGTTCGGGGCCTTTTTTTTATGAGTAGCTTCAGGTCTCGATGATGCTAGATTAGGCTCTTGTGGAACCACCATCTTCTTGTCAACCATCTTTGTGCACTGAGCTATATCTTTAGTTTTAACGGGAGCTTTTGGGAATGGCAACGGAGGTTTGTAGGCTCCTCCTTTAGCAGGTTCTCGAGATTTTGGTGAAACTGGTTCCTTTCGGGGTGCAACGATCGATGCGTGTGATGCAACGATCGATGCTGTCGTCTCAACTCGTGTTTCAACTGTAGTCTCGGGTTTATCTGTTTCTTGGTCCATTCCAGCCGTCTCAGACTCAAATTTCTCTTCTTGGCTCGGTCCTGTTTCAATCTGGACTATCCAAGTCAAAAGATCCATGTCAATCTCTGCTGAGTCAGGTGCATCGAAGCTTTCGAGCTCTGGTAATTCAACATCAAATCCCCCTCTGTCTTCCACAAATTCCACAGCTTTAACTGCTAGATATGATCCATGATCCATTTGTGCATGATCCTGAGTGAGGATGTTGTTGTCAGGAGCTTCATGAGAATCCTTTGTTGGGGTAGAACTTGGAATTTGATCCATCTGTGTGTCCAGCTGCTTTATACGAGTGCTCAAGGATTCAAATTTCTCATTCAAATTAGTGTACAGGTTCTCTAGCTTCGAGCTGAAAGAAGTTGAGTTCTGCTGTTGCCTTTCAATTGTTTGCTCTAACATCATCTCCAGTTTGCTTCTTTGTGTAGGAGATGCCAGATTGGAAGTATAATTACGGTCTCCTGATCCTAGAGCGTGCTTAGAACTCTGCCTTTGCTGATGTTCCAAGGTATGTCTGTAAGAGTCGGCTCCAGCCATGTAGCGTACCTCTGCAAACTTATCAGTGTTTGCCTCTGCTCGGAACTGTCTCTCCCTAAGTAAGATGTCGTGGATGTCATCTATCTTATGTTGCATTTCAGCTACTTGCCCAACCAATACATGGTAATCTGGTAAGATGGGGTTTCCTTCCCCATCTATCTTCTGACCTTTTGCGTTGCATATGTGACCCTCTTGGTCTCGTAAAACGCCGTTTTCACCTTGAATCAAAATCAAAGGTTCCATGGCGCGGAACCTACCGAACGTCTCAGATCTTAGCATCGCTTATTATCGCCTAGTGTCGATCGTTGCAAGGAGAGCAACGATCGATGCAGTGCGAATTCCTGCAATCCCAAAAATCAAAAACGTGAGTAAACTAGAAAATTAAAAAGAATGCTTAGTCTAAATCCTAGTACTAAATCTATCAGTGAACTCAAAGAGTCCCCGGCAACGGCGCCAAAAACTTGATAGGTGTATAGTTTTCCCTATTCTACTGCAAGTGCACAGTTAATGCAATCGTAGTATATAAGGTATCGAATCCCACGAGGACTCTCAGTCACACAATAGATTATTAGTAATTCGGATTAAATTAAGCGAAGCAGATGTGAAAGCAGTAAACGAAATATCAAAGCGAATCAAGTGAGTTTGTAAGCAAGAGGGCAAAGCGTTAGGTATCAGGAGTTCTCAGGAAATCAGGAACGCAAGCAATCAATCTATCTAGATCCAATCAATAACTATTCTAGAACTCAAACACTGATATAGAATTAACCAAATTCCTTTGCGATAATTCTCTAAGTTTAAGTGCAGCAAACCAAACTTCCGTTTGCGAGAACTAACAGATTAAACTAGCATTAATTCCAAGTTTGATATGTTCACAATTAACCTGAACCAAACTTCCGTTTGCGAACAGTTTAATTGCTTATCTAAGTTCTTTCTAGTTAAATTAACCAACTTCCGCTGAATTAATCAACCTAACATCATAACTCTGATTAGCTACTTCAGATTAAGCATTAAGAACAACTTAGATAAAGAACTAGCAGATAAAAATCTCTACAGATTAATTAAACTATAATTCTCTGAAATCCCTAATGAGAATCCTTCAACCTAACAGGTAAACTACTCAGACATGTTCATCGAAACAGAAAACATCTTGAATAGAAAACCAAATATCATAAAAACAGAATAATCAACAGGGGTTCGAAATCAAGTCTCTTTCGAGAACAAAACCAGCCCCTAAAATCTCCTAAGAGAATAAAACTTAGTTATTTCTGCTTAGCCTAAACAATGGCTTAAAAACTCTATTTATAACCTAAAACACGAATTGGGGCTTCTTTGTAAATATCAGAAACTTCTGGGCAGAACTGCAATTTCATCATTCTTCATTAAACCGTCGTTTGGCCCATCTCGCTGGTGCAACGATCGTTGCCATAAGTGTGACGATCGATGCAGCTCGGAAATATCAACAGTGAACTTGATCTTTCGGCCAAATACTCCAATTAGCTCCAGAAAGCTCCATAATCACCAAATATGCTCCAAATGTGCTTGTACCTAATAAATACCTGAAAAGACTCTAAAACATAGTAAAAGACTCGATAAATGAGACATATACCATGGTTAAAATCCCTAAAATCCATGGTATATCACTACTCCTTCGATAGACTTCGAGTCTGAACCAAGTAAGAAAAAATGCTCTTTCCTTAAGCTTCTTCCATGAAACTTATGATTGATTTGTCTCTTGAACAGAGATTTGGGTAGATCTTCACCGATCTACTCAAATACTGACTTAACTTCTCTGCATGTCCTGTTACAGATCACGCAGAGAGAGCCGCATACGAGATGCTTTCTGCATGTACAAAGTAAATCCATCTAGACCGGTAGAACTTGATTTGTTCTTAGATCACCTTTCCTGATATCGGATCTAACATGCATGTTGGTTTATCCTCGAGAAACTAACTCGTTTCTCTTTTTTCTTTGTACTTGTGCGAGATGACCCAACCAACATCACCATCAATGAGTACACCTTCCTTCACTCAGGCGGTGACCTTCAGTGTTACAAGGCACTTCTCGAAAGAATCTACAGGTAAGCATTTACTTAGCATATCCACAAGATTTAGGGTAGTATGAATTTTCTGAATGTGAACCATGCCTATAACAATGATGTCTCTGATGAAATAAATCTTTGTAGCAACATGTTTAGTCCTGTCGTGATGAACTGCATTCCTAGCTAGGCAAATAGCGCTTTGAGAATCACAATTGAGCTTGAATGAATCAAAACAGAAACCTAATTCATTGTAAAACTCCCTTAGCCATAAACTTTATTTTGTTGCTTCTGATAGAGCCATGTTGAAGAGTGGCCCTTCAACTAATGATCTTCCCACCGACTTGAAAAACATATCCCGCCACTGACCTTATTCTGTTAAGGCCAGTGGCATAATCTGAGTCACAAAACCCCTCGATCTCAAAGTGTTATGACTTTGAGAAATGAAGACACACTTCCAATGCTCCATGAAGATACCGGAGAATCCACTTAACTGCTTCTCAATGCTCTCTTCCTGGCTTAGCCTTAAAACTGCTTACCAGAAAAATCGCAAAACCCAAATCAGGTCTTGAGCCAATCATTGCGTACATCAATATCCCTACTGCACTGCATATGGGATTGATTCCATGATTGGTGCTTCTGTAATCCATTCTTTTCTGTCAAACTCTTGAGCTTGTACTGAGAATTAACTGGCGTTACAACAGCCTTGCAGTTGTCCCTGTTGAATGTTCTGAGAACCTGTTTCAGATATCTTCCCTGAGACAGCTTAAGCAGCCCTTTCTTCATGTCCATGATTATTTCCATTCCAAGTATCCTGTTTGGGGAACCCAAATCCTTCATTTCAAACTCTGATCCTAAGCTTTCCTTCAGCTTCCTATTACTTTCCTAATTCCTTGCTGCTATCAGTATGTCATCCACATACAGAAGTAGGTACACATTGTTTTCCACTTCTGTATCTTTGTGGTAGACACATGGGTCTTTAATACATCTGTTGAACCCCTGAGATTTGATAAATTCATTGAATCTCTGGTTCCACTGCCTTGGAGACTGCTTAAGCCCATAAGGAGATTTCTTTAGCAAACACACCTTCCCTTCCTGCCCTTTCTGAATAAAACCTTCTGGCTAATCCATGAATATTTTCTCATCCAATACTCCATTCAGAAAAGCTTTCTTGACATCGAGTTGTTCCAGCTCCATGTCATAGTTGAAAACAATATATAGCATGATCCTGATAGAGACGTGTTTGACTACCAGTGATAATATCTCATTGTAGTCAACACCTTCCACCTGAGTGACTTATTTGGCTACGAGCCTTGCTTTGTACCTTATGGGTTCAATTCTTGGTATCCCATCTTTTATCTTGAATATCCATTTACATCCAACAATCTTCTTGTTTGGTTGTTTGTCAATTATTTCCCAAGTATTACTTTTATCCAAACACTTCTTTTCTTGTAGGTGATATATCATGGTTTTTACCGGTTTTATGCCATGATATAAGTCTGTTTTAGTGTATTTTGTGTTTCTTTAGAGTCTTTTACAAGTTTTATTAGGTACACGCACGTTTGGAGCAAAAGTGGAGATTATGGAGCTATTTGGTGCATTTTGGAGTTTTGACCCGAGAGGTTGTGTTCACTGTCCAGATTTGAGATCTGTGTCGATCCTTGCACACCTGCATCGATCGATGCACATCAAGTTGGGCCAGATTCTCGGCGGTTTAATGAAGAATGCTGATATTGCAAAGATGCCCAGAAGTTCCAGATATTTACACAGAAGCCCCAAGTCGTGTTTAAGCTATTTAATTAGGTTTTTAACTTCAGTTTTACATACGCTATCATAACTTAGAGCAGAGAGTTTTTAGACCTTTTGGGGCTGATCTGATCCTGTACTACACTTTGTTTTGGAGAAGTTTTCGAACCCCTTTATTATTCTAATCTCTTTTATGATATCTATTATTTCATTGATTATATTTACATCATCTATGTCTGAGTAGTTTCATAGTTAGGTTTAGGGTTTCTCATAGGGATTTCATGACTTGCTAGATATAATTAATTCAGTTAAGGATTCACATCAATAGATGTTCTTCAAACTAAATTGTGTTTAATGCTAGTTCTAACATGATCACTTAGAATCTAGATCTTAGGTTGCTAAATACGACACGACAGTGTGGTTTAGAACCTGAACTATTTAGGTTGAGCATTTTAATTACTCGCAAAGGAATTTGGTTTAGTTTAATTGTGAACATATCGAACTTGAAATTAATGCTGGTTTAATCTGTTAGTAATTGCAAAGGAATTTGGATTGCTGCACTTAGACTTAGAGAATTCTCGCAACGACAGTTGGTTAATTCTATATCTGTGTTTGAGTTCTAGAACTGAGCTTAGTTAGATCCTGACTGAATGATTTATCTGCTTGTCTGATTTCCTGAGAACGCCCTAGACTTAGCGCCCTTAGTTTATTTTCTTACAACCACAACCTGCTACTTGTTTACCTTCTTGCTTGCTCTTTTTAGTTATTCAATACAATTTGCTTTTTGCTTTCTCCTATTTTTAATCTCTTTAGTTCTTAATTCTATTGTTGCCTAGAGTCCTCGTGGATTCGATCCCTAAGTACTACATTGATATACTGTGCACTTGCAGTTAGTATAGGGTAAAACTTAAGACCTATCAAGTTTTTGGCGCCGTTGCCGGGGACTCTTAGAGTCTTCGATAGCTTCAAACTTAGGGTTTTTACTAGGATTTTTATTTTTATTTTTGTTTACTGATTTTTTTTTTATTTTTCTCTGTTTTCTCTCTGTCGCATGTACTGATTTCGCATAGCGTCGATCGTTGTACTTCCTGTGTCGATCGTCACTAGGCGACTGGAGTTGAATCGATCGTTGCACTGTTATTATCGATCGTTGCTTGACGATTACAGACGGTTTATGCAGACGCGTGATACCAGAAGTAATCCGAACACTAATCTCGTTAACCTCCAACTTGAAGAGCTTGCTAGACTAGAGAGAACCAACAGGAAAGTTCAGAGAGAAAGAATGGTTCGAGAACGTCTGATTCTGATACCCGATGCTCAAGGTACCTTGAGGGACCGACAAAACAACCCGTACAATGCTGCTGGAGAACGGGTTGATGCTGAAGGGAATGTTATCCCTGATCCTCCAGAGCAACCACAACAACAGGAGCAGAACCAAGGACAAGGCCAAGGACAGGGCCAAGATAGACAGATGGTTGTCCATGAGAGGACTTTAGCTGACTATAACCGTCCGGATGAGTTTTATGCTAACCGGTCAGCTCTTGTACTTCCTGAATTTGAGAGGAATGATTTTGAAATCAAGACCGTCTACTACTCTCTCCTGAGGCAGAAAGCCTTCCATGGCTCTCCAAGTGAGCAGCCGATGGATCACATAGATGAGTTTGAGGGCATAGTCACTGGAATAAAGTACGATGGAGTTAACCAAGACTATCTGTTCCTCAAGCTTTTCCCCTACTCTCTGGCTGGAGATGCTGCAGCCTGGCTGAAACAACTTCCATCTGGGACGTTTGTTACTTGGGCCGCTCTGAAGAGTGAGTTTCTGCGTCATTTCTATGATGATGCTCGCTCAGATCAGTCTAGGAAGGACATTCTCACCTTCACCCAAGGTCCAACAGAGCCTCTTAAGACAGCCTGGATGAGGTTTAAGAAGTACCAACGTGACTGCCCGCACCATGGATTCACTGAGGTAACACTTTTAGGCATCTTCTTTAGAGGTATAGATCTTCCATATCAGACTGCGTTGGACAACTCTAGCAATGCCAACTTTAACACTAGGACTCCTGCTCAAGCTAAGCAGTTAATAGATAATTTAGTAAGCAGTAATAGCTGCAAGACTACTGATGAGAGAAGGAAGAAGTCCGGTGGGAAGATGGAGAATTCTGAGATAGCTGATATTAGATCTAAGTTGGACACTGTTTGCAATCTTCTAGCTGGGAAGAAAGCTGTCCACTTTGCTCAAGATGTTGAGATGATCAATGATGAAGAAGATGGTCAGGAAGAGGATGTGAATTACATCGGAGGATCTGGTTTCCAAGGAAACATGTTTGGAAATCAGTCTGGTAATAGGTTCTTCAATGGAGGACAGAAGAGTGCTTTCAACAGCAACCAAAACTCTTCTGGATTTGGACAGACTAGTGGATTTCAGAAACCTTTCCAACAAGGTAATCAGAGGACTTATGGATCTTCCTCTTACCAAGCACCTCCTGTAGCTACTACTCATGAGAGTAAGATGGAGGCTATGATGGAACAGCTGCTGGAAGGACAGACTAAGATTGCTGTGGACTGCAACAAGAAGTTGGATGCTGTCTATGAGGATCTCAATGGGAAGTTTGAGTCTCTAAACACTCATGTGAAGCAATTGGACACTCATGTGAGCCAAATTTCAAGCTCCATCAAAGGGAAGAGTGTTGTAGACACCCATATTAAGGCCTGGTCAGTGTACATTGATGATGGATCACGCCTAGGTGAAAGATTTGAGCTAAGTACAGCTGAAGTGGTAGAAGAGGCTGAAATTTCAGATTTTGGGGAAAATCTCTCGGTGGAATCTGTGAAAATTTGACTGCATCGATCGATGCACCCTTAGCGTCGATCATTGCAAGGCGTGGACAGACAGATTCACAGGATTCTTATGACATTGATGCAGATTCAGAGTTTAACCGTTTATTCCCTGGAGTGTCTGAGATAACTCAACAGGAGATTTATGCACAATCTATTCGTTTATATCCTAAGGTGTCTGAAGTGATTCAACAAGAGATTGATGAGCTTAAAGAGCTAGAAAAGATTGGTGAAGAGTTGGAAGAAATTCCACCATCTGATGATCCACCTTACCACCCTTGTGTGCAGAGATACTTGGGTAAGATGTTGCCTTTGGATGAAGAGCTAAAAGATTGGGTTATAGTTGTTCCTCACCATATAAGTGATGTGCTATTGACTAAGGTTCCTAAGAAGATACCTGATCCTGAGATTTTTGTGCTGAGTTTTTCTATCTTCGAGGACGGTTTTAAGCGCTCTCTTTGTGATTTAGAAGCTGCTGGAAGTCTTATGCCATATTCTGTGGCAGAGAAGCTGGGTATGATGGATTTTTCACCCACTAAGACCTCTCTTGTCCTAGATGACCAGTCAATAAGGATTCCGGAAGGAGTTTTTGAGGACGTCACAGTGGGAGTTGGAAACAACTTGGTTCCGACAGACTTTTTGGTTCTTAAGTACCATAGTGAGCAGGATGATGCATTGATATTGGGTAGACCATTCTTGGCTACAGCTGGAGCAGTGATAGATGTGAGACACTGTCTGATAGATCTCCATCTGGGAGATAAGCCACTGCACTTTGAGATGGACAAGCTACGCAAGCCACTGATTGATGGGCAGACCTTCACCATTATGGATGGAGATGAAGAGCAGTCAAGGCACACTACGGTTTTGGATCCTGGGGAGCATTTCACAACTTCTTTTCTTGGACGCGTTCACATTGATGAAGCTTACTCTCCACCTTGGATGAGGAGACTTGCACAGAGACAATCAAAGTATCTGTCAGGATCTCACGGTGCCTGATTCTTGTTCGTCCGGTCAAGCTAATGACCTTAAACAAGCGCTGAGTGAGAGACAACCCACTGTTAGGTTTTAGTATTTTTCTTTCTTATTTTTGGTGTTTTTCTTAGGAACTTACGTTTTGATTTTGTTTTGCTAAGTTTTTAGATACATAACTCGAGTCAGGAGATGTGTGACGATCGATGCACATGTGCACCGGTCGTTGCAAGGAGATTATGACGAGGAGATGGGATCGCATTGTGACGATCGTTGCGGTCCTGTGAAACGGTCGTTGCAATTGGTTTAAATTGCAAAAATTAAGGTAAGCTGAAATCAAGGTGGTCTGGTCCTTTCAAGATCAAAGAGGTGCGTCCCTACGGAGCTATTGTTCTAATAAGTAAGGAAGGTAATGAATTCACTGTGAATAAACCGAGGGTGAAACACTATTGGGCTAAAGCCGAGATTCCAGTAGGTCAGATTCTGCCTCTGGATGATGCACCCTCTGCCTAGATCAGCTGAAACGTCAAGCTATTGACGTTAAAAGATCGCTGAGTGGGAGGCAACCTACTGTTTCGTTTTTTTTGCATTTTGATTTTTGGTGTTTTTATAGGATTTTACGTTTTGTTTCTGTTTTTGGTGAGTTTTGTCTGCAGTTCTCGGCCAAAATCGCAATGCATCGATCGACACACGACGAAATATCGCCTAGCAACGGTCGATGCATGTGCGACAGAGGTAAAAATCAGACAGAACTCAACACATCCACTAATATTTTTTTCTTTTTTTCTTTTTACCAATCATTCGCTTGACACTACTGGGGACAGTGTGTCTTAAGTGTGGGGGAGGTTCTACTGACTTTATCTTTCTGTTTTCTTAGAGTTAGTCCAATTTTCAAAAAACTTTGTTTTATTGAGTCAAAACCAGTTTAAGTAAGAAACATTGATTTTTTTAGAAGATTAACAACATCTTGCAGGAACTTAAGTAACCATTGGGATGAAGTTGCAGGATCTATCTATGACTATTAGAAAATCCAACACGGATCAACCTACTGAGGACACCCACATCACTTCAGGTATCAGAGGATCCTTTTACTGACTTCACCTTAATACTGACTTAATTTTCTCACCTAAGGGCTTGGTATACCTTGTGTCGGATTCCTTTGTTAGTTCTGACACAGCCTGTAAACCTGTCCTATTTGGTTCCCTTCTCCCCTTCCATAAAGTAAAAAAAAAATATAATAAACTGAGGATGAGTTAGTAACTCCGAAGTGGTCTCTGGGAGTGGTAGCTACAACTATCATATCCTGTGCATCCATGGAATGTGTCCAAAGTACACCCCAAATCGGGAAGAACACTGATAAAATAAAATAAAATGATACCCAGTGGGGAAAAATCAGTTGTTAAGGAAGGGAAAAGAGAAGAAATGGACCAGAGAAAGACAATATGGTGGTCTAGAGCTGATAAGGTAAGAGTTCATGTGCCCTTTGATCGATACTCCTTAGGTGAGACCGCACTTAAATACTTGCAGAAGTCAGTAGGGTGAATTTGAATGCGTGAATGTGATTGTGGAGTTTACTTAGGACAGTTGCTAAGTGTGGGGGAAGTATATGTTGGTCCTGATATCTTGCAGGTTGATTCTTTCAGTGGTTTACTAAGGGGAATCTGAGTGTTGTTGCTTCTAGGACAAAAAAGAGTTTCTGAAAGTTTTCAAACCTCTTCACCATGTCTAGTTCTTTGTTTTGCTTGAGGGCAAGCAAAGGCTAAGTATGGGGGAGTTGATATATCATGGTTTTTACCGGTTTTATGCCATGATATAAGTCTGTTTTAGTGTCTTTTTGTGTTTCTTTAGAGTCTTTTACAGGTTTTCTTAGGTACACGCACGTTTGGAGCAAAAGTGGAGATTATGGAGCTATTTGGTGCATTTTGGAGTTTTGACCCGAGAGGTTGTGTTCACTGTCCAGATTTGAGATCTGTGTCGATCGTTGCACACCTGCATCGATCGATGCACAGCGAGTTGGGCCAGGTTCTCTGCGGTTTAATGAAGAATGCTGATATTGCAAAGATGCCCAGAAGTTCCAGATATTTACACAGATGCCCCAAGTCGTGTTTAAGCTATTTAATTAGGTTTTTAACTTCAGTTTTACATACGCTATCATAACTTAGAGCAGAGAGTTTTTAGAGCTTTTGGGGCTGATCTGATCCTGTACTACACTTTGTTTTCGAGAAGTTTTCGAACCCCTTTATTATTCTAATCTTTTTTATGATATCTTTTATTTCATTGATTATGTTTACATCATCTATGTCTGAGTAGTTTCATAGTTAGGTTTAGAGTTTCTCATAGGGATTTCATGACTTTCTAGATATAATTAATTCATTTAAGGATTCACATCAATAGATGTTCTTCAAACTAAATTGTGTTTAGTGCTAGTTCTAACCTGATCACTTAGAATCTAGATCTTAGGTTGCTAAATACGACACGACAGTGTGGTTTAGAACCTGAACTATTTAGGTTGAGAAATTTAATTACTCGCAAAGGAATTTGGTTTAGTTTAATTGTGAACATATCGAACTTGGAATTAATGCTGGTTTAATCTGTTAGTAATTGCAAAGGAATTTGGATTGCTGCACTTAGACTTAGAGAATTCTCGCAACGACAGTTGGTTAATTCTATATATGTGTTTGAGTTCTAGAACTGAGCTTAGTTAGATCCTGACTGAATGATTTATCTGCTTGTCTGATTTCCTGAGAACGCCCTAGACTTAGCACCCTTAGTTTATTTGCTTACAACCACAACATGCTACTTGTTTACCTTCTTGCTTGCTCTTTTTAGTTATTCAATACAATTTGCTTTTTGCTTTCTCCTAGTTTTAATCTCTTTAGTTCTTAATCCTATCGTTGCCTAGAGTCCTCGTGGATTCGATCCCTAACTACTACATTGATATACTGTGCACTTGCAGTTAGTATAGGGTAAAACTTAAGACCTATCACTAGGATAGCAACCTTCAACTTTTCCCAGTCTTTGCTCTTTCTTGCTTATGCATACGTCCTAGGCTCCTCCACCTGAATGACCTCAGCACTCGCTAGTGCATAAGCCACATAGTCACCGCTCTCGAACATAGCGGGTGGGTTTCTTATCCTTTTTGCTCTAACTCTGACCAGCAAGTAGTTATCCACATTTTTACTATTTCCTGCATCATCTTCTTCCTCAGATTCCTCTTCACCTTCGGAATCATCCCTTTCTGAAACTGCTCCACCTTGCTCTGTAGATTCTGTAGATTATGAAACCTTTCCTGATTCTGCATGTTCATCCTTCTACTCTGAACTTATTCTGAACTGACCATTCCCTGCTGATTCTGAAGACTCTGCCTGATGCTTCTGGTAGTACAATCTTTCCTCATCAAAGACTACATTCCTGCTTGTAGTTACTATGTCCTCTTCTGGTAGCCAAACTTTATATCCCTTGGTACCTTCAGGATATCCTAAGAATATGCCCTTCTTAGCTCTTGGACTTATCTTATCCTGAATTACGTGAACATAAGCAACACATCTGAATCTTCTGAGATGATTGAACTCCACCTTTTTCCCTGTCCAAACTTCTTTTGGAATCCTGAACTTTAGAGATGAGTTTGGGGTTCTGTTGATCAAATAAATTGATGTAGATGCTGCCTATTCCCAAAAACTCTTTTCCAATCCTGCTTCTGCCAGCATACACCGTATCTTGTCCGCAATCATTCTGTTCATCTTCTCTGAAACACCATTCTGCTGTGGAGTGTAGGCACAAGTCCTGTGTCTCTTGATTCTTGAATCCTTACAAAGCTTATCCATCTGTTTATTACAAAAATTCAATCCATTATCTGTCCTGAATCTCTTGATCTTATTTCATGTCTGATTTTCAACCAGTTGTTTCTATTCAGCAAAGTTTTCAAACATTTCATCCTTACTCCTTAGAAATTTTATCCAAACCTTTCGGGAGTGATCATCAATGAAGGTCATGAAATATTTGCAGCCTGACAGACTTTCTGAGTTTATAACTGATCCCCAGAGATCACTGTGAACATATGATAGGTCAAGAATTATCCCTATTCTAACTGCAAGTGCACAGTGATGGGAATGTAGTACTTAGGGTATCGAATCCACAAGGACTCACGGTCACACGATATATTATAAGTAATCAAATTAAGCTAAGCGAATCAGATTTCAAAATAGTAAACAAGACAGCAAGTAAACGAATGAAGTGAGGTGAAAGTAAGCAATTAACGAAGGCGTCAGGTTTCGGGAGTTCTCAGGAAATCAGGAACGTAAGCTAATCAATCAATCGTGATCTAATTAAGGACTGTTCTAGAACTAGAATCACAGAATTATAACAGACCAACTTTCGTTGCGAATATTATCTATGTCTGACAACCTAGCAAGCCAACTTTCGTTGCGAATCCTAGAGTTCTAAACAAGCATTAATCTCAAGTTCTTTCGTTCACAATTCTCCTAAGCCAAATTTCTTTGCGAATAGTCAAATTGCTCATCTAAGTTCTTTCTAGTTAATTAATCAACTTTCGTTGCAGAAATCAACCTAACATCAATAATCTAAGTGGTCAATTCAGATCAAGCGGTAAGAACAACCCTAGATGAAGAACTAGAAAGATATGAATCCCTACAGATTGATCAACCTATAATTCCATGAAATCCCCTGCGAGAATCCCTAAACCTAACTAGTAAACTACTCAGACATGGCAATTGAAGCAAAAGACATGATGAATAGAAAACCAAATATCATAAAAGAGAAACAAAGAATATGAGTTCCCAATCTCTCTCTCTGAATAAAAATAAAACTTAAGTCTGAAAGCGTAGCCTGAACAAGTGTCTAAAAACCCTAATATAATGATCTAAACTCGGCTGGGGCCTTTTTGCAAATCTGGGAAGTTTCTGGGCACAAACTGTAAATTCTCCAAAAATGGAGATTTTTGTGCGCAGATCCCTGGAATCACCTTGCAACGACCGATGCACATACTGCATCGACCATTGCAAGGCGATTTCGCAGCCAGTGAACTTCTAAACAGTGCAGGAATACTCCTAATGCTTCCAAAACGTCCAATTAGGCTCCAAATGTCCTTAAACCTGTAAAACACCTGAAAAGACTCCAAAACACATAGAAAGACTCGATAACAAAGACATATACCATGGTCAAAAGTCCTAAAAACCATGATATATCAACTCCCCCACACTTAGCTTTTGCTTGCCCTCAAGCAAACAGAAAACCGAGATCAAGAGAAGAAGTTTGAAAACTTCAGAAAATCGTTTCATCGTAGGAGCACCACACTCAGATTCTCCTTAGTAAGCCACATGAAAATGAACCTGCGGACATAAAGACGAACATATACTTCCCCCACACTCAACAACTATCCTGAGTAAAATCCACAATCACATTCAGAGCATTGATAGGGATGTAGTTTTATCCTATTCTACTGCAAGTGCACAGTTAAGTGATTGTAGTATATAGGGTATCGAATCCACAGAGACTCTGGTTTCGATAGATTAAGAACTATATAGATTTAAACTAAGAAGAAAGCAATGTGAAGTAAACTAAATAGCAATGCGAGAAAGTAAACAAGTAGCAAGATTATCGGTTATGAAAGCAGTTAATTAAGGGCGCTAAGTCTAGGGCGTTCTCAGGAAATCAGACAAGCAGACAAATCATTCAGTCAGGATCTAATTAAACTCAGTTCTAGAACTCAAATCACGGATATAGAATTAACCAACTGTCGTTGTGAGAATTCTCTAAGTCTAAGTGCAGCAATCCAAATTCCTTTGCAATTACTAACAGATTAAACCAGCATTAATTTCAAGTTCGATATGTTCACAATTAAACTAAACCAAATTCCTTTGCGAGAAGTTTAATTGCTCAACCTAAATAGTTCAGATTCTAAACCACACTTTCGTGTCGTATTTAGCAACCTAAGATCTATATTCTAATTGATCAGGTTAGAACTAGCATTAAACACAATTTAGTTTGAAGAACATCTATTGATGTGAATCCTTAACTGAATTAAACAAGTCTAGCAAGTCATGAAATCCTTAATGAGAAACCCTAAACCTAACTATGAATCTACTCAGACATAGATAATGAAAACATAATCAATGAATATTTAGATATCATAAAAGAGATTAAATAAATAAAGGGGTTCGAAATCTTCTCCAAAATAAAGATGAAGTACAGGATCAGATTAGCCCCAAAAGCTCTAAAAACTCTCTGCTCTTAATTATGATAGAATGTGTAAGCGTATGTAAAAACTGATCTAAAATCCTAATTAAATAGCTAAAACACGACTTGGGGCTTCTGTGTAGATATCTAGAACTTCTGGGCTTTTCTGCAATATTGGCATTCTTCATTAAACCGCCGAGTCTGGCCCATTCGCGCAGTGCATCGACCGTTGCAGGTGTGCAACGATCGACGCAGTCATCAAATCTGGACAGTGAGTTCTTCTTCTCGGACCAAATCTCCAAATCACTCCAATAAGCTCCATAATCTCCACTTTAGCTCCAAACGTGCGTGTACCTAATAAAACCTGCAAAAGACTCTAAAGAGACACAATTAGACTCTAAAACAGACTTATATCATGGCATAAAAACGGTAAAAACCATGATATATCAACTCCCCCACACTTAGCCTTTGCTTGCCCTCAAGAAAAACAGAGAACTAAAACATGGTGAAGATGTTTGAAAACTCTTCAAAAACTCTTTTCATCCTAGAAGCAACAACACTCAGATTCCCCTTAGTAAACCACTGAAAGAATCAATCACAAGACATCAAGACCAACATATACTTCCCCCACACTTAGCAACTGTCCTAAGTAAACTCCACAATCACATTCACGCATTCAAATTCTCCCTACTGACTTCTGCAAGTATTTAAGTGCGGTCTCACCTAAGGAGTATCGATCAAAGGCACATGGACTCTTACCTTATCAGCTCTAGACCACCATACTATCTTTCTCTAGTCCCTTTCTTCTCTTTTCCCTTCCTTAGCATTCTGATTTTTCCCCATTGGGTATCATTTTTTTTTTTATCAGTGCTCTTCCCGTTAAGGGGTGTACTTTGGACACATTCTATGGATGCACAGGATATGATAGTTGTAGCTACCACTCCCAGAGACCACTTCGGAGTTACTAACTCATCCTCAGTTTATTATCCATTTTTTTTATGGAAGGGGAGAAGGGAACTAAATATGATAAGTTTACAGGCTGTGTCAGAACTAACAAGGGAATCCGACACAAAGTATACCAAGCCCTTAGGTGAGAAAATTAAGTCAGTATTAAGTTTTGAAGTCAGTAAAAGGATCCTCTGATACCTGAAGTGATGTGGATGTCCTCAGTAGGCTGATCTGTGATGGGGTTTTCTAATAGTCAGAGATTGATCCTGCAACTTCATCCCAATGGTTATTTAAGTTCCTGCAAGTGCTATTAATCTTCTCAAAAGATCATTGTTTCTTACTTAAACTATTTTGACTCAATAAAACAAATTTTGAAAAATATACTGACTTTAAGAAAACAGAAAGGTAGATGTCAGTAGCACCTCCCCCACACTTAAGACACACTGTCCCCAGTAGTGTCAAGCAAAGGGTTGGTAAAAAGAAATAAAAAGTTAAAATGTTAATGGACGTGTTGAGTTATGTCTGATTTTACCTCTGTCGCTCATGCATCGATCGTTGCACTAGGTGCATCGACCGTTGCTAGGCAATTTTCGCGAAGTGACGATCGACACAGTGGTGTGTCGATCGACGCACTGCGTATCGTCCGAGACCTGCAGACAAAAATTCACCAAAACCAGAAACACAACGTAAAATCCTACAAAAACACCGAAATTAAAATGCAAAAACGAAAACAGTGGGTTGCCTCCCACTCAGCGCTCTTTTAACGTCAATAGCTTGACGCTTCAGCTGATCTAGGTAGAGGGTGCATCATCCAGAGGCAGAATCTGACCTCCTGGAATCTCGGCCTTAGCCCAATAATGTTTCACCCTCTGTCCATTCACAGTGAAGTCATTACCTTCCTTGCTGGTTAGGACGACAACTCCATATGGGCGCACCTCTTTGATCGTGAAAGGACCGGACCACCTTGATTTCAGGTTACCTGGAAACAAATGCAAACGAGAGTTATACAAAAGTACCTGATCATTAGGCTTAAATTGTCTAGAGACAATCTTCTTGTCATGATAAGCCTTAGTCCTCTCCTTGTACAGCTTTGAGTTCTCATAAGCAAAATGTCTAATCTCATCCAACTCATTAAGCTGCACCAATCTCCTTTCTGCAGCAGATTTAAGATCAAAGTTCATCTGCTTTACAGCCCATGCTGCTTTGTGCTCAAGTTCCACCGGCAGATGACATGCTTTTCCATACAACAGATGAAACGGAGTAGTTCCAAGTGGTGTTTTGAATGCAGTCCGATAAGCCCATAACGCATCGTCCAACTTAGCTGCCCAATCCTTTCTCGTTTCCCCACAGTCTTCTCTAGGATCTCCTTGATTTGCCTGTTAGATACTTCAAGTTGTCCACTAGTCTGAGGGTGATAAGGAGTAGCAACCCGGTGATGAACTCCATGCTTCCTTAGTAGCTTCTCGAAGAACTTATTGATAAAGTGAGATCCTCCATCACTAATTACTATCCGAGGTACTCCAAATCTAGGGAATATGATGGTCTTAAACAGCTTAATGACCACTGAAGAATCATTGGTTGGACTAGCTATTGCTTCCACCCATTTAGTCACATAGTCCACAGCAACCAAGATGAAATTATTCCCATAGGATGAGGGAAAAGGACCCATGAAATCTATGCCCCAGCAATCGAAAACCTCAACTTCCAGAATGAAGTTCTGGGGCATCTTATGCTTCTTGCTGATCTTCCCTCTCCTCTGACAGGCATCACATTGAGAGATAAAAGAATGAGTGTCTCTAAACATTGTAGGCCACCAGAAACCTGCTTGCAGAACTTTAGACACAGTCTTGAATGTAGCAAAATGTCCAGCATAATCTGATCCATGACAGTGGAATAGGATGTCTGGAACCTCTGATTCAGCAACGCATCTCCTGTAAAGACCATCTGAACAATGCTTATAGAGATAAGGCTCATCCCAGTAGTATCGTCTAAACTCCCTGAAAAACTTCTTCTTTGCATAACCCTTTAAATCATCTGGTTCAGTCTCAGCAGCAAGGTAATTAGCTATATCTGCATACCAGGGTCGATCAGTGGTTGCTACAGCAGCAATTTCGAAATCATAGTTCCCAATTCGGATCCTTAAAGATTCTGGGTTCGTATCAGGTCTGCATCGACCGTTGCATGTGCATGTGTCGATCGTTGCTTCCCCGATACTTGCATCGACCGTCGCCAATGTGGCATCGATCGACACTGAGCGATTATCCCGACAGCTCTGCAACTCTCTGCCCAAATCCATCCGAAACACTGTACCGACCATATTGACGTTTTCCTCAGGCAAATAATCATTGATGGGCACGTCTTCCTCAACCAGCATCCTTGAAAGGTGATCAGCAACTCCATTCTCGACCCCCTTCTTGTCCCTTACTTCAATGTCAAATTCCTGAACTTAAGTAACCATTGGGATGAAGTCGCAGGATCTATCTATGACTATTAGAAAACCCCATCACAGATCAACCTACTGGGAACACCCACATCACTTCAGGTATCAGAGGATCCTTTTACTGACTTCAATTTAATACTGACTTAGATTTCTCACCTAAGGGCTTGGTATACTCTGTGTCGGATTCCCTGTTAGTTCTGACACAGCCTGTCAACCTATCCTATTTAGTTCCCTTCTCCCCTTCTATAAAGTAAAAAAAAAAAAGATAATAAACTGAGGATGAGTTAGTAACTCCGAAGTGGTCATGGGAATGGTAGCAAACACTATTTTCTCTCATGTGATCCATGAAATGTGTCCAAAGTACACCCCATAACGGGAAGAACACTGATAAAAAAAAATAAAATGATACCCAATGGGGAAAAATCAGTTGTTAAAGAAGGGAAAGAGAAGAAAGGGACTAGAGAAAGATAGTATGGTGGTCTAGAGCTGATAAGGTAAGAATCCATGTGCCCTTTGATCGATACTCCTTAGGTGAGACCGCACTTAAATACTTGCAGAAGTCAGTAGGGAGAATTTGAATGCTTGAATGTGATTGTGGAGTTTACTTAGGACAGTTGCTAAGTGTGGGGGAAGTACATTGTGGTCTTGATATCCTGTGATTGATTCTTTCAGTGGTTTACTAAGGGGAATCTGAGTATTGTAGCTTCTAAGATGAAATGAGTTTCTGAAGAGTTTTCAAACCTCTTCACCATGCTTTAGTTCTCTGTTTTGCTTGAGGGCAAGCAAAGGCTAAGTGTGGGGGAGTTGATATATCATGGTTTTTACTAGTTTTAGGCCATGATATAAGTGTGTTTTAGTGTCTTTTGTGTTCTTTTAGAGTCTTTTACAGGTATAATCAGGTTTGGAGCTGAATTGGAGATAATGGAGCATTTTGGAGATTTTTGGAGTGATTGGCCGAGAGATAGAGTTCACTGTCCGAAACAGAGGAATGCGTCGATCGTTGCACACCTGCAACGGTCGTTGCACCAGCGATATGGGCCAAAAACTCGGCGGTTTATGAAGAGTCAAGATATTGCACTTTGATCCAGAAGTTCCTGATATTTACAAAGAAGCCCCTGGCCGAGATTAGACCTATATTATTGAGTTTTTAGATACGTTTTACACAACGCTTGGATAATTAAGAGCAGAGAATTTTTAGAGCTTTTGGGGCTGATCTGAACCTTTACTTCATCTGTATTTGGAGAAGATTTCGAACCCCTTTTACTCTTATTCTTTTATGCAATTTATTAATCATATGATTATGTTTTCATTATCTATGTCTGAGTAGATTCCTAGTTAGGTTTAGGGTTTCTCACATAGGATTTCATGACTTGCTAGACTTGTTAAATTCAGTTAAGGATTCATAACTATATCTGTTCTTCAATCTAATTGTGCTTAAAGCTAGTTCTAACCTGATCAATTAGAATCTAGATCTTAGGTTGCTAAATACGTCACGGAAGTGGGGTTTAGGAATCTGAACTAATTAGGTTGAGCAATTAAACTATTCGCAAACGAAAGTTTGGTTTAGGATAATTGTGAACATATCAAACCTGGAATTAATGCTACTTTAATCTGTTAGTTCTCGCAAACGAAAGTTTGGTTTGCTGCACTTAGACTTAGAGAATTATCGCAAAGGAATTTGGTTAGTTCTATATCTGTGTTTTGAGTTCTAGAACTGTGCTTAATTAGATCCTTACTGAATGAACTGTCTGCTTGTCTGATTTCCTGAGAACGCCCTAGACTTAGCGCTTTTAATTACTTGCTTTCACAACCGTTAATCTCTGCTACTGATTTACTTTCTCGCACTGCTTTCAATTTAATCATATTGTTTTCTTCCTAGTATTAATCCGTTTCGTTCTTTTGAATACCAGAGTCCATGTGGATTCGATAACCCTATATACTACAACTACTGAACTGTGCACTTGCAGTTAGAGAATAGGGATTAAAACTTACAACCTATCAAGTTTTTGGCGCCGTTGCCGGGGACTCTTAGAGTCTTCGATAGGACCGAACTTAGGATTTTACTAGGATTTTTCGTTTTCTTTTCGTTTTTGCTTTTGTTTTTTTTAGTTACTGATTTTCTCTGATTTTCTCTCTGTCGCAGGTACCAATATCGCACTGCGTCGATCGTTGCATTCTTAGCATCGATCGTCACTAGGTGATTCAGAGATTGAAACGATCGTTGCACTGATAGCATCGATCGTTGCCCGACGATTACAGACAGTTTATGCAGACGCAGAAAACTAGAAGTAATCCGAACTTGGACTTAGTTAATCTCGATCTTGAAGAACTTGGACGTCTAGAAAGAACTATCAGAAGAGAAAAGAGAGAAAGAATGGTACAAGAACGTCTGATCTTGATACCAGATGCTGAAGGTACCCTAAGGGACCGAGATAACAACCCGTACAATGCTGCTGGGCAAAGGGTTGATGCTGAAGGGAATGTCATCCCTGATCCTCCTGAGCAACAGCAACAGGAGCAGAACCAGGGTCAAGGACAGGCCCAAGGTAGACAGTTAGTTGTCCATGAGAGGACTTTAGCTGACTACAACAGACCGGATGATTTTCAAAGAAACCGGTCAGCTTTAGTGCTTCCTGCTTTTGAGAGGAATGATTTTGAGGTCAAAACCATCTACTACTCGATGATAAGACAGAATGCATTTCATGGACATCCAACATAGCAGCCTATGGACCACATTGATTCGTTTGAGGACATAATCAATGGCATGAAGTATGATGGAGTTTGCCAGGATTATCTGTTCCTTAAGCTCTTTCCTTACAGTCTCGCTGGAGACACCGCTGCATGGCTGAAGCAACTGCCACCTGGACAGTTTACTACTTGGGCAGACCTGAAGAGTGAGTTCCTACGTCATTTCTATGATGATGCGCGTTCAGATCAGTCCAGACAGGATATTCTCACATTTTTCCAAGGAGCTGTGGAGCCTTTGAAAGCTGCCTGGATGAGATTTAAGAAGTACCAGCGTGACTGCCCACACCATGGATTCACTGAAGTGCAGTTACTTGGTATCTTTTTCAGAGGAATAGATCTGCCATATCAGTCTGCACTGGATAACTCCAGTAATGCTAACTTCAACACCAGGACTCCTACACAAGCTAAGCAGTTGATTGAGAACCTAGTTGGCAGCAACAGTTGCAAGACTATGGATGAGAGGAGGAAGAAATCTGGTGGAAGTGTAGAGAATACAGAGATGACTGAATTGAGATCTAGGATGGACACAATCTACAATCTCCTGACTAATAAGAAGGCTGTCCATTTTGCTCAAGATGTTGAGGTAATTCAGACTGAGGAGGACATTCAGGAAGAAGATGTGAATTACATTGGAGGATCTGGTTTCCAAGGTAACAGATTTGGTAATCAGCAGGGTAACAGATTCTTCAACCAAGGACAAAAGAGTGCCTTCACAGGCAATCAAAACTCTTTTGGACAAACTAGTGGTTTTCAGAAGCCCTTTGGACAAAGTGCTCAGAGAACCTATGGATCTACATCTTATCAGACTCCTCCTGCACCTACAGCTCATGAGAGTAGGGTGGAAGCAATCTTTGAACAAATAATGGAGAGTCAGACCAAGAGTACTGTGGAAAGCAACAAGAAGATAGATGCTGTCTATGAGAACCTCAATGGGAAGTTTGAGACGCTGAACACTCACATGAAGCAGTTAGATACTCAGGTGAGTCAGATTTCCAGCTCTATGAAGGGAAAAGGAGTAGCAGACACTCATATTAAAGCCTGGTCTATGTGCATTAATGATGGATCTCACCTAGGTGAAAAATTTGAGCTAAGTACAGCTGAGTTGGTGAAGGAAGAAGAAATCTCGGATTTTTGTGAAAAAGTCTCGGGTGGAAACTGCAGCATTGCAACGATCGACACACACCTAGCATCGATCGTTGCAGGTCGTGAACAGACAGAACTGTCGGATGATAATGGCATAGATGCTGACTTGGAGCTTGATCGCCTATTCCCTGGAGTTTCTGAGATCTCTCAACAGGATATTTATGCGCAGATTGTTAGACAACACTCCTCAGTATCTGAGGTGATTAAGCAGGAAATTGAAGAGCTTAAGAAGCTAGAGGAAATTGGTGAAGAATTGGAAGAAATTCCATCTTATGATGATCCACCTTATCATCCATGTGTGCAGAGGTATTTGAACAAGATGCTGCCTCTAGATGAAGAGTTGAGAGACTGGGTGATTGTAGTTCCTCAACATATAAGTGATGTTCTGTTGACAAAGATCCCGAAGAAGCTGCCAGACCCTGGAGTCTTTGTGCTTGATTGTTCTATCTTTGAGGATAGTTTTAGACGCTCTCTTTGTGATCTAGGAGCTGCTGGAAGTATGATGCCTTATTCTGTGGCAGAGAAGCTGGGAATGCTTGATTTTTCTCCCACTAGGACCTCTCTTGTCCTAGCTGATCAGTCTATACGAGTTCCGGAAGGACTCTTGAAGGACATACCAGTGAGAGTTGGAAACTACTTAGTTCGACAGACTTCCTTGTGCTGAAGTACGACTGCGATCCTGATGAAGCATTGCTGCTTGGAAGACCATTCTTGGCTACAGCAGGAGCTGTGATTGATGTTAGACAGAGTCTAATAGACCTCCACCTGGGAGATGAGCAGCTGCGATATGAGATGGAGAAGCTGCGAAAGCCATTGATAGATGGGCAGACATTCACAATCATGGATGCAGATGATGAGCAGCCGGATAACACTGTGATTCTGGATCCTGGAGCACTTTTTACTCCATCTTTTCTTGGACATGAGCATTCTGCAACAGCCTATTCTCCACCTTGGATGAGGAGACTTGAACAGAGACAGAAAAGGTCTCTATCAGGTTCTCTTAGTGCCTGAAAATTCTTGTCCGTCCGGTCAAGCTATTGACCTTAAACAAGCGCTGGGTGGGAGGCAACCCACCATTAGGTACTGGTGTTTTTCTACTTAATTTTTGGTGTTTTTGTTAGGATTTTACGTTTGTTTTTGTTTCTGGTGAGTTTTTGATTGCAGGTCTCGGATTAATTCGCAGTGCGTCGATCGACGCACTTCTGTGTCGATCGTCACAACACGATCGGAATCGCATTGCAGCGATCGTTGCAATTCTGAGCAACGATCGACCATACACGAAAATAGCCAAGTAACGGTCGATGCACTTAGTGCAACGATCGATGCATGAGCGACAGAGGTAAACCCGACAGAACTCAACAGAACTTTAACAATTTTTCTTTCTTTTTACCAATCCTTCGCTTGACACTACTGGGGACAGTGTGTCTTAAGTGTGGAGGAGGTGCTACTGACTTTTTTTCTGTTTTCTTAAGAGTCAGTCCATTTTTCAAATTTTTTTTGTTTTATTGAGTCAAAATTGTTTAAGTAAGAAACTATGATTTTCTGAGAAGATTTACAAGACTTGCAGGAACTTAAGTAACCATTGGGATGAAGTCGCAGGATCTATCTATGACTATTAGAAAACCCCATCACAGATCAACCTACTGGGAACACCCACATCACTTCAGGTATCAGAGGATCCTTTTACTGACTTCAATTTAATACTGACTTAGATTTCTCACCTAAGGGCTTGGTATACTCTGTGTCGGATTCCCTGTTAGTTCTGACACAGCCTGTCAACCTATCCTATTTAGTTCCCTTCTCCCCTTCTATAAAGTAAAAAAAAAAAAGATAATAAACTGAGGATGAGTTAGTAACTCCGAAGTGGTCATGGGAATGGTAGCAAACACTATTTTCTCTCATGTGATCCATGGAATGTGTCCAAAGTACACCCCATAACGGGAAGAACACTGATAAAAAAAAATAAAATGATACCCAATGGGGAAAAATCAGTTGTTAAAGAAGGGAAAGAGAAGAAAGGGACTAGAGAAAGATAGTATGGTGGTCTAGAGCTGATAAGGTAAGAATCCATGTGCCCTTTGATCGATACTCCTTAGGTGAGACCGCACTTAAATACTTGCAGAAGTCAGTAGGGAGAATTTGAATGCTTGAATGTGATTGTGGAGTTTACTTAGGACAGTTGCTAAGTGTGGGGGAAGTACATTGTGGTCTTGATATCCTGTGATTGATTCTTTCAGTGGTTTACTAAGGGGAATCTGAGTATTGTAGCTTCTAAGATGAAATGAGTTTCTGAAGAGTTTTCAAACCTCTTCACCATGCTTTAGTTCTCTGTTTTGCTTGAGAGCAAGCAAAGGCTAAGTGTGGGGGAGTTGATATATCATAGTTTTTACTAGTTTTAGGCCATGATATAAGTGTGTTTTAGTGTCTTTTGTGTTCTTTTAGAGTCTTTTACAGGTATAATCAGGTTTGGAGCTGAATTGGAGATAATGGAGCATTTTGGAGATTTTTGGAGTGATTGGCCGAGAGATAGAGTTCACTGTCCGAAACAGAGGAATGCGTCGATCGTTGCACACCTGCAACGGTCATTGCACCAGCGAGATGGGCCAAAAACTCAGCGGTTTATGAAGAGTCAAGATATTGCACTTTGATCCAGAAGTTCCTGATATTTACAAAGAAGCCCCTGGCCGAGATTAGACCTATATTATTGAGTTTTTAGATACGTTTTACACAACGCTTGGATAATTAAGAGCAGAGGAATTTTAGAGCTTTTGGGGCTGATCTGAACCTTTACTTCATCTGTATTTGGAGAAGATTTCGAACCCCTTTTACTCTTATTCTTTTATGCAATTTATTCATCATATGATTATGTTTTCATTATCTATGTCTGAGTAGATTCCTAGTTAGGTTTAGGGTTTCTCACATAGGATTTCATGACTTGCTAGACTTGTTAAATTCAGTTAAGGATTCATAACTATATCTGTTCTTCAATCTAATTGTGCTTAAAGCTAGTTCTAACCTGATCAATTAGAATCTAGATCTTAGGTTGCTAAATACGTCACGGAAGTGGGGTTTAGGAATCTGAACTAATTAGGTTGAGCAATTAAACTACTCGCAAACGAAAGTTTGGTTTAGGATAATTGTGAACATATCAAACATGGAATTAATGCTAGTTTAATCTGTTAGTTCTCGCAAACGAAAGTTTGGTTTGCTGCACTTAGACTTAGAGAATTATCGCAAAGGAATTTGGTTAGTTCTATATCTGTGTTTTGAGTTCTAGAACTGTGCTTAATTAGATCCTTACTGAATGAACTGTCTGCTTGTCTGATTTCCTGAGAACGCCCTAGACTTAGCGCTTTTAATTACTTGCTTTCACAACCGTTAATCTCTGCTACTGATTTACTTTCTCGCACTGCTTTCAATTTAATCATATTGTTTTCTTCCTAGTATTAATCCGTTTCGTTCTATTGAATACCAGAGTCCCTGTGGATTCGATAACCCTATATACTACAACTACTTAACTGTGCACTTGCAGTTAGAGAATAGGGATTAAAACTTACAACCTATCAAATACCTCCATAAAGTCCTCAATCATGTCAGTGAAGATGGACATCATGCATCTCTGGAAGGTGGCTGGCGCATTACAGAGTCCAAAGGGCATCCTACGGTAAGCAAATGTGACATATGGACAAGTGAAGGTGGTATTTCCCTGATCCTCTGGGTGGATAGGAATCTGAAAGAAACCTGAGTATCCATCGAGGAAGCAATAGTAAGGGTGATTTGCTAACCTCTCCAACATATGATCAATGAAGGGTAAGGGGAAATGATCCTTCCTTGTTGCAGCATTGAGTTTCCTGTAATCTATGCACATCCTGTGGCCCGTCACAGTCCTAGTAGGGATCAGCTCATTCTTCTCATTCTTCACTACTGTAACTCCGCCTTTCTTAGGCACTACATGGACTGGACTCACCCAATCACTGTCTGAAATAGGATAGATGATCCCAGCATCCAGGAGTTTCATAATCTCCTTCTTAACCACTTCCTGTAGATTAGGATTAAGCCTTATCTGATGCTCTACAGATGTCTTGGACTCGTCCTCAAGATGTATCCGATGCATGCACAGTTCCGGAGAGATACCTGAAATGTCATCAAGAGAATAGCCAAGAGCTTTGCGATGCTTGCGCAGCTTGTTTAGCAGTAAAGTGAGCTCTGCGTTGTTCAAACTAGCAATGACAATCACTGGATATGTCAAATTAGGTCCAAGAAATGCGTACCTTAGCCCGGATGGAAGTTGTTTCAGTTCGATTTTCGGAGCCTTTTCCTCGGCCCAGTCTCTATCGACTTGCAACGACCGATGCCTAGTTGGTGTCGATCGTTGCATCGTCGTGTCTGATGTTTCCACCTGCATTACTGCTTCAACAGAATCCATCATCCTTGCATAGCACATTGCGGGCTCGTCCTGCAGGTATTCCAGCTCCATTATAGAGCTCAATAAAGCTCTTTCTAGTGGATCTTCAGCATGTGACTTGTGAAAGTATTCTGCAGCCAAATCACCTAGTGTGTCCACGTAGAAGGTCTGTCCATCGATGGTTGGTCTCTTCACCAGTTTGTCCATATCAAAACTCATCTTAAGATCACCCACATTCAGAATTATTCTACCTCCATGGCAGTCAATCATCGCACCAGCAGTAGCTAAGAAAGGCCTGCCCAAAATCAGTGGATCCTTTGGTTCCTCTCCATACTGCAGAACCACAAAATCAGTAGGTATCACACATTGGCCAATCATTATAGGTACATCCTCCAATAATCCTTCGAGAATTCTGATTGTTCTATCTGCCAAAACCAGTGATATCCTAGTGGGTATAAAATCAGTCATTCCGAGCCTCTTAGCAACTGAGAAGGGCATAAGATTCACACTGGAACCAAGATCACATAGGGACCTTTCGAATCTTTCCCTGTAGATAGCACAATCCAACACAAAGCTTCTTGGATCTTTCGAATTCTCAGGAATTCTGCCCTGAATTACTGCACTACACACCTCGTTGATCATCATTACACTCTCCTCATTAGACCACTTTCCAGCAATTAAATCCTTAAGACATCTCTTCATCACAGGGGAAGTCTCCATAGAGTCAATCAAAGGCACTTCTACTTTCACCTTTCTAATGAACTCTTGGCACTTTGCGTACTGCTTATCATTCTTAGCTTTTCTGGGATTCTTGGGATAAGGTACCTTAGGCTTGTAAACCCTCTCGGTCGATTATTTCGGTTTCTCTGGTCTTGAACTCTCTGCAGTCGCCTTGCGTCGATCGTCACTGGCGTTGTGTCGATCGTTGCTGGGCCACTTTGTTACGACAGGTTCTTCGTTTTCGCTTTGCGTCGACCGTTGCTGACTGGCGTCGATCGATGCATTGCGAATATCACGGATCCCATCTTCCAATTCTTCAATTTCCACGAGTTCTTTGACACTCAACTGCTTTTTCTGGCCAGGCAATAGCTCCTTACCACTTCTCAATGTCACTGCATTGCATTGATACTTGGGATTAGCATCAGTTCGCCCTGGGAGATATCCATCTTCCCTCTGAGCATATCCAGCAGTTCTTGCAACTTTAGCGCCAAGCTCCTTCATATGTGCACTCAGGTATTCAAACTTCCCGTTCATATCCTCGTAGACAGTACCTATCTTCTTATCGAGGTCTGCAGCATTCTTAGTCTGACCTTTCAGCAGCTGTTCCATCATTGCCTCCATCTTACTCTCATGAGAAGTAGCTGCAGGAGGCGCTTGGTAAGAAGATGATCCATAGGTTCTCTGAGTATCTTGTCCAAAAGGTTTCTGAAAACCACTAGTCTGTCCAAAGCCAGAGGAGTTCTGATTGCCTGTGAAGGCACTCTTCTGTCCTCCATTGAAGAACATGTTTCCCTGCTGATTACCAAATCTATTACCTTGGAATCCAGATCCTCCTATGTAATTCACATCTTCTTCCTGAGTGTCCTCCTCAGTCCGAATTACCTCAACATCTTGGGAAAAGTGGACAGCTTTCTTACCAGCTAGGAGATTACAAACTGTGTCCAGCTTAGATCTAATATCAGCAATCTCCAAATTCTCTACATTCCCACCAGATTTCTTCCTCCTCTCATCAGTAGTCTTGCAACTGTTGCTGCTCACTAAGTTATCAATCAACTGTTTAGCTTGAGCAGGAGTCCAAGTGTTAAAGTTGGCATTGCTAGAGTTGTCCAACGCAGTCTGATATGGAAGATCTATGCCTCTAAATAAGATGCCTAAAAGTGTTACCTCAGTGAATCCATGGTGCGGGCAGTCACGTTGGTATTTCTTGAATCTCATCCAGGCAGTCTTAAGAGGCTCAGTAGGACCTTGGGAAAAGGTGAGTATGTCCTATCTGGACTGATCAGAACATGCATCATCGTAGAAGTGACGCAGGAACTCACTCTTCAGGGCTGCCCAAGTAACAAAATGCCCAGGTGGCTGTTGCTTCAGCCATGCAGCAGCGTCTCCAGCGAGACTGTATGGAAAGAGCTTGAGAAACAGATAATCCTGGCACACTCCATCATACTTCATGCCATTGATTATGTCCTCAAACTGATCAATGTGATCCATAGGCTGCTCCGACGGATGACCATGGAAAGCATTCTGCTTCATCAGCGAGTAGTAGATGGTTTTGATTTCAAAATCATTCCGCTCAAAACCAGGAGGTACAAGAGCTGACCGGTTGGCATGAAACTCATCCGGTCTGTTGTAGTCAGCCAAAGTCCTCTCATGGACTACCATATGTCTACCTTGGTTCTGTCTTTGACCTTGCGCCTGCGGCTGTGGTTCAGGTTCCTCAACCTCAGGGATCACACGTCCCTCAACATCAATCCTCTGCCCAGCAGCATTATGAGGATTGTTATCTCGGTCCCTCAGGATACCGTTAGCATCTTGTATCAGGATCAAACGCTCACGTACCATCCTTGCTCTTCTTTCTCTTCTGTTAGTCCTCTCTAGTCGTCCAAGTTCTTCAAGTCCGAGATTAACGAGGTCCAAGTTATGATTACTTCTAGTTTCACGCGTCTGCATAAACTGTCTGTAATCGTCAAGCAACGATCGATGCTATCAGTGCAACGATCGATTCAATCTCAGAATCGCCTAGTGACGATCGACACAAAGGTGCAACGATCGACGCTATGCAAAATTGGTACCTGCGACAGAAAGAAAACAGAGAAAAAAAATCAGTAAACGAAAATAAAAATAAAAATCCTAGTAAAAACCCTAAGTTCGAAGCTATCGAAGACTCTAAGAGTCCCCGACAACGGCGCCAAAAACTTGATAGGGATCTAGTTTTATCCTATTCTACTGCAAGTGCACAGTTAAGTGATTGTAGTATATAGGGTATCGAATCCACAAAGACTCTGGTTTCGATAGATTAAGAACTATAGAGATTTAAACTAAGAAGAAAGCAATGTGAAGTAAACTAAATAGCAATGCGAGAAAGTAAACAAGTAGCAAGATTATCGGTTATGAAAGCAGTTAATTAAGGGCGCTAAGTCTAGGGCGTTCTCAGGAAATCAGACAAGCAGACAAATCATTCAGTCAGGATCTAATTAAACTCAGTTCTAGAACTCAAATCACGGATATAGAATTAACCAACTGTCGTTGCGAGAATTCTCTAAGTCTAAGTGCAGCAATCCAAATTCATTTGCAATTACTAACAGATTAAACCAGCATTAATTTCAAGTTCGATATGTTCACAATTAAACTAAACCAAATTCTTTTGCGAGAAGTTTAATTGCTCAACCTAAATAGTTCAGATTCTAAACCACACTTTCGTGTCGTATTTAGCAACCAAAGATCTAGATTCTAATTGATCAGGTTAGAACTAGCATTAAACACAATTTAGTTTGAAGAAGATCTATTGATGTGAATCCTTAACTGAATTAAACAAGTCTAGCAAGTCATGAAATCCTTAATGAGAAACCCTAAACCTAACTATGAATCTACTCAGACATAGATAATGAAAACATAATCAATGAATAATTAGATATCATAAAAGAGATTAAATAAGTAAAGGGGTTCGAAATCTTCTCCAAAATAAAGATGAAGTACAAGATCAGATTAGCCCCATAAGCTCTAAAAACTCTCTGCTCTTAATTATGATAGAATGTGTAAGCGTATGTAAAAACTGATCTAAAATCCTAATTAAATAGCTAAAACACGAATTGGGGCTTCTGTGTAAATATCTGGAACTTCTGGGCTTTTCTGCAATATTGGCATTCTTCATTAAACCGCCGAGTCTGGCCCATTCGCGCAGTGCATCGACCGTTGCAGGTGTGCAACGATCGACGCAGTCATCAAATCTGGACAGTGAGTTCTTCTTCTCGGACCAAATCTCCAAATCACTCCAATAAGCTCCATAATCTCCACTTTAGCTCCAAACGTGCATGTACCTAATAAAACCTGCAAAAGACTCTAAAGAGACACAAATAGACTCTAAAACAGACTTATATCATGGCATAAAACGGGTAAAAACCATGATATATAAAGCATCCAAATTCACCATACTGACTTCTATAAGCTATTGAATGCGGTCTCACCTATGGGGTATCGATCAAAGAACACATGGATTCTTACTCTGTTAGCATCTGACCACTCAACTGTTGCTTCTGGTCCCTTTCTTCTCTTTTCCCTTCCTTTGCACTGATTTTTCCCCAATGGGTATCATTTTATTTTTTCTATCAGTGCTCTTCCCTTACTGGGGCATACTTTGGACATGTTTCCATGGATGCACATGAGATAATAGGGGTCTTTACCACTCCCGCGACCACTTCGAAGCTACTAGCTTATCCTCAGTTTATCTCTTTTTTTTTTTACTTTTAAGGCAGGGGAGAAGGGAAACATGATCAGACATGTTTACAAGCTGTGCCAGAACTAACAGAGGAATCCGACTCAAAGTATACTAAGCCCATAGGTGAGAAAATTAAGTCAAGTTAAAGGTGAAGTCAAGTAATGAATTCTCTGAATACCTGAAGTGATATGGGTGTCCTCAGTAGACTGGCCTGTGTTGGGTTTTCTAATAGTCATAGATCATCTGCAATTCATCCAATGGTCACTTAAGTTCCTGCAAGTGTGGTAATCTCCTAAAAAATTCCTTGTTTCCTACTCAGTTTGACTCAATAAAACTAATTTGGACTGACTCTAAGAAAACAAAAGTGTGCGTCAGTAGCTACCTCCACCACACTTGAAACACACCGTCCCCAGTGGTCGCAAGCTTAGGCTCGGTGAGAAAGAAAACGGAATGAAAACAAACTGAAAAAGGGTTAGAACACTTACCTGTCGTCGGCTTGTGTCGATCGATGCCACTAGGGTTTCGATCGATGCAAGGCGATTAAGCCCAAGGTTATGTAAATAACCGGTGTCTAAACCGTAATTGAAACGGCAAACCTTAAATCGCAATTGTGTCGACCGATGAACTATGTGTGTTGATCAATGCAGTGCGATTCTGCCTGTTTCTCACGCCTTTGAACACACAAAAATAGAAAATCAAAAACACCAAATCAAAACGAAAAATGAAAACAAAAACGAACCTACTAGTGGGTTGCCTCCCACTCAGCACTTGTTTTAAGTCAGTAGCTTAACTGTGGTGAGGAGAACAGACTTATGGGGGATTCAACAGAGACTTTGAGTGTCTCTGTGAATGTCTCTTCAGCCAAGGTGGCATATAAGCTTTCGGATCATGAGATTTCCCAAGATAAGAGCGAAGAGAACCAGGGTGGGATACTGGTTTTGCCTGCATTCACAGCTTTGTGGTTAGGAGGTTTGAGTTTAGAAGAGTCATACCTGTGCTTTGGTGGATGGAAGAGATTTGGTGCTTTCTGCTTAAGAGCAGTTGCGGGATCAGAAGATGTTACAGCAAGTTCAGAATGAACTGCCATCTTCTCTTCTCCAACAGGAATCTCTGGTTCCACTTCCACACTGAAGCTCTGTCCATCAATGGTGGATTTCTGCTGCTTATCCATCTTGAACCGCAATGGATCATCTCCCAGGTGGAGATCAATCAGTCCATGTCTCACATCAATCACAGCTCCACCAGTAGCTAAGAAGGATCTACCAAGCAGTAGAGGATCATCAGGCTCAATCTCATACTTCAGCACCACAATGTCCGTTGGAATAAAGTGGTTTCCAACTTTGAGAGGGATGTTCTCAAGAACTCCTACTGGATATCTCCTTGATCGATCAGCTAGGACAAGAGAGATCCTAGTGGGCTGGAAGTTCAACAGTCCCAATCTCACAGCCACAGTGTATGGCATGAGATTCACACTTGAGCCAAGATCACACAAAGATCTCTTGAATCTGTCTTTGTAGATAGAACAGTCTAACATAAAACCCCCTGGATCCTTTAGTTTCTCAGGAATCCTGCCATGAATAACAGCATCGCACACTTCAGAGACCATCAAGGCACCTTCTTCTTCTGTCATGCCACTAGAAATTATGTTTGCAACACAGCTCCTCACCATAGGAATGTTCTTAACAACATCAATCAATTGGGATTCAGTTAGCTTATCGCTCATCATCTTCATGTATTTTTCTAACTTAATCTCTTGCTTGGACTTCCTAGGGAAAGGAATCTTTGGTTTGTAGGCTCTTTCTTCAGCTGCATTCGGCTTCTCTCGACAAACTGGCTGCTCACGCCCATGGTGTCGATCGACACTAAAGTGATGTCGATCGACATTGACTCGATTAGAGTCGACCTTGATGTCGAGGTGGGTCGATTTCGGTCCATTACGAAAACTCGAGAGTGGTGTCGACCGACACGGATGTGTGTCGATCGACACAGTATCTTTATTTCGAATTTATCTCGGGTTTTGCAGCTCCAAAACCTTAGTATCATGATTCTGCTCAGCTTCTTCTGCTGCCAAAGCTGCCTTAACATGTTCTGTCTGTATACCGGCTTCCACTTGCGTCATCCTAGCATCCAGATTATCAACTCTGCTTGTCAGAGTCTCCAATTTCCCACTCAGATCTTGATACATGAAGTCCATCTTTCCATTCAGATCTTGTGTCATCTTATTCTGTCCAAGAAGTAGCTGCTCAAGCATGGACTCAATCTTTGTTTGCTCATTGGATGGGGAGGCTTGGTGAGATGAATAGCCATAATCATTCGATCTCGGAGCTTGTCTCTGTTGATTTCTATATGTCTGTCCATGATAATCAGCTCCATCTATATAATTCACCTCTGCAAACTCTTCAGCTACTGCATCAGATCGAATTTGCCTCTTCCTAACTAGGATGCTGTGGACAGAATCAATCTTGCCCTTATATCAGCTATCTGCAAGCTATCATCTCTGCCACTAGATTTCTGCCTCTCCTTATCAGCATTCTTGACACTATTACTAGTTATCAAGTTCTCAATAAGCTCTTTAGCTTCCTCTGGAGTCTTGGTATAGAAGTTCCCATCACTTGCTGCGTCCATAGCTTTCTGATACCAAAAGTCCAAACCTCTGAAAAATGCGCTCAGCAGCTGAACTTCAGAGAAGCCATGATGTGGACAATCTCTCTGGTACATCTTGAAACGCGCCCAAGCTGCTTTCAGGACCTCTTTAGGTCCCTGCTCGAATGTCAAGAGTTCATGTCTAAGCTGTTCGGATCTAGCATCGTCATAAAAGTGTCTAAGGAACCCACTCTTGACTGCATCCCAAGTGGTCAAAGATCCTGGTGGTAGCTGTTTCAACCAGTGAGCTGCTTCTCCATTAAGAGAGAATGGGAAGAGCTTACAAAAAAGATAATCAGATGAGACTCCTTCAACCTTAATACTGCTAGCCAACTCCTCAAATATGTCTATGTGATCCATAGGATGCTCGCTAGAAAGACCATGGAACTGATGCTGTCCAACCAATGCGTAGTACTCTGGCTTCAGCCTGAATTCAGCTCTGGTAAACGGAGGTGGTCGAATCGCAGATCAATTAGCATAGAATAGATCTGGTCTGTTATAGTCAGCAAGCGTCTTCTTCTGATCAGCCTCTTGTTGTGTAGGTTCCGCGCCCACGGCAACCTCTGGTATGATGGGATTTCCTTCCCCGTCCAGTTTCTGACCCTTCGCGTTGCGTATGTGACCATATTGGTCTCGTAAAATGCCGTCTTCACTGTGAATCAAAATCACAGGTTCTATAGAGAGAAACCTGCTAAGTTCTCAAGCTCTCGTTGTCTCTGGTCGCGGCTGGTGTCGATCGATGCCTGTAGGGTGTGGGTCGACACAGTGCGATTCCTGCAACACCAAAGAAACAAAAACGTAAGTAAACTAGAAAATAAGAAAAATGCTTAGTCTAAATCCTAATACTGAATCTATCGGCGAACTCAAAGAGTCCCCGGCAACGGTGCCAAAAACTTGATAGGTCAAGAATTATCCCTATTCTAACTGCAAATGCACAGTGATGCGGATGTAGTACTTAGAGTATCGAATCCACAAGGACTCACGGTCACACGATAGATTATAAGTAATCGAATTAAGCTAAGCGAATCAGATTTCAAAACAGTAAACAAGACAGCAAGTAAACGAATGAAGTGAGGTGAAGTAAGCAATTAACGAAGGCGTCAGGTTTCAGGAGTTCGCAGGAAATAGGGAACATAAGCTAATTAATCAATCGGGATCTAATTAAGGACTGTTCTAGAACTAGAATCACAGAATTATAACAGACCAACTTTCGTTGCGAATATTATCTATGTCTGTGAGATCCGGGATTCACACTAAGAATTTGTATTCGTGGATTTGGACTTTATGATATAGAAATGGTAGTTTCCTATGAATCAAAGACTTTATTGAGATTGATCGTCGAGATAGAACAAACACAATCGAAAAGAGAGTACAAAGTATGATGATCGAGATATCTAGTCGAAGTGTTCTAAGTTAGGGTTGGCATGTCTTTAATGAGTCACCACTTCTTCTTTTAAATAGCCTCCACTCTGACCTCTCTGTTCCGATATTTCGGCTTCCCCTTCGTAACGATCCCCGTGATTCTTGCGGATCAGTTGAACTGGAAAAGACCGAGTCGCTCTATCTCCACGTCGTCTCCTGCCGAGCTCGGGCTCGATCGCCTCTTACTTCGGCATCGCTTGGGCCTTGTCAAAGCGTCGTTCATTCGGGCCCAGCAAAAGAATTGGCTCGTCTCTTCGTCTCTGATTCTGGAATGGGCTCGTGGATACGGGCCTTAGTCTTGTTTGTTAATGGGCCGGATTTCCTAGAGGGAAATCCAGTACCAACAATAGCCCCCCCAGCCCATTGATTTCGAGAAGTAGAGGTTAATGGGCGGTGGACGTTCTCGGGAAGACGCGCGTGTGTCTCGGGCGTCTAAAAATCTAATGATTATTCTCGCCCCATCCGTAGATCTTATTGCGATCCAACGGTCAAGGACGGGCGCGTGGGACGAGCTGATCTGCTTTTTAGCGCGTCAGCAGTTATAGCGTGTATTTGCTTGAGAATTTCATCTCCCACCGTGGATCTGGTCGATCATCGACGGCTGAGATTCAAAGGTTGCGAAGAGTCTTTTCAGGCTCGTTCTTTCGATGATGTGACCTAATTGCCGCACGCTCGCAGCCGTTGATTTCATATCTTCGGTCAGATTAGGGGGAGAGCGAGGAGTCCAAATCAACTTGATTTTCTCGTAATTATTACGAGTTCGGAATCATGCGGTTAAGATTTTGCACGATTCCCACTATGATTTTCTCGTATTTTTCCGAGGGTGATTTTTTCTCTTCCCACTTTCACTTCTTCTCTTACTTTTACTCTGGTTTCTACTTCTCTTCCCGTCGGAAAATTTTCCTTCCAAAACTCTTCGCTTTCTTCGTTCCGATACACCGTTTTTCATGGCTCTCAGAGATGCGACAGGGGCTAGTGTTAGCACGGCGGCGGGCTCGTTTGGCCCACATCCGCCGTCTTCCCTATCCGTAGACCAAATTGAACGGTTGCGGAGGGTTTGCAGGATTCCACCGGAGGTGGAAATTGTGATTCCGTCGCCGGCGGTGTCACCGGAAACCGCGGTGGAGGGTTATTGTTGCGCCTCATACGCCTACTTCGAGAAATGCGGGCTTTTCTTCCCTATCCCCGCTTAATTTCTTTGGTGCTGGCCCAGCTTCAACTGGCGTTTCATCAGATGACGCCAAATTTTGTCTGGTATGTCATCGGACTCGGAGTCAGGGCCGCAGAAGAAGGAATCGAGTTCGGGCCTGAGGAACTCATGCGTGTTTTCTCGGTGAAGCACAACGCTAAGTTCCGGGGAACTTACTATCTCTCACCTCGTTTTGGGCGGGTCCTCGAGGACGTTCCGACGAAAGATGTATGGAAGGATCGATACTTCTTCTTCAGGATAACCCATCATTCGGTCGGGGACTTTGACTATTCGGTCATCCCGTCTCGATGGTCGTCCAGCGTCGGTAAGGCCCCAGCGTCTCTCTTTTTTTTTTTAGGCCGTCCCTTATCTGGTCCGGTTTTTATCACAGAGGCTCCGGAGTCGCTTGCTACCAACCCGATCACAGAGGCTTTGCTAGCTCTTCTGAGAGGGGGCGCTGTTAATTGGGGTAGTTTTACGATCGAGCGTGTGCAGGCCATTCTGCGGGTCGGCCCTGAGCGAGCTCCGCGGGGCCGCGCTCAGGTTCCTCAAAACCCATTGCTTCCCTCCGAACCCTCTCGGACTCTCCCGGCTCTAGCTTCTCAGCCTCCGCTTCGTATTGCCGAGCGGGTCGGAGAGAGTGAGTCGTTTTGTTAGCAATGTTTTTGTTTATCGTCGTCGTTTTGACTCGTATGACTTTTTTTATTTTATTTATAGCTCGGCCTCTTCCGGGCTGCAGCTCGGCTTCCAATTTCCCTCCTCGCAAGACGCTATCTCGCAGAGTGAGCAGCTTCCGGAATGGGAAAGATCCGGTCGACCTGGTCGACAAGATGGAGGCGGGCGAGCTTAGTAACGCTATTCTCTTTGCCCTTGATCGGGCTCCTCCTCCGCCTCCGGCTTATCCTCCTCCTCCTTCTCAGACCTCGCTCCTTCCGGTGACGGGCCCGGAGGGAACGATTGCGGGGGTTGCTGACGCGACTATCCCCCTGGCCGAACAAGAGGCGGTTTTACCTCAGTCTAGAGGTGCTGCTCTCTGCGACTCTCGACCGGATCTGTCTGGGGGGGGGGAAGATCGTCGGAGTCGAGGAGGTTCTCTTCCCCCTTCGCCGAAGCGTCGTAAAGTAGACGTGGGAAGGAGTCCAGAGGGGTCGGAGGGAGCGGAGTGCTCGGTTGTGGACGATCCGGAAGGTGTGGTTCGTCTGCTGAGGCGCATTAGGCCTGTCGGTTCTGAGCTCCCGGTCTCTGGGGAAACGGTCCTCGGTAGTGAGTATTCCGAGATGATGGCGGTTATTGGGAAGGTGAGACGTTTTTGCTTTGGTCTTCTTTTTCCTTTTATCCCCCCCTTTATTTTTAACCGACGCCTTTTTGTGCAGGCTGTAGACGCCGTGAATGCGTACGCGGTCCGGTCTGAGAACGAGGTGTTGGATGCTCAGACTTATGAGCTCGAGTCTGCTCGAGAGGCTGCTACACAAATGAATGCCGAGCTCCAGGAAGCCTTGGCTAGGGAGGAGCGTTTGAAGAAAAGGGTCGCGGATCATGCCGCTGCGGAGGCCAGGATTGCGCATCTCGAGAGGAGGGAGGAGGAGCTGTCTTGTCAGCTTAGCGCCGTCGAGGCTTGAATTCGGACTATGGAAGAATCGAGCCGGGTCGAGCTTCGTAAGGCTCGAAAAGAACTCCATGGCCAGTATCTGATGATTCTGGCCGGGGTCAAAGAGAGAGCCGAGAAGAGGATGATCCGGACTAGCGCCGAGATCCGTCTCCAAGAGACTTTGGCCAACATCGAGCTCATCGCCGAGATCGCAGCTGGAGAGGTGGACATGATCCGTGAGGTGCTTAAGCTGGCTGAGCAAAAACGTGTTGCTCTAGCGGAGATGGAGGCCGCGGCGGTCTCCGATTTTAGCATTGGCAAGCTTGCCTCGCCGGCAATGTCGGAGGGCTCCGTGGCCATGGCGGGTTCTCCGCCTGCTCCCCTGGTTGAGACCGACCCGAGGATGACTGACGAGGTCGACTCCCGGCCGAGAAGAGAGGCGGGCGATGGGGCGGAGGGCCAGGTCGGCGACTCCTCCTATGCAGCGTTTTAAAAGCTGTCTTTGTATTTGCCCGAGAGGGTTTTTTAATTTATTTTTCAAACTTTGGTTGCCCAAGGGGGCTTTTTGTTCGAACTTGGGGACACCATGTCCTCTCCCTCTTTATGAATTTCTTTAAAATCTTGCATGCCTTAGCATAGATTTTACTGTTTTTTAGCGCTTTAGCATAAAGTTTGGCTGTTATAGCGACTTGAACCTCCTCGGAGGGGTCGACAAATAACTCTTCTCGAATTGCCTTAGGGAGTTCTTTGCGAACTTTCAGGTTGATTGCATACGAGGTACCACTCTTTTGAAGTGTAGGATTCGAGCTTATAGCTGGGTGCTTTCGAAATTGCTGAATATAAGGAATACTAAGTGTATCGAAGTAGACTTACAAAGGTTGTTTGTTTGAATGATTGTCTTGACTTCGTTGTCCTTTTCTTGGAGGGAGGGGGGTAGTCCCCCAATTCTTTTAATCCGTATAAGGTTTAGAAGAATTATTGGTTTTTGGAAGGATCGCTCTGGATCTCTTTCTTTGGGACGATCATTTCAGCTCGTTCGATTTGGAGGGACCGTTTCGGGTCGCTTGTTTTGGGACGATCATTTCAGCTCGTTCGATTTGGAAGGACCATTTCGGGTCGCTTGTTTTGGGACGATCATTTCAGCTCGTTCGATTTGGAAGGACCATTTCGGGTCGCTTGTTTGAGGGGATAATTTCATATCACTTTGGTTTTGGGGGAGGCCGTTAAAGGTCTCTCGGGAGGGATAATTTCATATCGCTTGATTGAGGGATAATTTCATATCGCTTGGAAGGGATAATTTCATATCGCTTGTTTATGGAGGGATAATTTCATATCACTTTAGCTTTTGAAGAGATAATTTCGTATCACTTTGTAGAATGTAAATGGCGAAGCATTTCGCACTGACTCTAACTTTTACGACAGAAAGAGGCCTTGATTGAGAGACTTATTTTGATTTCACAAAGATAAGCTAGTAGGACTTCGTTTGAAGTTATCGAGCTCGGTAAGAGCTTTGTGTTTGGGGGGTGGCTGCGCTCGAAGTCGAGCTGCCTACGTACCCTTTTAAGGGGATCAAGCCATTTCGTAGTTCGATTATGTTGTCGTACTCCTAGTGGACGTATTTTTTGAGGTTGATGATGTTCCAAGGTCGTAGTTCGGGTTTCTGGGTTTCCACCGACTTGAGTCGGTAGACCCCGTCCTTTGCAACATCGGTGACCTGGTAAGGACCTTCCCACTTTGCTCCTAACTTCCCAGCGTGTTCTTCCTTTTTATGGTCGAACACTTTCCGTAAGACGAGCTCTCCTACTTGAAACCTTCGAGTTTTGATCTTGGAATCGTAGTAACGAGCTGCGGCATGTTGGTAGTTCTGGATTCGAGCTAGTGCGAGGTTCCTCCTTTCGTCGACGAGGTCGAGCTCGTCAGTTATCATCTTGTTATTGAGTTCCTCTTGTCGTGGGCATTCCTCTTTGCGGATGCTTGATACGAGGATTTCGGCTGGTACTACCGCCTCGATCCCATAAGCCAGCGAGAAGGGAGTCTCGCCGGTGGATTTGTGGGGGGTAGTCCGGTAGGCCCAGAGTACGGCTGGGAGCTCGTCACTCCAGCTTGTTTTGCACTCATTGAGTCTTTTCTTGAGGCTATTCATGATTGCCTTGTTAGCCGCTTCCGCCAGTCCATTCCCTTGGGGATAGCGTGGCGTTGAGTAAGTCAGCTTTATATTCCACGTTCTGCAGTACCCCTTGAAGGCGTTTGATATGAACTGGGAACCGTTATCAGTGACGATCTCGTGGGGTAGTCCGTTGATAGGGTCAGGTTTTATCCTATATCTAACTGCAAGTGCACAATTCAGTGTTGTAGTATATAGGTATCGAATCCACAGGGACTCTGGTATTCAATAGCTCAAGAACAGGAAATTAAACTAGGAAGAAAGCAATGTGATTGAATTAAAAGCAATGCGATAAAGTAAACAGAAAGCAGAGATTGTTGGTTGTGAAAGCAAGTTATTAAGAGCGCTAAGTCTAGGGCGTTCTCAGGAAATCAGACAAGCAGACAGTTCATTCAGCAAGGATCTAATTAAGCACAGTTCTAGAACTCAAAACACAGATATAGAATTAACCAAATTCCTTTGCGATAATTCTCTAAGTCTAAGTGCAGCAAACCAAACTTTCGTTTGCGAGAACTAACAGATTAAACTAGCATTAATTCCAAGTTTGATATGTTCACAATTATCCTAAACCAAACTTTCGTTTGCGAGAAGTTTAATTGCTCAACCTAATTAGTTCAGATTCCTAAACCACACTTCCGTGTCGTATTTAGCAACCTAAGATCTAGATTCTAATTGATCAGGTTAGAACTAGCTTTAAGCACAATTAGATTGAAGAACATATATAGTTATGAATCCTTAACTGAATTAAACAAGTCTAGCAAGTCATGAAATCCTATGTGAGAAACCCTAAACCTAACTAGGAATCTACTCAGACATAGATAATGAAAACATAATCATATGAATAATAAATTGCATAAAAGATAAAGAATTAAAGGGGTTCGAAATCTTCTCCAAATACAGATGAAGTAAAGGTTCAGATCAGCCCCAAAAGCTCTAAAAATCCTCTGCTCTTAATTCTGAAAGCGTCAGTAATTAAAACACCAAAAACTTAATTATATAGGTCTAATCTCGGCCAAGGGCTTCATTGTAAATATCAGGAACTTCTGGATCAGAGTGCAATATCTTGACTCTTCATAAACCGCCGAGTTTTGGGCCCATCTCGCTGGTGCAACGATCGGTGCTAGTGTGCAACGATCGACGCATTTCTCTGTTTCGGACAGTGAACTCTATCTCTCGGCCAAACACTCCAAAAATCTCCAAAAGTGCCATAATCACCAAATATGCTCCAAACCTGATTATACCTGTAAAAGACTCTAAAAGAACACAAAAAAACACTAAAACACACTTATATCATGGGTCTAAAACTAGTAAAAACCATGATATATCAACTCCCCCACACTTAGCCTTTGCTTGCCCTCAAGCAAAACAGAGAACTAAAGCTTGGTGAAGAGGTTTGAAAAACTCTTCAGAAACTCATTTCATCCTAGAAGCTACAATACTCAGATTCCCCTTAGTAAACCACTGAAAGAATCAATCACAGGATATCAAGACCAACATGTACTTCCCCCACACTTAGCAACTATCCTAAGTAAACTCCACAATCACATTCAAGCATTCAAATTCTCCCTACTGACTTCTGCAAGTATTTAAGTGCGGTCTCACCTAAGGAGTATCGATCAAAGGGCTCATGGATTCTTACCTTATCAGCTCTAGACCACCATACTATCTTTCTCTAGTCCCTTTCTTCTCTTTTCCCTTCCTTAACAACTGATTTCTCCCACATTGGGTATCATTTTATTTTTTTTATCAGTGTTCTTCCCGTTATGGGGTGTACTTTGGACACATTCCATGGATCGCACATGAGATAATAGGGGTCTCTACCACTCATGTGACCACTTCGGAGTTAACTCATCCTCAGTTTATTATCTTTTTTTTTTTTACTTTAGAGAAGGGGAGAAGGGAACTAATTAGGATAGGTTTACAGGCTGTGTCAGAACTAACAGGGAATCCGACACAAAGTATACCAAGCCCTTAGGTGAGAAATCTAAGTCAGTATTAAATTGAAGTCAGTAAAAGGATCCTCTGATACCTGAAGTGATATGGGTGTTCCCAGTAGGTTGATCTGTGTCTGGGTTTTCTAATAGTCAGAGATAGATCCTGCAACTTCATCCCAATGGTTACTTAAGTTCCTGCAAGTCTTGTAAATCTTCTCAGAAAATCATAGTTTCTTACTTAAACAATTTTGACTCAATAAAACAAATTTTTTTTGAAAAATGGACTGACTCTTAAGAAAACAGAAAGATAAACGTTAGTAGCACCTCCCCCACACTTAAGACACACTGTCCCCAGTAGTGTCAAGCGAAGGATCGGTAAAAAGAAATAAAAATTGTTAAAGTTCTGTTGAGTTATGTCGGGTTTACCTCTGTCGCTCAGGCATCGATCGTTTCACTAAGTGCATCGACCGTTACTAGGCGATTTTCGTGTATGGTCGATCGTTGCCCAGGACCGCAACGATCGTTGCAATGTGATTCCGATCGTGTTGTGACGATCGACACAGAAGTGCGTCGATCGACGCACTGCGAATTTGTCCGAGACCTGCAATCATAAACTCACCAAAAACAAAAACAAACGTAAAATCCTAACAAAAACACCAAAAATTAAGTAGAAAAACACCAGTACCTAATGGTGGGTTGCCTCCTACCCAGCGCTTGTTTAAGGTCAATAGCTTGACCGGACGAACAAGAATTTTCAGGCAGAGGGTGCATCATCCAGAGGCAGAATCTGACCTCTTGGAATCTCGGCCTTAGCCCAATAATGTTTTACCCTCTGTCCATTTACAGCGAACTCATTACCTTCCTTGCCGACTAGAACGACAGCTCCATATGGACGCACTTCTTTGATCGTGTAGGGACCGGACCATCTTGATTTCAGCTTACCTGGAAACAAATGCAAACGAGAATTGTATAAAAGTACTTGATCATTAGGCTCAAACCGTCTAGAAACAATCTTCTTGTCATGATAAGCCTTAGTCCTCTCCTTGTACAGCTTTGAGTTCTCATAGGCAAAATGTCTAATCTCATCCAACTCATTAAGCTGTATCAATCTCCTTTCCGCAGCTGATTTAAGGTCAAAGTTCATTTGCTTTACAGCCCATACTGCTTTGTGCTCAAGTTCCACTGGCAGATGACATGCTTTTCCATACAGCAGATGAAATGGAGTAGTCCCTAATGGCGTCTTAAATGCAGTCCTGTAGGCCCATAAAGCATCATCAAGCTTAGCTGCCCAATCTTTTCTTGTCTTCCCAACTGTCTTCTCTAAGATCTCTTTGATCTGTCTGTTAGAAACCTCGACTTGTCCACTAGTCTGAGGGTGATAAGGAGTAGCAACTCGGTGATGAACTCCATGCTTTCTTAGGAGCTTCTCGAAGACCTAATTAATAAAGTGAGATCCTCCATCACTAATTACTATCCGAGGTACTCCAAATCTAGGGCATATGATGGACTTAAACAGCTTAATGACTACTGAAGAATCATTGGTTGGACTAGCTATTGCTTCTACCCACTTAGACACATAATCTACAGCAACCAGGATGAATTTATTCCCATAAGATGAGGGAAAAGGACCCATAAAGTATATGCCCCAGCAATCAAAAACCTCAACCTCAAGAATGAAATTCTAAGGCATCTCATGCTTCCTACTGATTTTCCCTCTCCTCTGACAGGCATCACAATGAGAAATGAAGGAGTGAGTATCTGCAAACATTGTAGGCCACCAGAAACCTGCTTGAAAAACCTTAGACACAGTCTTAAAAGTAGCAAAATGTCCTGCATAATCTGATCCATGGCAATGGAATAGGAAATCTGGAACCTCTGATTCAGCAACACATCTTCTGTAAAGGCCATCTGAACAGTGCTTATAGAGGTAAGGTTCATCCCAATAGTATCGCCTGAGCTCTCTGAAGAACCTCTTCTTCTCATACCCTTTCAGATCATCTGGTTCAGTCTCTGCAGCCAGGTAGTTGGCTATATCTGCATACCATGGTCGATCAGTTGTTGTGACAGCATCAATCTCAAACTCGTAGCCTCCAATCTGAATAGTAAAAGTCTCTGGTTCTGTATCCGCACTGCAACGATCGTCGCAGAGGAGCGCATTGATCGTTGCTGTCCCGATAGGTGCATCGATCGACGCCGAGATGGCATCGATCGACGCAATGCGATTAACCCGACAGTTTTGCAGGTTTCTGTCCAAATCTGTGTGAAACATTGTCCCAACCATATTGACGTTCTCTTCAGGCAAATAGTCATTAATTGGCACGTCTTCCTCAACCAGCATCTTTGAAAGATGGTCAGCAACTCCATTTTCAACCCCTTTCTTATCCCTCACTTCAATGTCAAACTCCTGAAGCAACAGAATCCATCTCAACAATCTTGGCTTAGCATCTTTCTTCTGCATCAGATATTTCAGGGCTGAATGATCAGTGTGTACAATCACCTTTGAGCCAACAAGATAAGGGCGGAATTTCTCAAATGCAAAGACAACTGCCAACAACTCCTTCTCCGTAGTGGCATAGTTCCTTTGTGCATCATCCAGTGTCCTACTGGCATAATAGATAGCATGAAGCTTTCTATCCTTCTTCTGCCCAAGAACAGCTCCCACAGCATAATCACTTGCATCGCACATAACCTCAAAAGGCAGATCCTAATCCGGTGGCTGAACTATGGGAGCACTCACTAATGCCTGCTTGATCTGTTCAAATGCAGTTTGACAATCTGCAGTGAACTCAAATTTGGTATCCTTACACAGCAAAGCAGTTAGTGGCCTAGCGATCTTGCTGAAATCTTTGATGAACCGTCTATAGAAGCCAGCATGTCCAAGAAAGTTTCTAATAGACTTAACAGAATCAGGCGCCTGAAGGTTGGTCATCACCTCAATCTTAGCGCGGTCCACCTCTATTCTTGCTTCAGACACTTTATGTCCAAGTACAATGCCATCTCTGACCATGAAATGACACTTCTCCCAATTAAGAACTAAGTGCTTTTCTTCACATCTTGTCAGAACCTTACACAGATTATCTAAGAATTCATTATAGGATGATCCATATACTGAGAAATCATCCATGAATACCTCCATAAAGTCCTCAATCATGTCTGTGAATATGGACATCATGCATCTCTGGAAAGTGGCTGGTGCATTGCAGAGTCCAAAAGGCATCCTACGGTAAGCAAATGTGCCATATGGACAAGTGAAAGTGGTCTTTCCCTGATCCTCTGGATGGATGGGAATCTGAAAGAAACCCGAGTATCCATAGAGGAAGCAATAGTAAGGATGATTGGCTAACCTCTCAAGCATCTGATCAATAAAAGGCAAGGGAAAATGATCCTTCCTGGTAGCAGCATTCAGCTTCCTGTAATCTATACACATCTTGTGTCCTGTCACAGTCCTAGTAGGTATCAGCTCGTTCTTCTCATTCTTCACAACTGTAACTCCACCCTTCTTAGGTACTACATGGACTGGACTCACCCAATCACTGTCAGAGATAGGATAGATAATCCCAGCATCAAGGAGTTTCATAATCTCCTTTTTAACCACTTCCTGCAGATTAGGATTAAGTCTTCTCTGATGCTCGATAGATGTCTTGGATTCATCCTCAAGATGTATCCGATGCATGCACAGCTCCGGTGAGATACCTGAAATATCAGCAAGAGAATAGCCAAGAGCCTTGCGATGCTTGCGCAGCTTGCTTAGCAGTAAAGTGAGCTCTGCGTTGTTCAGACTAGTATTAACAATCACTGGATAAGTTGAATTGGGTCCAAGAAATGCGTACCTTAGCCCGGATGGAAGTTGTTTCAGTTCTATTTTCGGAGCTTTTTCCTCTGCCCAGTCTCTGTCGACTTGCAACGATCGATGCTTAGGTAGTGTCGATCGTTGCAAGGTCGCGTCAGACACTTCTACCTGCATTGCAACCTCAACAGAATCCATTATCCTCGTATAGCACATTGCTGGTTCGTCCTGCAAGTACTCCAACTCCAATATAGAGCTCAGTAAAGCCCTTTCTAGTGGGTCTTCAGCATGTGATTGGTAAAAGTACTCGGCAGCCAAATCACCCAATGTGTCCACATAGAAGGTCTGCCCGTCGATGGTTGGTCTCTTTACCAGCTTGTTCATATCAAAACTCATCTTCAGATTCCCCACATTCATAACTATTTTACCTCCCTGACAGTCAATCATTGCACCAGCTGTAGCTAAGAAAGACCTGCCCAGAATCAATGGGTCTTTTGGCTCTTGCCCATACTGTAGGACCACAAAATCAGTAGGTATCACACATTTGCCAACCATTATTGGCACATCCTCTAATACTCCTTCGGGAATCCTGATTGATCTATCTACCAGAACCAGTGATATCCTAGTGGGTATAAAGTCTGTCATCCCGAGCCTTTTAGCAACTGAGAGGGGCATAAGATTCACACTGGAACCAAGATCACATAGAGACCTTTCGAACCTCTCTTTGTAGATAGCACAATCTAACACGAAGCTTCCTGGATCCTTTAACTTCTCGGGAATCTTGCCTTGAACCACTGCACTGCACACCTCATTGAGCATCATTATACTTTCCTCATCAGACCATTTCCCAGCAATCATATCCTTAAGGCATCTTTTCATCATAGGAGAAGTTTCCATGGAGTCCAACAAAGGTACTTCAACTTTCACCTTTTTTATGAACTCCTTTCACTTTGCATACTGCCTATCATTCTTAGCCTTTCTGGGATTCTTGGGATAAGGTACCTTAAGCTTGTATACCCTTTCGGTCGGCTGTTTCGGTTTCTCTGGTTTCGAACTCTCTGCAGTCACCTTGTGTCGATCGTTACTCCTATCGCATCGATCGATGCTAGGCGACTGTGTTACGACTTCCGGTTCCCTGATTTCACTCTGCATCGATAGTTGCTTAGATGCATCGATCGACGCATTACGAATATCGCGGATCTCATCTTCCAGCTCTTCAATTTCCTCGAGTTCTTCAACACTTAACTGCTTTTTCTGGCCAGATGACAACTCCTTACCACTTCTCAATGTCACTGCATTGCATTGGTACTTGGGATTGATATCAGTCCGTCCTGGGAGATATCCATCTTCCCTTTGAGCATATCCAGCAGTTCTTGCAACTCTAGCATCAAAGCTCCTTCATGTGTGTGCTCAGATATTCAAACTTCCCGTTCAGCTCCCTGTAGATTGTTTCCATCTTCTCGTTGACATCTGCTGCATTCTTAGTCTGACTCTCCATCATCTGTTTCAGCATCGTCTCCACTCTACTCTCAGATCCATTGGTTCTCTGAGTACCTTGTCCAAAGGTCTTTTGAAAACCACTTTTCTGTCCTCCATTGAAGAATCTGTTTCCCTGTTGATTACCAAATCTATTACCTTGGAATCCAGAACCTCCTATGTAATTCACATCTTCCTCCTGAGTGTCCTCCTCAGTTTGAATTACCTCTACATCTTTGGCAAAGTGGACAGCTTTCTTACCTGCTAGGAGATTGCAAACTGTGTCCAGCCTAGATCTAATATCAGCTATGTCAGAATTCTCTACACTTCCACCAGATTTCTTCCTCCTCTCATCCATAGTCTTGCAACTGTTGCTGCCTATTAGGTTCTCAATCAACTGCTTAGCTTGTGTAGGAGTCCTGGTGTTGAAGTTAGCATTACTGGAATTATCCAGTGCAGACTGATATGGAAGATCTATGCCTCTGAAGAAGATACCAATCAACTGAACCTCAGTGAATCCATGGTGTGGGCAGTCACGCTGATACTGCTTAAATCTCATCCAGGCAGTCTTTAAAGGCTCCACAGCTCCTTGGGAAAAGGTGAGTATGTCCTGTCTGGACTGGTCTGAACGCGCATCATCATAGAAGTGACGCAAGAACTCACTCTTCAGGGCTGCCCAAGTAGTATACTGAGCAGGTGCCAGCTGCTTTAGCCATGCACTAGCGTCTCCAGCAAGACTGTGCGGAAAGAGCTTAAGGAACAGATTGTCCGGGCAGACTCCATCATACTTCATGCCAGTGACTATGTCCTCAAACGAATCAATGTGATCCATAGGCTGCTCCGTTGGGTAACCATGAAATGCATTCTGTCTCATCAGCGAGTAGTAGATGGTTTTGATCTCAAAATCATTTCTTTCAAAAGCAGGAAGCACTAAAGCTGACCGGTTTGCATGAAACTCATTCGGTCTGTTGTAGTCAGCTAAAGTCCTCTCACGTAGAACCATCTCTCTACCTTGGGCCCGTCCTTGACCCTGGTTCTGCTCCTGTTGCTGTTGCTCAGGAGGATCAGGGATGACATTCCCTTCAGCATCAACCCTTTGAAAAGCAGCATTGTATGGGTTATTATCTCGGTCCCTCATAGTACCTTGAGCATCGCGTTCTAGTTACAAACGTTCTCGCACCATCCTTTCTCTTCTTTCTCTTCTGTTGGTTCTCTCTAGACGTCCAAGTTCTTCAAGTCCGAGATTAACTAAGCTCGAGTTCGGATTACTTCTAGTCTTCTGCGTCTGCATAAACTGTCTGTAATCGTCCAGCAACGATCGATGCTATCAGTGCAACGATCGGTTCAATCTCAGAATCGCCTAGTGACGATCGGTGCAAGGGTGCAACGATCGACGCAGTGCGAAATTGGTACCTGCGACAGAGAGAAAAACAGACAAAAATCAGTAACTAAAAAAACAAAAACAAAAACAAAAAGAAAACGAAAAATCCTAGTAAAACCCTAGGTTCTAAGCTATCGAAGACTCTAAGAGTCCCCGGCAACGGCGCCAAAAACTTGATAGGGTCAGGTTTTATCCTATATCTAACTGCAAGTGCACAGTTCAGTGTTGTAGTATATAGGTATCGAATCCACAGGGACTCAGGTATTCAATAGCTCAAGAACAGGAAATTAAACTAGGAAGAAAGCAATGTGATTGAATTAAAAGCAATGCGATAAAGTAAACAGAAAGCAGAGATTGTTGGTTGTGAAAGAAAGTTATTAAGAGCGCTAAGTCTAGGGCGTTCTCAGGAAATCAGACAAGCAGACAGTTCATTCAGCAAGGATCTAATTAAGCACAGTTCTAGAACTCAAAACACAGATATAGAATTAACCAAATTCCTTTGCGATAATTCTCTAAGACTAAGTGCAGCAAACCAAACTTTCGTTTGCGAGAACTAACAGATTAAACTAGCAATAATTCCAAGTTTGATATGTTCACAATTATCCTAAACCAAACTTTCGTTTGCGAGAAGTTTAATTGCTCAACCTAATTAGTTCAGATTCCTAAACCACACTTCCGTGTCGTATTTAGCAACCTAAGATCTAGATTCTAATTGATCAGGTTAGAACTAGCTTTAAGCACAATTAGATTGAAGAACAGATATAATTATGAATCCTTAACTGAATTAAACAAGTCTAGCAAGTCATGAAATCCTATGTGAGAAACCATAAACCTAACTAGGAATCTACTCAGACATAGATAATGAAAACATAATCATATGAATAATAAATTGCATAAAAGATAAAGAATTAAAGGGGTTCGAAATCTTCTCCAAATACAGATGAAGTAAAGGTTCAGATCAGCCCCAAAAGCTCTAAAAATCCTCTGCTCTTAATTCTGAAAGCGTCAGTAATTAAAACACCAAAAATTTAATTATATAGGTCTAATCTCGGCCAAGGGCTTCATTGTAAATATCAGGAACTTCTGGATCAGAGTGCAATATCTTGACTCTTCATAAACCGCCGAGTTTTGGGCCCATCTCGCTGGTGCAACGATCGGTGCTAGTGTGCAACGATCGACGCATTTCTCTGTTTCGGACAGTGAACTCTATCTCTCGGCCAAACACTCCAAAAATCTCCAAAAAGTGTCATAATCACCAAATATGCTCCAAACCTGATTATACCTGTAAAAGACTCTAAAAGAACACAAAAAGACACTAAAACACACTTATATCATGGTCTAAAACTAGTAAAAACCATGATATATCATCCGTGCCGGCAAACGATGTTTCGCCAGACGAACTCCTTGACGTGAACGTCTTTGACCTTTTGGTACGACTCTGCTTCAATCCATTTTGTTGAAGTAGTCCGTCATCACCAATAAGTGTGTGGCTTTCTTTTTGCCGGATGCGACTAGGGGCCCCACGATGTCCATTCCCCATCGCATGAATGGTTATGGCGATGAGATAGAGGAGAGTTTCTCCGATGCTTGGTGGATAATTGGGGCATGCTTTTGGCACTTGTCGCATTTGTTGGAGAAGGACTCGCATTCGGTGGCCATTGTCGGCCAAAAGATGCCTTGCCTTTTGATTCGCACGGCCAATGCTCGTCCTCTGGAATGGCTTCCGCAGGATCCGTCGTGTGCTTGTGTAATCACGGCCAGGGCTTGCTTTTTGTTAAGACATTTAAGGCAAGGTCCGGAGAGACTCCTTTTGAAGAGCTCTCCTTGTGTGACGCAGTACCTTGCACTTTGTGTTTTGAGTTTCCGTGCCTCCCACTTGTCGTCCGGAACTTCGCCATTTGTAATGTATCGAATGATCGGAGTTCTCCAATCTTCGTCATTATTAGGCTCGGGTCCTTGACTAGTGGATGCGGCTTGGATCGGTCCGTCGGGGACGTTCGCGACGTACACGGCTGTTCTTGGATCTAGGTCATCATCAATCTTGATGATTTCGCGACTGGTGTCCTCGGGACATTCTTTGTGCTCGACATTGTCCTTTATGGCGGGTTCGTCCTCTTTCAAGATCAGAGCTTTTAGGGCTATGTCGATGCTTGGTTTCTCGATCCCTTCGACCGGTATGATCCTTTTAAGGTTAGGATCCGATGTCGACGTTAATGCGGCTAGGGCATCGGCTGCGGTGTTTTCCCCGCGTGGGATTCGCGTTAGATCAAAGAATTCGATCTGTTCGGCGAGCGTGTGGACTACCCGTAGGTATGCTTCCATCCGTTCGTCTTTGGCCTCGTAGTCGCCATGATACTGGCTCGTGACCAATTGGGAATCGCTGAAGGCGTCAACTTCCCGGGCTTCTATTGCTATCGCTAGTCTGAGCCCGGCTATTAACGCTTCGTATTCTGCTTCGTTATTTGAAGCGGCGAAGCCCAGTCTGAACGATTGTTCTAGTACTTCTCCTGTTGGGGATACCAGTTTTACTCCGACTCCGGATCCTTGCCTCGAGGAAGCTCCATCGACATAGAGTTTCCACTTTTGGGTCGAGGTCGGGTCGAGTTCGATGGTCGGAGGGAGCTCGATTATGAAATCTGCCAGTACTTGCGCTTTTAGGCACGTTCGAGCCTTGTATTCTATGTCGTACTCGCTAAGTTCGATAGCCGATTTGACCAATCGACCTGACTGGCTTGGACATTGAAGGATGGTTCTCAGTGGTTGAGAGGTCATCACTACGATCGAGTGCGATTGAAAGTATGGTCGGAGCTTCCATGGCGGGGTATCTGGTTTCAGCGTCGATCAAGGTCTTACTGATGTAATACACCGGCCGTTGCTCGTTTTGTTCTTCGCAAACAAGGACTCCACTTACTGCTGCCGTCGAGACAGCTAGGTAGAGGTAGAGGGGTTCTCCTTCTACTGGTTTCGCCAGTATGGGTGGTTCGCTCAAGTAAGCTTTGAGCTGAGTGAACGCTTCTTCGCACTTTTCGTCCCAGAGGAACTTTTTGTTCGCTTTGAGCAAGTGATAGAAGGGTAGACATTTATCAGTCGACCTCGAGATGAAACGGTTCAAAGCAGCTATTTTGCCGGTTAGGCGCTGGAGTTCTCGCGTCGTTCTGGGAGATTTCATCTCTATGAACGTTGCGATCTGTTTGGGGTTCGCTTCGATCCCTCTTTCGGTTACTAGGTAACCTAGGAATTCTCTTGAGGGGACCCCGAAGGTACACTTTGCTGGGTTGAGTTTCATCCCGTATTTATTGAGAATGATAAAACATTCTTTTAGCTGTGGGATGTGATCCTCATACCTGGAAGATTTGACCAGCATATCGTCGATGTAGACTTCCATGGTTTTGCCTAGGAGTCCTGAAAACATCTTGTTGACGAGGCGTTGGTAAGTTGCTCCTGCGTTTTTTAGTCTGAAGGGCATGACTTTGTAGCAGTATGTGCCTCGATCAGTTATGAACGAAGTCTTTTCTTGGTCCTCGGGGTTCATTAATATTTGATTGTACCCCGAAAAAGCGTCCATGAAGGATAGTAGCTGGTGTCCGGCGGTGGCTTCGACCAACCGGTCGATGTGTGGGAGTGGGAAGCTGTCCTTCGGACATGCTTTGTTGAGATCTGTGAAATCTACGCAGACTCTCCACTTCCCGTTCTTTTTCTTGACCACTACAGGGTTCGCAAGCCAGTCGGGGTATTTGACCTCTCTGATCGATCCGATTTTTAACAATCGATCGACCTCGTCATTGACGGCTTGAGCTCGTTCCGGGCCTAGTTTTCGACGTTTCTGTCTTACCGGTTTGTAGGTTGGGTCGACATTCAGCTCGTGGCTGGTAACGTCGATGTTGATCCCTTTCATGTCTGCTGAAGACCAGGCAAAGGAGTCGACGTTTTGTTTAAGGAAAGAGATCAGTTCGTTTTTGACTGGCTCTGATAGGTCGATTCCAATGCCAATGAGTCTTTCAGGATGAGCATCGTCTATGCAAACTTGGACCGTGAGGTCCTTCGGAGGTCCTATTTGACTCGGGTCGTTCGACCTTTTGGTCTGCATGGTGGCGAGCTCGTCCCCTTTCTGTAATTGCTACGCAGGGGATTTCTCAATCTTCTTGTATCCGTTCATGTAGCAGTGGCGAGAAATCTTTTGACTTCCGTACACGGTTTTTACCCCTTTAGGAGTTGGGAATTTTACGCATTGATGGTAGGTCGATGGTACCGCTTTCATGTCGTATATCCATGGTCGACCTAGAATAGTGTTATAGGGAGCTGGCCGATCTACTATGACGAACTCTGTCATTCTTCGGACTCCTCCAGCGATTACCGGGGTGAAGACAGAGCCCATCGAGTACGTTGTTTCGCCAGCGAACCCTACTAGTGGTGTCTTTCCTTCCACGAACTCGGAGTCGTTGAAGTCCATCTTTTTGAATGCATCGTAAAAGAGGACATCTACCGAACTTCCTGTGTCAATCATTATCCTTGAGAGTTCGACATCTCCCACTACTAGACAAACGAGGAGAGCGTCGTCGTGTGGTTTGTCGAGATTGCTTATCTCGCTCTCGTGGAAAGTGATCTCGTGGTCTGGACCTATCATTGGGATTCTCCCCCCCTTGTCGGTTTCGACTCATCTTTGAAGAGCTTTGATTGAATTGACCGAGTCTCGGCAAAGCTTGGAGCCACCGAAGATGAAGTCGATTCGTTTAGGGGGTATAGCCCGTACACCCCCCCCCCCCCCCCCCCCCCCCCCCCCCCCCCCCCGCAGAGACGAGGGAGATTGATTCGCGAGCGTAAACTCTTAAAGTGAGCCGGAGGTGGGGATAACGCCGAACCTTTCGGGGTGCCGCTCAGGCTGAGCTCGCTGAGAATAAACTCAACTCGCTTCCGCGACCCTTGAGGGAGTGTTTTGGGAGATTCCGGCTCCTTTGTCCGCTCTCGTTTATTTTGAGAAGGCCTCTTGGTGTTTGACTCTTTGGTTTGTTTATTTTCCTTTTTGTCGGACGGAGTTTCCTCCTCGACTTCAGAATCTTGTTTGCTTTCGGACTCTCGCTTTTGAGCCTCGGCTTTAGCTCGAGTATAACAATATTCGGTCGAGTGTCCCCTTTTGCTGTGAAATTCACAGAATTTTTCCTTGTCGAACTCAAATTTCTTCGAGCTCTTCGGGCTCTCGACCGCATTAACGTTTCCCGATTTACGGGAATCCTTTTTCGAGTTCGAGTTCTGCGAGCTCGAGGGGTTCTTTTCTTTTCGGTGCTTTTCTCTGAGGGTCGTGGTTTCGTCCTCGAGGCGAGCGAAGGCCGATGCGCGATGAAGGGCGTCATCGAGTGTTTGTTGTTCGCGGACTGTTATTTCTTCGCGGAATCTGGTTGAGTACCATAGTCCACGTCGCAGCGCTTCTATAGCTACTTTGTCTCGTGGGTTTGCGATTTTGGATTTTATTTCCTTAAATCGGTCGATGTACGAGCGAAGTGATTCGTCCGGTTTTTGGGAGACGCCAAATAGAGCTTCCTCGGTAGTCTTTTCCTCGATAAAGACGGAGTATTGTTTGAGGAAAGCCGTCATGAACTGGGTGAAATTGTAGATGAACCTTTCCTCCAGTCCGGAAAACCATTCTAGGGCGGATCCCGATAGGTTTTCGGCGAAGAGCCTGCAGAAAACCGGCTCTCTTTCCTCATCGGTAAGGTATACCCTTGCCATCGCTAATCGGAATGCCCTGATATGGGCTTTGGGATCTGACTTCCCGGAGAATTCCGGAAATTTAGTTTTCTTGATTTCTCGGATTCTCGCGAAGGCGATCCGGTCTGTGAACGGCGTTTATCGCGTTTCTTCGATCATTCGATCGATGTCAGGTGCCGCGCTTGTTGCCATGTGAACTTTGGAGCTCAGACTGACGAACTGAGCCTTAGCTTGTTCGATATACTGTCTAAGCATATCGTGGTCGTCGCCCGTCGTAGGTGCGAACTGGGCTTGTGCTTGATTGGACATTTGTCCAGGGAAAGTGGGGTCGAGGAGATCGATTGTTGGAAACGATCCCATCTGTCCGACATGCGGCGTTCGGAACTGTACCGTATTTGACCCGTTAGCGGGTCCTGAGCTCGAGGCGAAGGCAGAGCCTCCTAGTTGCCTTGGCCGGATATTTGAACTACTCGGGAAAGGTGGTGGCCCGAGTAATTGTCGACTACCCGATCCGGTTGGATCTGTGATCGCCGAGTTCGAACCGAATGGGGTCGAAGTTGCGATGAGCGTCATTATAGGGCGAAAACCGCTATTTGACGTACTGGCGAAATTCCCCGACGTTCCCGGTGGAGTTACTACCTGGGAGAAGTCCAAGTGTGTGCACGGTGGGGGACTTATGGGGATTCGTGGATCGTGTGTTGATCTCCCCCCCTGGTTTTGGCCGGCGAGCTCTTCAAGACGGGCGTTAATGCGCCTTTCCTGTTCGTCGAGTTGCGCGGCCAGAGAGCGATTTGCGGTCTCTTGGGCCCTTGCGCTTGCCTCATTATTTCTCGTTCGATCTACCAATAGGCTTAACATCGAACGGATCTCGGCAAGATCATTTGTCCCTTGTCTCTGTGGAGCAGAAGGCAGTGGCGAATTGGGTCTGGTTGTTCCAGATCCGCCTCCAGGGGTGGGAATCGAATCACTTCTCATCCATACCCAGTTTCTGCTCGGATCGTTAGTTCCTGACAAAACATTTATCGGAGTCTGGCTCGTCGCGATTGTTTGAGAGACTGAGCCGGCTGGTGCCGAGGTCGTGGAGACTGAGAAAGAACTCGTCAACACTCCATCGGTCTGACCCATGATCCTTACCCCGGTGGTGTTCTGAGGAACGTTGTCGACCGTTTGAGGGTGGTCAACCGGTGGTGTGGCGCTGGGAGAGCCAGATTGGTCGGGACAGGAAAACTATAGATGTCCCCACAGTCGGCGCCAAATGTGAGATCCGGGATTCACACTAAGAATTTGTATTTGTGGATTTGGACTTTAGGATATAGAAATGGTATAGTTTCCTATGAATCAAAGACTTTATTGAGATTGATCGTCGAGATAGAACAAACACAATCGAAAAGAGAGTACAAAGTATGATGATCGAGCTATCTAGTCGAAGTGTTCTAAGTTAGGGTTGGCATGTCTTTAATGAGTCACCACTTCTTCTTTTAAATAGCCTCCACTCTGACCTCTCTGTTCCGATATTTCGGCTTCCCCTTCGTAACGATCCCCATGATTCTTGCGGATCAGTTGAACTGGAAAAGACCGAGTCGCTCTATCTCCACGTCGTCTCCTGCCGAGCTCGAGCTCGATCGCCTCTTACTTCGGCATCGCTTGGGCCTTGTCAAAGCGTCGTTCATTCGGGCCCAGCAAAAGAATCGGCTCGTCTCTTCGTCTCTGATTCTGGAATGGGCTCGTGGATACGGGCCTTTGTCTTGTTTGTTAATGGTCCGGATTTCCTAGAGGGAAATCCAGTACCAACAATGTCTAACAACCTAGCAAGCCAACTTTCGTTGCGAATCCTAGAGTTCTAAACAAGCATTAATCTCAATTTCTTTCGTTCACAATTCTCCTAAGCCAAATTTCTTTGCGAATAGTCAAATTGCTCATCTAAGTTCTTTCTAGTTAATTAATCAACTTTCGTTGCAGAAATCAACCTAACATCAATAATCTAAGCGGCCAATTCAGATCAAGCGGTAAGAACAACCCTAGATGAAGAACTAGAAAGATATGAATCCCTACAGATTGATCAACCTATAATTCCATGAAATCCTCTGCGAGAATCCCTAAACTTAACTAGTAAACTACTCAGACATGGCAATTGAAGCAAAAGACATGATGAATAGAAAACCAAATATCATAAAAGAGAAACAAAAAATATGAGTTCCCAATCTCTCTCTCTGAATAAAAATAAAACTTAAGTCTGAAAGCGTAGCCTGAACAAGTGGCTAAAAACCCTAATATAATGATCTAAACTCGGCTGGGGCCTTTTTGCAAATCTGGGAAGTTTCTGGGTACAAACTGTAAATTCTCCAAAAATGGAGATTTTTGTGCGCAAATCCCTGGAATCACCTTGCAACGACCGATGCACATACTGCATCGACCATTGCAAGGCGATTTCGCAGCTAGTGAACTCTGTGAAACCTCTAAACAGTGCAGAAATGCTCCCAATGCTCCTAAAACGTCCAATTAGGCTCCAAATGTCCTTAAACCTGTAAAATACCTGAAAGACTCCAAAACACATAGAAAGACTTGATAACAAAGACATATACCATGGTCAAAAATCATAAAAACCATGATATATCAACATACTCCAAGTTGCTTGTAAATGTGTGCTTTCTAGTTTGAAAACTTAGCTTGTGGGACTTCCCTAAAACACATTCCTCGCAGAAATCTAGAGTATGAACTTCCTTAGCACTTAAGTAACCCTTCTGAACCAAGAAATTCATATTCTTCAAACTCATGTGTCCATGTCTTGAGTGCCATCTATTTATCAAGTTCACTTCTTCACTTCCCACAGAAACCTCTCCCTCAATTTCTGATCCTTGCAGATAGTACATATCATCCTTGTATACACCTGATAGGACCTTCTGACTCTCTTTGTAGAACATTACTGTGAAGTCTTTCTCTTCGTAGTGACAACCGTTCTTCTCAAGTTGTCCGTCCGAGATCAAATTCCTTCCCATCGTCGGCATGTACCTTACCTCTGTTAGAACCACCAGTGAGCCATCTGGATTAACTATCTTGAGCTTCCCAATACCTTTTATTTCACTGTAGGTATTGTTTCCCATGAGAACCCTTCCTCCTTCGAATTCCTTTAGGTCAAATAACAGGATTTTGTATGGGGTGATATGAAAAGTACAACCCGAGTCAAGTAACCATTCATCCTTTGAGTACTTGGTGCTCACTGTGAGGATCATTGGCTCTTGTTCAAACGCCATATTCGCTGAGCTATCAGACTTCTTGTCTTTCCTTTGTGAACAATCCTTCTTGAAATGTCCTTCCTTACCACAAACCCAACATTCCTTTACCTTTTGTTGAGATGAATGACCTTCCTTTGAATTCTTGGATCTCTTGTCTTTACCTTTCCAGCTGTTTTTCCCTCCTGACTTCTTACCTGACTTTTCATGGCTGACATAAAACCCTTATGCATCAGACTTTGGTTTTCGCAATAAACCAAGCTCTCTTAGTTCTATCTCCTTAGCGTGAGTTGAGGTAACTACCTCACTGAGCGTCAAAGTTTCCTTCTTATTTCCATACTTCAATGTGTGCACCAAAGAAGCATACTGTTTTGGTAACCCTGACAACACTTGAACTGCATGATCTTCATCTGAGACCTCAATTTTCAAACTCGCTAGGTCGTCTACCAGCCTTAAGAACACATCTATATTTTTCTCAATGCTTTTGTGTTTTTCCATCTTAAAACTAGCAAACCTTTGCTTGAGATAAATCATGTTTGGCAATGTCTTTGTCTGATAGTCATCTTCCAAAGCTTTCCAAATACATGCAGCTGTCGTCTGCTTCATCACCTTTCACAGAAGAATTGTAGACAGACTTGAGAAAATCAGATTCCTTGCTCTAACATCCTTGTCTTTCTTTTGTTTCTTAGTCAGCATTACACCGTTCTTTGAGTCATACTTATCATCCGAAGTTCCTTTGCTTGTGATTTTTCTTGTGACTTGTCCCAGTCCTTGAAGTTCTAAAGCCATCACCATTCTAAACTTCCACATCCCAAAATGACCCTTTCCAGCAAACTTCTCCATCTCAAACTTCTTAACAGCCTCCATTATTGCGATCTTAGGGTTTCTTGGATCGCAACCTTCCTATTTTCCTTGATCTGATAGACCTCAGATCCCGAACACTTTTTGATCATTGGACCTTGATCTTCTTGCACCTAGAACCTGGCACTCTGATACCACTTGTTAGGACTTTAGATCGATTCAAGACTCGGCTAACTCATGTTCGTTTTAACTTTGTGCAGGTTTTTAGTTTCTTTCGGTTGCGATATGAATTGCGGAATTAAACTAAGAACTAATTCACAAGAAAATGGTGACCCAGACTTCACCGAAGCTACTGTCTAGGGGTAGATCAAAACCCCCAAGCTTGCACTATGATCACGATTGATTATCACAAACCGCTTAACACAATCGTTCTTTGAACATATGTATTTACGCAGAAAGATTTTGGACCTCAACCGGGAAGCTTTTGAGAACGAGAGAGATGCAGACGACTTCGCAACACGTCGCGGAGAAGACAACCAGCTAAGCAATCTGGAAACTAACGTTGTTGCCCTACCGCAGAAGATCATGAGCTGAATACTGCGCAGACATTAACTCCTCCAATTTCTCAATCTTTTCTCTCTCTTTTGTGTTGGAACTTCGAGCCAATTCTACCAGATTCAGAATTGCTGTCAGGTTCCGAAGCCTAGGATCTAGGGTCTAGTTAATTGAATCAAGGATCTGTTCTCGTGTTTACCTGGAGATTGGCAGCGGAAGATTGTCAGATAAACGAGATCTCTGGAGCGCCTCAGATGCTGCGCCTCTACCTCAGTCCACACGCATACAAGCTGGAATCCGCCGGGATGCTAGTACCGGGGCTCGGATCTCCTGGGAACTGAGTTCTACAAGGTTTCTGTGTTTTCTCTCTGAGAAAACACTGTCTCGGCGGCTCTCATCTATTAGGTCGAAATTACATAAGATCACTTATATATGTCGACCTTGACATAAACCGAAACATCAGTCTCGGTTTCTGCCTTGTGTCGACCGACACACTTAGTGGTGTCGATCGACACACGTCTTGTGTCGACCGACGCACTCAATGGTGTCGATCGACACACCTCATTAAAACTCATATTCGATGTGTATCCAATACACATCGACCAGACCATATGCCAATGATCATCCCATACGAACTATGTCCAACTTGCTTAGGTGTGTGACCCTGTAGGTTCACACGATACTGGAAATGAGTTACAACTCATTTGTCATAAGCGGTTTCTAGTAAAACATTATGACTACCCAGTATCATATGAATTGTCCGATCTCGACAATACAACTATCTCTAGAGTGAGTACAACGTGATTTCAGGACATAATCCCAACAATCTCCCACTTGTACTGGAATCACTTATTCCTATAATCCCTTCGTCGCTATATCTCGATATGGCATAAAGCAAGAGACTGTGTCATCCTTATTATAGCCAACATCATGTTCATCGAATTCCTGATCTATACTGATAAAACAAACGACTGACAATCACCTCGTTTGAGCACGGCCATGCATTTTCTCAGTATCAAATCTTCGATGGGCCCTGAGATATTTATCTCTCGTTCTAGGAGGGACAAATCCCATCTTGTTCCATCCCTGTTTCAACACATACTTCATGATACGCCTAAGCAATGCCGTTATAGCCGCCAGTTACGGAACGACGTTTGACAATGTCAAAACGCACCAATTCATATGCTAGAAAGCATGATGAACTCAGGTCTAAGGACTATACTCTATAGTCGTAATGAGAACCTCCCATGACACTGATATAACTATCATGTGGAGTTCTCATTAAGCGGGTCATGTCCGATCATATGTTCATCAACATATATCTATGTGACTGACTGTGATAATCATATCATTGACTCCAAGAAACTTAGTCCAGCAGTCACCTCACATACTAGTCTCGCGCGGTTGTTAGTGTCCCATTTTAACAACCTTGACTAGGGACAATCATAATTTATGTCATCTTTACTTACAGGGTTTCATGATCAAGTCCTCAACTTGATGACCTATAAGATGAACATAAAATACTTTGGGACCATTACCTAATTATCCAATAATTAAATAATACTGATGTCAGTTTGACTTACATAAACACTACCATAGTATGTTTATGTAAAGATTACAAACATAACTAAAATAACTCCCACTAGAATCAAGATCATCTCTTCAGATATCTTATACCTACAGCTACAAAATAAATTTCGCGCTTAGGTTGTGGGAGAGATTGCGGTGTCATTGCTTGAAACAATTCCAACAAACCACACCGCCATTCAGATAAAAGCACTATTCTACGGTCCACTGCTTGGAGCCTTTCCAACAGATAGCACCGCTATTCAGACAAAGAGACATAACCAGGTGGGAACCGGGAATCGTCTTTGTCCGTCTAACTACTTTCAACTGGTTCGTCACTTTACCAGTTCACCACGAACCTATCCTTAGTGTTCCTCAAACACTTGGGATATTTCTGGTAACTGTTCAGTGACTATTACCGGAACACATTGGTATTTTCTCGTCATGCTTTATGCGTAAGCTGCATCTTGACGAGCGCAAACATGGCATTTATGATGGATTCTATTGCAGCAGCATTAGCAATCACACTCATTAAAATTAGTTCAGCCAGTGTTCAAAACACTTCATCTTGCTAATATTGTTACTAACTCAGCCAGTGTCCAAGACACTTCATCTTGCTTAGATTATTGCCATAAGACCTTTGGTATGAAGCCATTCTTGGAATCAAGCACATTTGAACTGTCTAATACCTTATTAACATAAGGATTTTGACACGATCCAATTAGCCTTTCTATCCATTCCAATGGATCCTTATTCCAAGAACTTTGACGGCCTTCTCCCATGTCTATCATTAAACTTGACTTCCGACCCAAATCTTGACAAGACTTTAGCGTCGGGACGTCGTTTATGAGATTTAAGTATGTTATCTACATACAGTGTGAGAGTTGCCATTATGCTCCCACTAGTCTTCTTGTAAACGGATGGTTTCATCTCTTTCTGATCAAGTCAAAAACTTTTGACCATATTATCAGAATGCTGATTCCAACTCCAAGATGTTTGCTTCAATCCAGAATTGGATCGGTGAAGCTGACATGCATACCCAGCCAATTTTTTCGGAGTTGGGGCTCACCATCGCTTCTTTGAATTTCGCATGCTCGTCACTTTTCAATGATCAATAGATCACGACAATAGGCTACGAGAAATCACTTCTCGAGTCAGTGACGGATTCTTTCGGATCTGCGAATTTCAGGCTCCACAGGTGCAGATCCTACAGCACTTTGTAGATCTCACCGCTGCTTTCCCTCAACAGGTTGAGCAGCCTCCTGTGTTTATCGAATTTCTTCGATGTGTACTTTTACTCCCACTATTCCTTTTGAAAGTACGATCTTTCTCAAAAGACACAGTTCCGAACAACAATACTTTGTCCTCGGATTGGTTGCAAAAGTAGCAAGCCTTGGTTTCCTTAGGACAACCAGCGAGGTAGAACTTATCAGATGTGGGTTCAAGTTTGTTTGTTGACTACTGTCTTACACAAACCTTGCAATCCCAATTAATCAGAAAAACAAATTTGGAAATCACCCAGTCCACATCCAATGTGGTGTTTTTCACTGATTCTGATAGAAACTTATTTAGCGTAAACATAGACATTTTAGAACGTATTCTTAAATGATTATGGAAGATTCCTGTGACTCATCATTAATCGGAGCATATCTAATAAGATCCGATTCATTCTGTTAGATGATCACCCAATTCTTGACTCAAGTATTTTCCTCCGCGATTCAATTGAGGATCTTAATACTTCTGTCAAATCGGTTCTACACTTCATCTTGGAACTCCTCCAGGGGTTCCTGCTCGTGTCTCATCAAATGAACACAGCCTTACTTATTAATGTGATCGATAAGGTAATGAAGTACAAAAGATTTCCTTTTGCACTAATGCTCATCGGGCCGCATACATCAGTATGTGTAAGGCCCAATAAGCCTCTGGCCCGTTTCCCTTAGCTCTGCTAAAAGGGCCTTAGTCATTTGGCCCAGTGAGCAGAATTCATATCTCAAATGATTAATAATCAAATGAGTCCAAAACTATGGAACTTCTGAATCCTCTTCACTTTTGTGGTTAAATGACTATGCTAAGGAAAAATCGACTTCAAGTCATCAGACTTAAAGTGTTTGGTATTTATGTTTTGTGTACAAGCGTACATTGGTTCAAGATATAAAACCCATTCCAAATGGGGTGCCACCATAGAATATTTCATTAAGATCTAAAGAACAAAACTTGTCTTTTATCAAAATGAAAAACATCCAAATTCTTACAAGAAAATGAAAGACATTTCTGCACAAGGCAGATACATAGTAACAATTACTTAATTTCTAAAACCAAGTATGAAAGGCTCCTACAAGTGGAGAATCTCTACGGCTCATGAAGCAGGCTCATGCAGCAACCATTGCTTCATACCAGACACTCAGTTCCACTTGCCCTTTCTTCAACGTTCTACTGTTGCTTAGGTCCTGCATATTTCAAAAATATCAGTACCACAACTAGTATCCAATACTTACGTAGAACTTGAAGTAATAACACAATACCTGAAGAAGAAGTACCATACATCTCCTTCATCTCTTGTGAATCTTCCAAGAATTTAATGCAATCTCTTTTCTAATGCCCTGACTCATCGCAGTAGAAGCACTTTCTAACACCAGATGGGCCTGACTTGGGCTTATAAGATGACACAGGCTTATCCTGATTCCAAATCTGGATGGCCCTGCCTCTACCCTTGCCAACACAAGATTTCTCAAATCTTTTACCCTTTATGATGTTTTGCTCTGCTGTTTTGAGCATGCCATGCAGCTCAGTCAACGTCTTCGTCAAGCCTTTCTTGATATAGTTCTTAATGAACTTATCATAGCTTGATGGCAGTGACTGCAGAATGATGTCAGTGGCCAACTCTAAGCTTACAGGACATTCCAGTTTCCCCAGGTTATCAATGTAACCCATCATTTTAATGACATGAGGACTTACTGGAGCATCCTCTGGTAGCTTTCACCCAGTGAGAGACTTCACCACCTGGAATCTCTCAACTCGTGCCAGATCCTGAAACTTCAGTTTCAGGCTGGTGATCATCTCTATTGGCGACTCCATGTTCTCGTATTGACTCTTCAAGTCTGAGCTCATGGTAGCCAACATCAGACCACGCACATCTACCACATCAATATAATGCTTATTCCAAGCATTATATACTGCATGCGAGTGATTGGTCCCAAGCCTTTCTGGAAGAGCTTTCTCAAGAACATAGTCCTTGCTCTCCTGCTTGAGAATGAATCTCAAATTCCGATACCAATCCAGGAAGTTGGATCCATTTAACATGTCCTTCTCAGGAACGGATCGCAACGAGAAAGTAGTCATAGACATAAGCTGAAATCCAAGAAAAACAAAGATTTAGTTATGTATATGATGAGAAATCTTATCTAATAAGAAAACTCGCATTATATTTAAACAATGTTTCCTCTATGAATATAATGATCCAAGATCCATACTTCACTAAAATCTGAGTGGGCGACTCGCCATCACCCAAACTTTAGTTATCTAGGTAAGCAAATCATTGCTAATTGTACCCAGTACAACTCTTGGTTGTGGATGAGACAAACTATGTCTAATCCACTCTGATATCTCTGGGCCCAGAACTTCTTATAGCCTAGTCAAGTAAAACCAATCTTTTCTGTCTTGTGATCACTGACAGTTGCACTGCAAGTCTGTCAATGACCACTTGCCTTACTCATGTTGCAGTGGATACCAAGGACTCCAAGACTATCCAACAAACGACACGAGCTTTGATAGTAGACAAGATTGGGCAAGACATCAAGGTTACTTGATATTTAGTTGAGGAAACTAAACCCAAAAGTTTAGCAAATCAATCTTTTAGGTCATGTAATTGTTGATGTCAAGCACTGCAAGTCCATCAACATAATTACCTGCCTTACTCACGTAATTGTGGACATCAAGCTCTTGGCTAGACCATCACACAACGAAATGAGTCTTGACAGTTGACCATATTGAAGCTAAGCTTTGATCAAGGTTTAAGTCTAGTTTGGTTTCTGCAAATTCAAGGTTTAATAACCAGAATTTCGAGCACTGTATCGATCGACGCAGACTATGTCTGTCGATCGACACCACCAAACAAAACCGGACTTCAATAACCGGTTAATCCAATTAACCCGGTTCATCGAACCGGTCATGTCGATCGACGCAACCCGTGTGTGACGGTCGACATAGGCCTTAACCGAAGACAGTTTTGATAACCGGTCCAATCCAATTGAATCGACTTATCTGATCAAACTGATCTTAACCATTCAAATCGGTTTATACTAATTGCGATAATTGGTTCAATCCAATTGAATCAATTTATCCAATTTTAAACCGTTTTAACCAGTTTCAACTGATTGCGATAACCGGTCCAATTCAATTGAACCGTTTTATCCAATCAAACTGATTCAACCCATCGGTTTAGCTAATTGAGATAATCAGTTCAATCCAATTGAACCAACTCATCCAATTTAAACCGATCTATTCGGACTTAACCAAGCATGATAACCGGTCCAATCCAATTGAACCGATTAACCATTCGCTAGGTATGTGTCGACCGACACTAACATGTGTCGATCGACACTGGACCGAATATGTTCTGTGTCGACCGACACTAAACCTGTGTCGATCGACACAGTAGGCTTTCGGTTTTTTTCTTCGCGAAAACCCTAGCCCCCCGACTCTGTCGAATTCGCCACTCTGTGTCGACCGACACACCTAGTGTGTCGATCGACACTGTGCGAAATCACAGATTCGATTTTCGATCAAAAGCGATCTAACCTGTTCTAAACAAATAACCTAGTTTGCGAATCTAAATCATCAAATTCGATTAAACAGGTTTGATTCAATGGAAAAACCCTAAGGCTCTGATACCACTGATGGAACTTCGAGCCAATTCTACCAAATTCAGAATTGCTGTCAGGTTCCGAAGCCTAGGATCTAGGGTCTAGTTAATTGAATTAAGGATCTGTTCTCGTGTTTACCTGGAGATTGGCAGCGGAAGATGGTCAGATCAACGAGATCTCTGGAGCGCCTCAGATGCTGCGCCTCTACCTCAGTCCACACGCACACAAGCTGGAATCCGCCGGGATGCTAGTACCGGGGCTCAGATCTCCTGGGAACTGAGTTCTACGAGGTTTCTGTGTTTTCTCTCTGAGAAAACACTGTCTCGGCGGCTCTCATCTATTAGGTCGAAATTACATAAGATCACTTATATATGTCGACCTTGACATAAACCGAAACATCAGTCTCGGTTTCGGCCTTGTGTCGACCGACACACTTAGTGGTGTCGATCGACACACGTCTTGTGTCAACCGACGCACTCAATGGTGTCGATCGACACACCTCATTAAAACTCATATTCGATGTGTATCCAATACACATCGACCAGACCATATGCCAATGATCAATCCCATACGAACTATGTCCAACTTGCTTAGGTGTGTGACCCTGTAGGTTCACACGATACTAGAAATGAGTTACAACTCATTTGTCATAAGCGGTTTCTAGCAAAACATTATGACTACCCAGTATCATATGAATTGTCCGATCTCGACAATACAACTATCTCTAGAGTGAGTACAACGTGATTTCAGGACATAATCCCAACATTTTGTTTGTTGTAAACTGATATATCATGGTTTTTACTAGTTTTAGACCATGATATAAGTGTGTTTTAGAGTCTATTTGTGTCTCTTTAGAGTCTTTTACAGGTTTTATTAGGTACACGCACGTTTGGAGCTAAAGTGGAGATTATGGAGCTTATTGGAGTGATTTGGAGATTTGGTCCGAGAAGAAGAACTCACTGTCCAGATTTGATGACTGCGTCGATCGTTGCACACTTGCAACGGTCGATGCACAGCGCGAATGGGCCAGACTCGGCGGTTTAATGAAGAATGCCAATATTGCAGAAAAGCCCAGAAGTTCCAAATATTTACACAGAAGCCCCAAGTCGTGTTTTAGCTATTTAATTAGGATTTTAGATCAGTTTTTAGGGACGCTTACACATTCTATCATAATTAAGAGCAGGGAGTTTTTAGAGCTTTTGGGGCTAATCTGATCTTGTACTTCATCTTTATTTTGGAGAAGATTTCGAACCCCTTTACTTATTTAATCTCTTTTATGATATCTAATTATTCATTGATTATGTTTTCATTATCTATGTCTGAGTAGATTCATAGTTAGGTTTAGGGTTTCTCATTAAGGATTTCATGACTTGCTAGACTTGTTTAATTCAGTTAAGGATTCACATGAATAGAATGTTCTTCGATCTAAATTGTGTTTAATGCTAGTTCTAACCTGATCAATTAGAATCTAGATCTTAGGTTGCTAAATACGACACGAAAGTGTGGGTTAGAATCTGAACTATTTAGGTTGAGCAATTAAACTTCTCGCAAAGGAATTTGGTTTAGTTTAATTGTGAACATATCAAACTTGAAATTAATGCTGGTTTAATCTGTTAGTAATTGCAAAGGAATTTGGATTGCTGCACTTAGACTTAGAGAATTCTCGCAACGATATTTGGTTAATTCTATATCCGTGATTTGAGTTCTAGAACTGTGCTTAATTAGATCCTGACTGAATGATTTGTCTGCTTGTCTGATTTCCTGAGAACGCCCTAGACTTAGCGCCCTTAATTAACTGCTTTCATAACCGATAATCTTGCTACTTGTTTACTTTCTCGCATTGCTATTTAGTTTACTTCACATTGCATTCTTCTTAGTTTAAATCTCTATAGTTCTTAATCCATCGAAACCAGAGTCTCTGTGGATTCGATACCCTATATACTACAATCACTTAACTGTGCACTTGTAGTAGAATAGGATAAAACTAGATCCCTATTATAAACCCGAACAACTCTCTCTCTGTAAAACTCTCACTTTCTTGTTCTCTGTATTCTGATCGGGTGATGTAGAAGACGACTGTTAGGTCTATATGACAGAAACGGTTTGGGCCAATTTTAAGCTACAGGCCAAAGCTGAAATCAGTTAATAGAAACAAGCTGAGCTCGTTGGTTTTCTCAGACAAAAAGGCTTAACCCGATTCCGATCCGAAACTACGCGAGGATCCGCGTCTGACCCGGTAAAAAAATAGGAAAAACCCTTTCAAGGGCAAAGAAGAGAGAATATGAATAACCAAAATAGCTACCCACGGAGTCCATTTTGTAAGCCTCTCCTGAGCCATATACATTGTTACTTTTCCCCAAACTTCATATCAATAAAATCGAAAGAAACTCTAATTTGTAGGTTGGGGATACCAAAATATATATATACAAGTCTTGGTTAGTGGACCAAAAAGTATTCTTGGGACTTCAGCTATGGCAAGAATAACATCTATAGGTAGATGGTCAGTTTTTGGGGAGGTGATGGAGACACTAAGTTGTACAAATGTTGAAACACATGTCCGAGGAGAAAAAGCCGCCTTGTTACTCTGATGTCATTACTTTTGAGACATGCATTTGCTCTGCAGAGAGCTGTGGAGAAGGGAAATCGAGAGAGGCCTGTAACATGTCTGGAAGTATCACAAGACAATATCAAAGCACGAGAGATTACAAGACACCACAAGGAAAGTCGAAGAAAGAAGAGGAACAAAGGCAAGAACTCGTGTCACATTGAGGTTTCATTGACAAGGCACTTGTTTGCGGAGTGTTCGTAAGCTCTCTCACCATTATTGTTTTGTTCATTAGCAGCACATTTACAGTTTTTCTGAGTCAATGAATCTATTTCTATGTCAGATTTATCATCCATGGTTATACAAGAACCAATAGCTGACTATTTTTGCTTTCACTTGGAAACAATTTTTTTTTATATAACTTAAATCCTCATTTCTGATCTCATAATTTTGATTTTAAAAATCTTCCATAATACTCGTTTTTTCCTAGCTAGATTTATGTAATCCATGTTTGTAAAGCACTACAAGAAATTCGTGTATTAATAGCTGCCGAAAAACGCTATGTATCGATACAATAGTGTTGTGTTACCCGCTATGTCATCGACCGCGATAAAAAGTCTGACACTTTAGATAGCGTTTTTCTTAAATGCTATTAACTGTATTTTTAAGATAGCGTTTTAGTGTCTGCAATAGATTATAATACAATAGCGTTTTAATATCTGCAATAGATTAAAATACAATAACATTTATTCAATATTATGAATTAGCTATATAATAGCATTATGTAAATATCATCTATACATATTTTTGATATATGAGCTATTTATTATGAAAATGAAATTAATAAAAAAAATAAATTACACAATTAATTATACAATCATAAATAAAAGAATTATATATAATGAAAATGGTATTACAATAATTAAATACTTTATTAATTAATTGTAAAGAAATATTGGATACTAATTACAATTTGTTATACCAAAGAAGAAACCAAATCCCAAAATCATTAAAATCTGATTTAAAGAGGTTCTATCAAACCAAAAAAACAAAAACCTAAGTTAATTTCGTGTCTCTTGCAGTGAGCCGCCGTCATGTCTGCACCACCAACTCCGTGTTCTCCTTCCACCATAACCATTTACGCCGCCATATTCTTTTGCAACTACCACCTCCACCGTCGAGTTCATCTTCCACCACAACCTCCGCCATCTTCTTTCCCGACGAGCCAATGTAGAAACCCGCGACTCTGACCTCCTTAATTGCAGCACCAACGTCGCAGAGACGAACAATCCCAGCTCCATGAACCATCCAAAAACCCAACAAACATGTTAAGATTACCAACGGTGACGGAAATCTTCGGAGAATCCTAACGCAAAATCGGATTATTGAAAAACTAAACTCAATTTAAAACTGAAAATCGCAAAATCAAAACCCAAAACAAACAAAAAGAAACCTTAATTCAGAACAAAGTGAGACCTGGAAAGCGATAAGAAGGGGCTTTCGTGACCATGGAGCCCTAATTGCAACACTCGAAACCGTAAGTCAGAAACCATGGAAGATATGGGAGACTGAATCCGCAGAAACTTGTATGCATGTGATGAGAATGAGCTTTCGTGACAAAAAAAAAAGACTGAATCCGTGAGAAGAGGAAGAGATGAATGTGTTTTGTCAGTTGATTTTAATATCATCTAACAGTGGATAATGAAAAAAGTGTGATCCTTATTTCTCTGTCTTAACCAATAGAAAAACAGTTTTTTTTTTTGTTAAGACCAGATTTTTTATTTTATAGTTTCAAATTTAACATTTCTTATATATTATTCCTTTAAAAAAATTTGTGATTTAATTAATGTGTTATTTACAATATGTGGTTTAGGGTTAAGATTAAGTTATAGGTTATTCAATGTTTGTTATATTTTTTTAAAGTATTTAATTTTTGATATATTATTCAAGGTATTAAAAATTAATGTTAAATACTTAAGGGTTAAAAGTTTAGGGTTTAAGGTAGAGAGATAAGATTTTTAAATTTAAAATCTAGTGTTTATGATTAATGATTAAAATTTTAGGGTTATGAAAAAGTTAATGTTTTATAATTTTAAAATCTATTGTTTATGATTAAGGAATAATAAATTTAGGGTTTAGGGTTTGTCTTTAGTGAAGAATTTAGGTTTTAGATTTAGGGTTTAATGTTACAAGTGAATGATTTAAGTTTTAGGTTTGAGTTTATAGCCTAAATTTATGGTTTTGGGGTATAGGATTAGGGTTCAAACCCTAAACCTTATTTATACTCTAAAAGAAATTATCATTAGTTTGTCTATACAACAAGTATAATAACAAGTGAGACTCAAAAAGAAGTTTTGGGGTTTAGGGTATAGATGTGGTTTTGATTTCATACACTAGTAATTCTTTAGTAATTTGGACTTTTTAGGATGAATATGAATACTTAGTTAGAATGTCTTATCACATTTCTCAACTAAATTAAAAGTATACATCTATTTAGTGTCAAAACCAAATGCATCAAGCAGCAACCAATACACAATCCTATAGAAGACAATGGATCTTGTTATGGTCCTTCAACAAAAACAATCACCATGCGACCACTCTCCTAGAGCCTTTTCTCTATGTACTTCAACAATATACCTTCTCCTTCGAGATAAAATGGTGACTCGGGAATCAAGTAGCAACCAACATATCTGCTGGCTAATCCGTATGCTTAACTGTACCGATCTCGTTACTCCAACAGCACTGACTCCTCAATCAGAATTCCATTCACCTGCAACCATATCAGAAAAATCTTCCGATTATACATTCATGCTTGCCTTGGCAAATCGGTTTTATAAAAATAAATCTCAATTGATTGAACCATCTCTTACCAAATGCACTGAATGAGAAGTTAAACCAAATGCATGCAAGCAGACCAAAAATCTCTTAACCAAATGCAATAAATGAGAATTAAAGGTGATAAGCTATGAGTAGATTGAAGACTCGAGGAGTTGCATCTCTTCAGAGTTAACCATCATTACACCTCTCTGCAGGTCATTTCAAATCAAAATAATTAGTAAAATAATTAAAAAAACAATAGAAACTGTTTACTTGTCTTACGGTTATTTCATTTAAATAGAGAGAGTTAGGGTTTAGTCTTCCTCATCTGCTTTCTCTCTGCAAATCCAAACAAAGAAAGAAATCACAAGAACTTCGATAACATCATGCCTCACTACAACAAACTTGCAGAATTGGAAGTTAATGACAAACTGAAAGCTTGGCGTTTTAGAGTGAAGATAATCAGGATCCACTCATATCACATTTTCGAAGATGGACCATATTGGAGTTTCATATTGGCAGACGAGGCTGTAAGTTTAAAATTTAAGTCTTATACTAAACACAATATACATGCATCTAACACATCTGACCATTTCTAAATTTGCAGGGAACTAAGACTGAGTTGATCATTTATCCATCATAAGACCACAAATTTAGAGGACTTGAGGAACAAGAGGGCAAGTGGGTCGAGATTTTCAGAGTCAATGTTGAGAATGCGTATGCAGGTTTCAAGCCTGTAAACTCTCCCTTTAGACTTAGTGTCTTGGACGGGACTAGCATCAAACTCATCGACCCTCTCAACAACTATCACTACATGGATTTCAAATGTATGGGGCATATCCCTCACATCAACATCGACACTCCTATAGGTATGATTGCTTAACACTAACCAAAACATAATCCTAAAACATGAATTACTAGGGGATATACATGCCATTATATATTTATCTTCATACGATATATATTTTTTTAAAGATATGTATCAATCCGACTAGATCTCCTTATTCCTAAGCTATATCCAAATCTTGTAAACTCATATATAAAGGCCTTAGGAGTCTCATAATAAACATAACTTTGAGTCTAATTCTCTTGTCATGAATAGATATAAGTAACCAGATTTGAGAAACTTATCTTGTAGATATAATGGGCGTGGTCTTCAATGTGGAACCCCTTCGAGTCTGTTGGGCATATCGTAAAAAGTCACAGCTTGTGTTCCACATAAGAGACAACATGTAAGTCAAGAGAATTTATAATAACAAGTTTACTATATTCACAAGTATGTTATGACAGAAGTTTGTTTTGCATGACAGAGACCATCGTATTAAGTGTGTTGCACATGGAGACACTGCTTTTGCATTCAGGTATGAGTGGGAAAACACTAGGGGTCTTGGCGTGGTGATTGTGGTGTTAAAGATGTGGAGGATACATAAACACTTGAGAGATGATGATGAGGTGATAGGTTGTAAGTTTTCCCTATACTAAACTGCAAGTGAACAGCAATGTCAAAGTAGTATATAGGGTTATCGAATCCACAGGGACACTCGGTCTCAAGAGAATCAAACTATAGGAATAAATACTAGAAATAAGAAAATAGTGAATGAAATAAATTGCGGTGCGAGAAAGTAAATCAGTAGCAGAGATTAACGGTTGTGAAGCAAGTAATTAAAAGCGTCAAGCCTAGGGTATTCTCAGGAAATCAGACAAGCAGACAGTTCATTCAGCAAGGATCTAATTAAGCACAGTTCTAGAACTCAAAACACAGATATAGAATTAACCAAATTCTTTTGCGATAATTCTCTAAGTCTAAGTGCAGCAAACCAAACTTTCGTTTGCGAGAACTAACAGATTAAACTAGCAATAAGTCCAAGTTTGATATGTTCACAATTATCCTAAACCAAACTTCCGTTTGCGCAAAGTTTAATTGCCCAATTTAATTAGTTCAGATTCCTAAACCCCACTTCCGTGACGTATTTAGCAACCTAAGATCTAGATTCTAATTGATCAGGTTAGAACTAGCTTTAAGCACAATTAAATTGAAGAACAGATATAGTTATGAATCCTTAACTGAATTTGAACAAGTCTAGCAAGCCATGAAATCCTATGTGAGAAACCCTAAACCTAACTAGGAATCTACTCAGACATAGATAATGAAAACATAATCATAGAATGAATAAATTGCATAAAAGAATAAGAGTAAAAGGGGTTCGAAATCTTCTCCAAATACAGATGATGTAATAGGTTCAGATCAGCCCCAAAAAGCTCTAAAATCCTCTGCTCTTAATTATCAAAGTGTATTGTAAAAAGTATAAAGCGTATCTAATAAAAACACTAAAAACTCTATTATATAGGCATAATCTCGGCCAAGGGCTTCTTTGTAAATATCAGGAACTTCTGGATCAAAGTGCAAATTCTTCACTCTTCTAAACCGCCGAGTTTTTGGCCCATCTCGCTGGTGCATCGATCGATGCTAGAGTGCAACGATCGACACCTTCCTCTGTTTCGGACAGTGAACTCTATCTCTCGGCCAAACACTCCAAAAATCTCCAAAATGCTCCATTATCTCCAATTCAGCTCCCAACCTGATTATACCTGTAAAAGACTCTAAAAGAACACAAAAGACACTAAAAACACACTTATATCATGGTCTAAAACTAGTAAAAACCATGATATATCATGAGGCATGGCTGGAAACTCACAAGGGCTTATCTGACTACAATTCAACCCCCGGATGGTAGAGGTTGATAATTTTAGGAGAGAGCTAGCAAACAGTGACCCGTATGTTACTAGGTACGGTCATGTTGTGCCTCTCTAAGACCTGAGTTTTGTCAGCCTATGTCTCTTCTCTGTCTCTACAACTTAAACTCTATGTCTTTGTTGAACTTATCTATTATATTTTCTTTTTTTGGATGTTTAATTATGTATGGATATTTGTTTTAAATTTTTGTTTTGTCTTTAGTTTTCTGTTTCATATATTCATGCTTAGAAAACTTAGATGTATCTAACCTGGATTAGGTTATGCGGATTGGTTTTCTCAGTCCAACTGTTGTCTGTTCTCTGCTTCATCTGCAGAATCATGCGCTTCTGCAATAATCCCTAAGAGGTCATAAAATAAACACAAGTAGAGCCTCACATGAGTAGAGCCAAATGTTTTTACTTGATATATGAATCATGTTCTAAAAGTAGAGCCTCACATGAAATTATTTCTCAAGCATGATGACCACAATACACACAATGATGGCAAAGCAAAGACACCCAAAACCCAGCTTCATGAACATGCTAAGCCTCTTCAATTCCAGCTTGGCGTCTCTCACTTCCTGCATCAACTCCTCATTCACATTTTTGATACCTTCAATTTCCTCTTTAGTTTTGCAAATGTCCGATTGAAAACATGCTATCATTGGCAGTGCATCAGTCACCTCTTCATATACAGCTTCTTCTACCCACTTAAATAAGTGGTCCTGCATAAGAACGATGACAAGTCAACACAAATTGGACCCAAATTTATGATTATTGCTCTGATTCAACACAAACTCGACACAAATTGGACCCAAATGAATGATTATTGCTCTAATTCAACACAAAATCGACACAAATTGGACCCAAATGAATGATTATTGCTCTGATTCAACACAAATTGACACAAATTGGACCCAAATACGACACAATTTCGAATCAAAATCTTCTTAGAGATTACCTTTCGAAATGTGGGACAACGAAAGAACGGTCTTCCAAGATTTTGTTTGGTTGTCGTCGTCTTCATTACAGAGTTACGACCACACATACATTTCACAGGAAATCCCCGAATCCCCATTGTGTTGACACACGAATCTTCAGAACTCATGATTAAAACCCCAAATCGATTTTGATTCTGAGTAATTGAGAGAAAAGTGCGAAATCGAGCCAAGATGATGAACATGCAAGAAACCCAAAAATGGGAGTCAGAGTGCGAAATCGAGAGGGTTTAGAGATTTCTGGCTCATAAACAGATTGGACAAAGAGATAAAAGGAGCTCCAAAAAGTAATTGATGTGTGATTGGTTTTTGACGCTCAACGAACTCATAGCGTTTTAGGGTATAATTCATTAGCGCAAACAATAAAAATGTGGCCCGCGTGAAATTTTTTTCCCGCTCAGAGCATTAATAGCGTTTACATATAAGCAAACGCTATCTTTAATTCACGGTTCAGTCAAAGATAGCATAAACATCAAAAACGCTATCTAGTTATGCTATCAGTAATCAAATTTCTTGTAGTGAAGTAGACCTCAATCTAAATGTTTCAAAACAAGGCCCATTATATTGTTCCTTCTAAATAACTACACGGCCCATTAGATACTCTAATCTCATTCCACACATCCCTAGAGGCACAATCGCGCATACGGCGTAAAAATAAAGGCATATGCCCCAAGCCCCATCTCATATATATAATTTAATGTCCCTATGTTTTCTTGGACATTCGTGCGAGAAGAAGAGTTGAGAGCCGATATTTGATGTTGGTGTCGATTGAAACTGCATTGGTGTTGGTCGACACCCAGTTCATGAACAATCTGTGTGCACCGTTTTGGACAAGTCTTAAAGAATTGCAACTTGGCCCAAATGTTTTACTATTTACATTTCGACCCCAAATCGTGTTTATGCTTATTTAGGTTTTTATTAGCCATTGTTGGCAGACATCTTATCATACTTTTGACTTTGAGAGTTGGAAAGCTTTTGGGGCTGGTCTTGTACTCGACAAAGAGAAGATTTCAAAACCTTGTTTCTAACTCTTTTGATTTTATATGCTATCTCATTTGATTATGATTTATGTTTCATTGATTATGTCTGAGTAGATCTCTTGTTAGGTTTTGTGATTCTCATTAGGGATTTCATGGAATGTTATAATAATTCATTAGTTAGGATTCGTCACATCTAATTCTTTCTCTAGGTTGTTCTTATTAATGCTTAATCTGAACTGACCATGTGGATTATTGATATTAGGTTGATTAGCTCAACGAAAGTTGGTTAATTAGCTAGAAAAGAACTTAGTTGAACCTCCCCCTCAAGGAGAAGGGTGATATAAAAAAACAAAAGCACACATATTTTATATTTTTACGGAAGAAAATATTTTTTTATCTATTACTTAAAAATTCTAAAATTAATTATGAGTAAAATTTAATTAGACATATATCTTCGGAAAAAGAATCATCCAAATAAAAAAACATATATGTGGATAAAGGTTTTTAATGTATTATGTGGATTCTGAATTTACTGCTTATCTTTTTCGATAAGTTTTGTAAACAAAATTAAAAGATAAAATGCATTGTGTGAGATAAAAAAACAAAACAAACATATTTTACATTTTTCGAAAGAAAATAATTACTGTCTATTATTTTAAAATTCTAAAACTAGTTATGAATATAATTTTATTTTACATTTATTTTTGGAAAAAGAACCATCCAAAAGGAAAGTAAGAACGTATATGTAGAATGTATAAAGGTCTTTAGTTTAATTTATTTTCTAATAACGTGGATTTTGATCTACTCCTTATCTATTTGGATAGGTTCTGTCAACAAATTTAAAAGATAAAAATGCATTGGATGTAAAAATAATTAAACGGTATTGCCGCCTCCTCACCCCACCCCGAAACCTCATGTATTTACTATTATCATTTTTATTGTCTTTGAAAAAAAGATTTTTAGAATTGTGTTATTTATCTATTAAATTTTGAAAGCATTTAATCATAATCTGCCTTCTTGTTTATTTATTTTTAAACACCTAAAGTTATCTCTTGTCTATTTTCGTACATTTATATAATATGAATACTGAGAAAGACTTGTCTTTCTCTTACTTTCAAAAAAGTAAAAATAAAATATAACAATATGAAGATAAGCTATTAGTTTCAAAGTGAACATGAGAGTGACAGTTACCTTTGTTACCTCTTGTTCTTCATTGAAACATTTCCAATGAAAACCCCGAATAAAAAGGGAAAAGCAGCCAATAGAAAAAATAAAATGATACCGAGTGGAAAAAAATCAGTTGCTAAAGTGAGAAAAGGGAGAAGAAAGGAACCAAAATGTAAGACAGTCTGTGTGATCAGGTTCTAATTTAGAAAGAGTCCATGTGTCCTTTGATCGATATTCTCTTGATGAGACTGCACTTAATCTTGTAGAGATCAATATGGTGTATTTGGAATCTCACTTGAATTGTGGAGTTGTTTGGGATAGTTGCTAAGTCTGGAGAAGTACATGGTGGTCATGATTATGTCAAACAAGTTTTTTATGCGGCTTACTATGGTGTTTGTTGATGTGGTGTTTCTAAGACGAAATGGGTTTCTAAGTTTTTTTTCACATCTTTGTTTTATGTTTGCTTGAGGGCAAGCAAAATCTCAGTCAAGGGGAGTTGATATATCATGGTTTTTATGGGGTTTTAACCATATATAGGTCTTTTTATTGGGTATTTTAATATTTTTGAGTCTTTTACTGGTTTTAGCATAATTAAAGTTTAATTGAAGATTCTGTGAGCTTTTGGAGTAATTCTGCAGCCCATATGGATTTCACAGTGGTCATTGGCTGCGTATGCACTTGTTGTCGGTCGACATCATATCTGGACATAAATTATGTGCAGCTTTTTAAGAGAATTGGAAATCTGCATTTTTACCTAAGAGTGTTCTTTATTTACAAAATACCAAAATCGTGTTTTAGACTATAATTAGATTTTTCTAGCCATTTTTTATGCTACACATATTTTATTTCCAGAGAGATTTGTATCATAGCTTTTGGGGCTGATATCAAGATATTTTGAACATCTTTAATTCTTCTATTGATTTCTTTATGCAATTTATTTATTATATGATTTTGTTTCATTTTTTTCTTACAATTTCCAAAGAATAAGGCCGTTGTCATAAAATAAATAGGTTGCATAAAGAAATCCATCACAAGAGTTCAGATTTACGAAGAATCAATCACAAGAGTTTAGATTTATACTTTGCATTTCAACCCGTTTAGAATTTCAGATTCAACATCCATTTGCGATACAATTGCAATCCGTTGTTCATTTATCAACTTAATCTCATTATTCTCTGTTTCAGCTTTGTCAAACTCATCTTCTATCTTGTGACGCAGTTGTGTCTCCTAAAACAGAAAGATTTTAGAATGGATCAAGTGTTGCCAAACTTCAACTCTAAATACATAATTAAGTAGATTTTACTATTACCTTAGATATTTATGCGTTCAACTTTTCTTTTGCTTCCTTTTTCTTTTCATCGCATATGATTTTATGGTCAAGAAAGAATTTCCTCAGCACCCTGAAAGATTCATCACAACATCTTAACCCCCAAGCACCACAAAAATAACAAAAGAACAATTGATTCAATATATAAATGAATGTCACTATAACTTACAATATGTTAAAGTTTCATCGCATAAGAAATTCAAAAGCTTCAGCTTTTTTGATGAACCCATCTTCTCATACTCACCACTGCCTTTTTGAAAAATCTTAGGAGGAAAGTCATCAAGCTTAACTTCTGATTCCGAAAGACAGTCTCCAAGAACCGAGAACAACGTATCATCAGTTTCACTAAAGCCAACCAATCTACTTTTTTTTTAAATGAAATCAATCATATATGATATGTGTTGATGGAAAATCAATACTTTTCCAAGATTTTTTTTATTATTTACTTTTCTCTTTTTTTTTAATTATCAGAGTAAATAGTTGTATTATCATTTGGGTGAGCATAGAGTGCTCTTGGCTCCTTATGCTCTCCCTGATACAATATCAAGTTTAAAAAATTGAGGTTGGCTTCCCTCAAACAAAGAGCCTATTAAAAAGTCATATGAATAGAGAGGATTCACTAGTAAATCCTTCTTATATTCAAAAGTTTAAGTTCATAGATGACATATTTTCAAAAGTCGCACAGAACTCTAAAAATTGAAGTACATTTCCAGCATCTTTTGGGGGCAAGTCAACGCTACAAAGAATCGATCATAATTTTTTGCTTGAAACTGAAGTACATTTCAAAATCACAATCAAAACTGAAGTCCATTCCCAGCGTTTACTTATCCCCAAAAGAGGCTGGAAATGTACTTCAGTTTTTTGAGTTCTGTGAGAATTTTGAAAAGATATCATCTATGAACTTAAAATTGTGCCGTAAAGCTAAACGCGTAAGAAATGTAAAGTTTAAATCTGAACTCTTGTGATTGATTATTTGTAAATTTGAACTCTTGTGATTGACTTCTTCATTAAATCTGTTTATTCTACGACAACGGTCTTATTCTTAGGAAATTCTGCGCAATTTTTTAAGAGAATTGGAAATCTGCATTTTCACCCAAGAGTGTTCTTTATTTACAAAAGGCACAAATCATGTTTTAGACTACAATTAGGTTTTCGAGCCATTTTTATGCTACACTTATTTTATTCCCATAAAGATTTTGTAGCATAACTTTTGGAGCTGATCTCTAGAGATTTCGAACCCCTTTAATTCTTCTATTGATTCCTTTATGCAATCTATTTATTATATGATTTCTATTTCATTAATTTTTTTTACAATTTCCAAATAATAAGACCATTTTTATAGAATAAATAGATTGCATAAAGAAATCAATCACAAGAGTTCAGATTTAAAAAGAATCAATCACAGGAGTTCAAATTTATACTTGGCAATTCGGCACAAACTTGTTTAGATCCGGCATCCATTTGCGACACAATTTAAATCCGTTGTTCATTTATGAACTTCACCCCCTTATTCTCTGTTTCAGCTTTGTCAAAGTCATCTTTTATCTTCTGATGCAGCTGTATCTCCTACAACATAAACATTTTAGAATGAATCAAGTGTTGCCATTGTTGCCTAATTACCTAATTAAGTAGATTTTACTATTACCTTAGCCATTGTTGCGTTCATCTTTTCTTTTGCTTCCTTTTTCTTTTCATCGCATAAGATTTTATTTCCTAAGCACCCTGTAAGATTCATCACAACATGTTTAACCCCAAGAACCACAAAATAACAAGGGAACAATTGTTTCAATATATATATATGAATGCCACTATAATTTACATTGTACGTACTAAGGGTTTCTTCGCATAAGATATTCAAAAGCTTTAGCCCTTGTGATGGACCCATCTTCACATACTCACCAATGCCTTTTTGAAACATCCCAGGAGGGAAGTCATAAAGCTTAACTTCTTATTTCGCAAGACAGTCTCCAAGAACCGAGAACCATGTATCATCAGTTTCACTCATGCCAACCGATCTACATTATTTTTAAAAAGATTTGAAATCAAACTGATATGATATGCATAACCCATCAGAGAAAATCAATACTTTTCCAAGAAAAAAATTCTTACTTTTCTCCTCTGTTAATTATTAGAGTAAATAGTTGTATTATCATTTGGGTGAGCGTAGAATACTCTTGGCTCCTTGGGTTTATGTCGATACAATCTCATGTATAACAAATTGAGTTTTCCCTTCCATCAAACCAAGAGCCTAATTAAAAATGACATATGGAGTAGAGAGGAGTCACTAGTAAATCCTACTTATATTCATAATTCATATAAGGAAGATTAACTCCTATGTCACGACCTGCAACATTCGGGGGCTTGTCTCTTCTTCACATGACTTTTTTTTAATAGGCTCTTGGTTTTAGGGAAGGGAAACCTCAACTTGTTATACGTGAGATTGTACTGGGAAGAAGCACAATGAGCCAAGAGCATTCTACGCTCACCCAAATGATAATACAACTATTTACTCTTATAATTAACATAGGAGAAAAGTAAGAATTTTGTTTTCTTGGAAAAGTATCAATTTTTCTCTGATGGATGATGAATATCATATCATATGATTTCAAATTTTTCAAATAATGTAGATCGGTTGGCCTAAGTGGAGCTGACAATACGTGGTTCTCGATTCTTGGTGATTGTCTTTCGGAATCAGAAGTTAATCTTGATGAGTTCCCTCCTAAGATGTTTCAAAAAGGCATTGGTGAGTATGAAAAGATGGGTTCATCACAAAGGCTGAAGCTTTTGATTTTATTATGCGATGAAACACTTAGCACAATGTAAGTTACAATGACATTCATATATATATATATTATATATATATATATATATATTGAATCACTTGTTCTCTTGTTATTTTTGTGGTGCTTGGGCGTTAACATGTGGTGCTGAGTAAATTTATTGTTGACCATAAAATCTTATGCAATGAAAAGAAAAGGAAGCAAAAGAAAAGTTGAATGCAACAATGGCTAGGGTAACCGTAAAATCTACTTAATTAGGTATTTAGAGTTGAAGTTTGGCAACACTTGATTCATTCTAAAATCTTTATGTTTTAGGAGACACAACTGCATCATAAGATATAAGATGAGTTTGCCAAAGGTGAAGCAGAAAATAATGGGGTTAAGTTGACAAATGAACAACGGATTGCAATTGTGCCGCAAATGGATACTGAATCTGAACAAGTTTGTGCTGAAAAGCTAAACGCGTTAGAAATGCAAAGTATAAATTTGAACTCTTGTGATTGATTCTTTGTAAATTTGAACTCTTGTTACTGATTTTTTATGCAATCTATTTATTTTATGACAACAATTTTATTCTCTAGAAATTGTAATTTTTATTGAAAAAGAAATCATATAATAAATAGAATATACTTTAATTGGACATATAGCTTTTGGAATAATTCTGCAGCTCATATGGACTTCACAGAGGTTACTCGCTGCGTATGCACTTAGTGTCGGTCGACACCATATCTGGACAAAAATTCTGCACAGCTTTTTAAGAGAATTGAAAATCTGCATTTTTACCGAAAAGTTTTTTTTTTTTTTACAAAAGGCCAAATCGTGTTTTAGACTATAATTATGTTTTTCAGCCGTTGTTTAGGCTATGCTTGTTTTATTTCCAGGAGATCTGTAGCAGAGGTTTTGAGGCTTGATATCCAGAGATTCCGAACCCCTTCAATTCTTCTATTGATTTCTTTATGCAATCTATTTATTCTATGGTTTTCCGTTTCATTGTTTTTTTACAATTTCCAGAGAATAAAATTGTTTTCATAGAATAAATAGATTGCTTAAAGAAATCAATCACAAGAGTTCAGATTTACAAAGAATCAATCACAAGAGTTCAAATCCATTTGCGGCACAATTGCAATCCGTTGTTCATTTGTCAACTTAACCCCATTATTATCTGCTTCACCTTTGGCAAACTCATCTTTTATCTTCTGATGCAACTCTATCTCCTAGAACATAAAGATTTTAGAATGAAGCAAGTGTTGCCAAACTTCAACTCTAAATACCTAATTAAGTAGATTTTACGGTTACCCTAGCTATTGCTGCGTTCAACTTTTCTTTTGCTTCTTTTTTTCTTTTCATTGCATAAGATTTTATGGTCAAAAATAAATTTCCGCAGCACCCTGAAAGATTCATCACAACATGTCAAGAGTCTATAACTTACATTGTGTTAAGGGTTTCATCGCATAAGAAATTCAAAAGCTTCAGCCTTTGTGATGAAATCATCTTCTAATACTCACCAATGCCTTTTTGAAACAACTCAGGAGGGAAGTCATCAAGCTTAACTTCTGATTCCGCAAGACAGTCACCAAGAACCGAGAACCACATATCATCAGTTCCACTCAGGGCAACGATCTAAATTATTTTTTAAATTTTGAAATCATTTAGATATGATATGGATCATCCATCAGATAAAATTGATACATTTCTAAGATTATTTATTTATTTCTCCTCTGTTAATTATCACAGTAAATATATAGTTGTATTATCATTTGGGTGAGCGTAGAATGATCTTGGCTCCTTGTCCTTCTCCGAGATACAATCTCACGTATAACAAATTGAGGTTTCCCTTCCCTCAAACCAAGAGCCTATTAAAAAGTCATATGAAGAAGAGAGGAGTCACTAGTAAATTCTTCTTATATTCAAAAGGTTAAGTTCATAGATGATACCATTTCAAAAGTCGCAGAGAACTCCAAAAATTGAAGTACATTTCTAGCAACTTTTGGGGGAAAGTCAATGCTACAAAGAATCAGTCACAATTTGTTGCTGGAAACTGAAGTACATTTCAAAATCACAATAAAAACTGAAGTACATTTCAGCATTGACTTGCCCCCAAAAGATGTTGGAAACGTACTTCAGTTTTTGGAGTTCTGTGCGACTTTTGAAAAGGTATCATCTATGAACTTAAACTTTTAAATATAAGAAGGATTTACTAGTGACTCCTCTCTTCTTCATATGAATTTTTTTAAAAGGATCTTGGTTTGAGGGAAGGATAACCTCAATTTGTTATACGTGAGATTGTATCGGGAAGAAGCACAAAGAGCCAAGAGCATTCTATGCTCACCCAAATTATAATACAACTATTTACTCTGATAATTAACAGAGGACAAAAGTAAGAATTTTTTTAGTTGGAAAAGTATCTATTTTCTTTGATGGATGGTGCATATCATATCTGATTGATTTAACTTTTGCAAATAATGTAGATTGGTTAGCCTGAGTGGAACTGACAATACTTGGTTTTCGGTTCTTGGTGACTGTCTTGCGGAATCAGAAGTTAAGCTTGATGACTTTCCTCCTGAGATGATTTAAAAAGGCAGTGGTGAGTATGGAAAGATGGGTTCATCACAAAGGCTGAAGCTTTTGAATTTCTTATGCGATGAAACCCTTAGCACAATGTAAGTTATAGTGAATATATATATATTGAGTCAATTATTCTCTTGTTATTTTTGTGGTGCTTGGGGGGTTAACATGTTGTGATGAATCTTTCAGGGTGCTGAAGAAATTCATTGTTGACCATAAAATCTTATGCGATGAAAAGAAAAAAGGAAGCAAAAGAAAAGTTGACCGCAACAATAGCTAGGCTAACCGTAAAACTACTTAATTAGGTATGTAGAGTTGATGTTTGGCAACACTTGATTCATTCTGAAATCTTTCTGTTGTAGGAGACACAACTGTATCTGAAGATAAAAGATGAGTTTGCCAAAGCTGAAGCAAAGAATATTGGGGTTAAGTTGACAAATGGACAATGAATTACAATTGTGTCGCAAATGGATGCTGAATCTGGACAAGTTTGTGCCAAAAAACTAAATGCGTTAGAATTGCAAAGTATAAATATGAACTCTTGTGATTAATACTTTGTTAATCTGAACTCATGTGATTGATTTCTTTATACAATCTATTTATTCTATGATGAGTGTCTTATTCTCTGGAAATTTGTAAAAAAATTTTAGTAAAACGTAAATCATAGAGTAAATAAGAAATCAATAGAAGAATTAAAGGGTTTCGAAATGTATGGAAACCAGCCTAAAAAAATCTGCTACAAATCTCTCTCAAAATAAAAGTGTAACTTAAACAATGGCTGAAAAAACCTATTATAGTTTAAAACACGATTTGAGAATTTTTGTAAATAGAGAAAACTCTTGGATAAAAATGCATATTTCCAATTCTCTTAAAAAGTTATGCATAATTTCTGTCCAGATCTGGCGTCGACCGACACCAGAGTGGTTTCAACCGACACCAAATGCATATACAGCCAGTGACCTCTGTGAAATTCATATGAGTTGCATAATACTCCATAAGCTCACAAAATCTTCAATTAAGCTACCATTATGCCAAAACTTATAAAAGACCCAAAAACTCCAAAACACTAAAAAGACTCAATAACAAATACTTATATCATGAGTTAAAACCCAATAAAAATCATAATATATCATGGTTTTTTTCCAAAGATATATGTCCTATTAAAATATAATCATAATTAGTTTTAGAATTTTTAAATAATAGATAAAAAGTTATTTTCTTCTGTAAAATGTAAAGTATTTTGTTTTGTTTTTCTTTTATCCCACTCAATGCATTTTTATCCTTTAATTTTTTTTTACAAAACTTATCGAAAATATATGCAATAAATTCAAAATCCAAAATTAAAAACCTTTGTATATGTTCTTTCATTTGGATGATTCTTTTTCAAAGATATATATATATATATATATATATATATATATAGATATATATATGTCCAATTAAAGTATACTCATAATTAGTTTAAGAATTTTTAAATAACAGATAATAATTATTAACTTCTGTAAAATATAATTTTTTTTATTATCTCACCCAATGCATTTTTATTATTCTATTTCATTGAAAAATCTTACCGAAAAAGATAAGTAGTAAATTCAGAATCTACGTAATGAGAAAATAAATTAAAAATATTTTTTTCTACAATCCACATATACATTCTTACTTTTCTTTGGATGACTTTTTTACATAGATATATGTCCAAATAAAATATACTTATTATTAGTTTTAGAATTTTTAAATAATAGATAAAATATTATTTCCAAACAGGTACTCTTGGAAGCCAATAGTTGATATCAGAATGGTATTTTAATACTTTGAACGATAGTTAATTAGTTAATTATATGAACATATCATATTATGGGTAATTGTTATATTAATTAAATGAATAAACTAAAACTTAATTATATACTTAATTTCTAGCCAAATTGAAGGTAACAATTGAAATAATAAATCTCAGTTACCACATTGTTTGTAACGCTAATTGGTATATAAAAGATTATTTCCAAAACAAAATTTTCATGTGTTGACCAACAAATAAAATATAAAATTTCTATAAGAAAGTAATTTCAACATTTACACCATAATTTATTTTTTCATGGAAAAACTATTAATGTTTTCATTTTAAAATAAATTTTTTAAAAGTTTCAAAATCCAAACAGAAAAAATCTACCAGTTCTGGAGAAATATTACTGACCGTGACAAGAAGTACCGTGTTTGATTCAGAGATATTTATGGTTTCGGCGACCATGGTTGTTAACGCCCAGTTGGAACTATTTGACTTTACACCCTGTAGCTTGCAGTTAGGGCGGTTATCGGACATGGCTTTCTACGCCCGAGGAATGCCTCTATTTGACATCCCTCTCACTTGGCAGAACAAAAAAGAAAGACGAGTTTGAAGAAAAAAAGATTTAAAAGGATCTTTTGGCGGCCGGAGAAAACTAGGGTATTTGTTATTGATGAGAGGTTTACAATAAATATATATATATATATATATATATATATATATAGTGAGATGACAGGAGGATTAGGTTTAATATATTTACAATTATAACCTTAATATACTAATCCTCTATAGTTAGAACTTAGAAGTTTAATTAAATGTGTGAGTTGAACCAAATGGGCTTTAGTTAGCAGATCTATCTTATGAATGAATTTGAGTTCTATCAAGGTCCATGAGATCCTACTGCAAACCTCACTGGAAAAAAAAATCACACTCCATTGTGTGCAGACGTTTGGATGTTCACATAACCATGCAAATCAGCTAGTAAAATCTTCATATTCGATTGTAATTTGGAGTTCTTAGGTGTTATAGATTTCTGATTGCCTCATCAGAATCCACTTTCATGTTGCTTACATTACATAGTGATTGAGATCATGATAACTTTTAGCTCGCTGTATTGAGGTGTGACTGATCTCATAGTTATATTGGTTTCGGTTTTTGTTCAGAGTGATAGTGAGTATATGGCTGGTCCGCTTACGGGTTGACAGAAGTCCCAGAGGATGCTGATATGTGGCTCATTAACACGTGAGTTTCAGTTTCTGTTTACTTATTGCGCCGTAGAGATTTTCATGAGTTAATGTGAATTGTTCTTGTGAGATTTAAATTTCTGATTATGTTGAGTATGACTATTCCTAAGCAGTGAATTACCAGAAGACAAAAAACTGATTTCAGTGCATTTCTTTGATCATACATTTGTTCCTTGGTCTTTAATTTCATGGCTTACACACATTTTAGTTTGGCTTAACAAGTCACTTTCCATCGCAGGTGGGGAGGAACAATTTGATCGAAATACTCCCCATTAATGTTGGCTGTTTGGGTAGATGTACTTATTGCAAGACCAAGCATGCCCGTGGTCACTCAGGAAGCTACACTGTTGATAGTCTTGTAAGGATATTCAGTGGCGGATCCAGAAATATTTTAAACCAGGAGGCATTGGCGGAGCTAGGTTAGGTGAGAGGGGGCAGATGCCCCCGGTAGATTGAAATAATTTTAAAATGTGTTAACCAAATCATTAGTTGTTCACTAGATCAGTTGGTAGATGCTCCCCGTAAAAATCTAGGTTTGCCCCCAACCCATTGTTCGATTCTTCCTGCTTTCCTCTTTAGACTTTTTTTCTTCACCAATTAAAACCCACCATTAATCATTTCATATTTGTTAGCTCCACTTACACTTATATTTATGACAGAATATCTGTTGTATTTCTCCTTTCCATATATTTTTATTTAAAGAATTAACTCGTTAACATTTGTATCTAACTTTCCATTGTTAATTATATTTTTAGTAAAGTTTGTTTGATTATTTATTTATCCACTGCATTTGAGTGTTTAGCTTATTTGGTTGGTTTTATAACAAAATATTTATGAAAAAAGTACTTAAGATACATGTTAAATAATATAAATGATAGACATTTTCGTGTGTGTTTTAAAATACAACCAATTTATAATTATGTAATATAAAAAATATTTATATGTTTTAATATAATTTATTTGATAAAAAACCTATTATAATAAATAATTTTTTTCATTAATATATGCCCCCGGTAAAAAATGTTTCTGGCTCCGCCACTGCCAGGGGGCACATATATAAAATGTATTATATATATATTATATATTTAAAAATATTAAAAAATTTATGAGAAAATATTTATATATATTAAAAATAAACAACCAAAACTTTATAGTTCAAATATAATACTACTTTAAATATAGTGTTATGAAATGTATACATTATAAATGTAATTTTGCTTTGGATTTATTTATTCTAGCATTTATTTTACTTTTTATTTTATTCTACTATTATAACAAAATAATTTATCCTAAAAAGTATAAGATAAATTTTATGGCATGAGTAAATATATTATTGAAAAAATAAGAAGTGAAAAAGAAAATTTTAGTTGACCAAAAAATGAAAAAAGGAAAAAAAATCGATCTACGTAAATTTAATAGCAAATTAGTTGCAGAAAATAGGCTTCACTCTTTTAAATTATAGCATTGAATCATTGGGTCCTACGGAAAAGAAAAAAGGAAATCATTTGGGACCACACGCGACAAGGAAAAAAGAAGAGGGGCATCGAACACGAGATCTTGACTATCAACGGGGGCACCAAGTACAATATTAGAGCCACTATATGACTTTGCTAACAATGTTTAAGGTGAAACAAATATAATTAACCGGGGGCACGTGACCCCGTAACATCCAACGTGGGTCTGCCCCTGCAGGATATTCATCTTCCTAGAAAAGAGTTTTTTATTCCATCCAGATTTTTTCCCCTTTCCTTTTTTTCCTCCAGCTCTTTTGCTAGAGATTCCTGCATTCAGGTAAGAACTGTAATATCTAGAGGAGTCATGGAGATTTGGTTGAGCAGCGAGGACACTGGAGCATATGGTAGTCTTTTTTAAACTTAGGTTCAGGGGGGCTAACTTATTTCAGTAGCTAAAGCAGAGCTAATGCCTTCCAAATGTTGCAGGTCGTGACATAGGAGTTAATCTTCCAATACTGATTAAGTTTTTTTGAAACTTAAGATCATGGGGTAATAATGTATTCGTTATTTATTGCCAAAATCGCCAAAAACATAAAATCATGATTTTCCGGCAAAACCGCAAAATAATGTTTTCCCGCTAAAAACACAAAATCTTGTTTTCCCGTCAAAAACTGCAAAATCAGGCTTTTCCACAAAAACATAGAATTTTGTAATTAAAACGAGACTACTAGATTTTGATCCGCGCTGAGCGCGGAGTATTAGTTTCATGATTTTTTGTGTTTTTAGGGTTTTGCGATTTTGGCGAAAATCATAATTTTATGGGTTTTGCGGTTTTAACGAAAATCATTATTTTACGGTTTTGGCAGGAAAATGAAATTTGCGGTTTTGGTGGGAGAACAAGATTACAGTTTTTGGCGGGAAAATAGAATTTGCGGGTTTTTGGCGGAAAAAATGACATTGGTGGTTTTTGCAAGAAAACAATTTTTTGGGGTTTTTTAAGGGAAAACAGCTTATTCGGTTTTGGTAGAAAACGTAAATTTTCAGGGTTTTTTTGTGGGAAAATGAAATTTGCAGTTTTGGCAGAAAATGTAAATTTTCATTTTTAGCGAGAAAACAAGATTTGTAGTTTCGGCAAGAAAATGGATTTTGCGGTTTTGGTGAGATATTTGAGATTTGAGTTTTCGAGAAAAAAATCATGATTTTGAATTTTTGGGTATTCACATCGCACCTAAGTCACTTTCCCAATTAAGAATATAAGGTAATCGCAGCGCACCCAAATCTTATCTCCATTCATAATTTTAGCAAATCGCATCACTCCCAAAATGCATCGCTCTCACATACAAATCGCAGTCACACCTAAATCGGTGTGCCATTCAGAGCCGTAGTCGATGGATATACATCCACATTTGCCTTTTTTTCTTTTGTGTCTTTAGAAAAGAATCATCTAAAACGAAAGTAAATAAGAACACATATGTGGACAAAGGGTTTTAATTTTAATTTATTTTATGATTACATGGATTCTGAATTTAATGTTTATCTTTTTAAACAAGTTTTGTCAATAAAATTAAAGATAAAAATACATTGGGTAATATATAAAAAACAAACATATTTTATATTTTACGAAAAAATCATTTTAACTATTATTTAAAAATTCTAAAAATAATTATGAGTAAAATTTAATTGGACATATATATTTGGAAAAAGAATCATCCAAAGGAAAGAACATATATGTGGACAAAGATTTTTAATTTTATTTACGTGGATTCTGAATTTAATGTTTATCTTTTTTTGATAAGTTTGGCCTACCGAAATTGAAGGATAAAAATGCATTGGGTGAGATTAAAAAAAAAAACAAAAAAACATATTATACCTTTTACAGAAAGAAATAAATTTTATCAATTATTTAAAAATTCTAAAATTAGTTATGAATATAGTTTAACGGGGCATATATCTTTGGGAAAAGAACCATCCAAAAGGAAAATAAGAATATATATGTAGAATGTACAATGTTTTTATTTTCAATTTATTTTCTAATTAGATGGATTCTGAATCAAGTGCTTGTCTTTTTGGATATATTTTGTCAACAAATTTAAAAGATAAAAATGCACAAGATGAAAAAAAATTCTGAACGGTATTGCCGCCTCCCCCCCCCCCCCCCCCCCCTCCCACCCCTGAAACCTCATGTGTTTCCCACTAACATTTTTATTTTCTTTGAAAAAAAGTTTTTTAGCATTGTGTTGTTTATCTATAAAATTTTGATACCATTTAATCAGAATCTGACTTCATGTTTATTTATTTTTTAAACACCTAAAGGTATCTCTTGTCTATTTTCGTACATTTATATAATACTAGGATCCGATCCGCACTGAGCGTGCGGGTTTTTTTTTTCTTTTTATTTATAATTTGTTTGATTTATAAAACTTATTTTAATATCAAAATTTTAGTATTGATGTATGGTAGTTAACAAATGATTGGTATTTTGTAATTCTGTTGAGTCAAATAATTATTTATTTATTTATTTTTGAATGAGTTTTATACAATATGTTAATCGGTTTTAGTATTTATATATGCATTTTAATTATTTTATTTGGTGTTTTTAAGTCTTATATATAAAAGGTTTTTTATTTTTGGTTTGTTTTTGAATGAGTTTTAGACAACTTAAAATTTGTTCGATTTGTTTTAAAAAATCGGCCCTTAAATGATGTTAGACCATATTTATAGATAATGGGTATTTGTAAGTGGATTACGTTTGTTATTGTTTGACCAGATTTAAGTTATTTGTTTCTTTAAATTTAGAAAAGACCATCAAAATATTTGTATTCAACTAAATAAACTGATACACTGAAATATCTTTAACAATATACATATTAATATATCCTGCAAAATCTAAAAAACAAAACAACTATCTATGATGCATAATATTCAAAATATGTGAATCATTATACCAAATCTAAACTATAATATCTACTTTTCCAATTAAAAATATGGGTTGTTATGGATACAATTATTTTAATTTAACAAACAAATATTAATAATATATCAATAGTCAAAATGAGTTTTCAAAATTACAACTCGCGTACATATATTGATAGGAAAATAATAATTTATATATATGGATTAGAAAAAAATATTATTTAAATCTTGAGTTGACATATACCTACATTCACCATTCAAAATTACTAATGACATTTTTTAAATTATGTAAAAAATATTTAATTAATTGACGTTATAAATATAATGATTTAAATATTGAGTTGACATTTACCTACTAATATTATTATTTATTTGAGATTAACAAATTTCAAATAAACATGCAATTTATATTAAGATAAATAAATATAACAACTACATCTATCATAAACAGAAAAGCATTTGCATTAATAGTACCTTAATAATTACCGATAATTGTATCAAAAAACATTCACCAAAATATTACATGCCAATTAAAAATAAGTTCAAAAGAGTAATGGAATAAGAAAGTAATTACACAATACTTGGAATAGTAACCACTTGAAGAGTTATTGCATTCGCCAATATTAAATCCTGAGAAAAATTAGAAAATATAAATAATTACGTACTTTGTTAAAATGATGCGAAATTTTATATATTACGTAAATAATTTACCACTCTTTAATGGAAGTGGTTTCTTCGATTTCTGGATCAAAGATAACATCCGAGATATCACCAGAATCTTCAAGTATTGGTACTCCTAAATATATAGTTAAACAAATTGGTTTCAGTGATATATTAAGATTATGCTTAGAAGTATTCTATAAATTATCAAAAATAAAATATATTAAATTTAATTTTGCTTACTTGGGGAATTATCAACGCGCCAAAATCTCAAACACACAACATTTTTGTAATTTTTACTTGAGTTCCAAAGATCATTGAATTTCATAGCAACCCTACCCTTTGCAACACAATTTATGTATGTGTTGCTTCATAAAATTTATAGAAATTAGATATAATTCATGCAATCACAAAAATATCATAAATAAAACAAAACTTTTGTTAATTAAATGCTTACTCTCTTTCCTTGATTTTAAAATGAATTTTGCAATCTTGAGTTGTGGTGAGAGGTTCAACCCACATGATTGCACCTATTACATCTAAATAACATAGAATTTTGAATAAATATCACGATTTTAATAAGATAGAGTATAAACATGCAACAAATTAATAATTTGAAAATTAAACCAAACATACCAATAGTGTAGAGATGTTCGACATTGCCTTGCAAGATGTTTTTGAATATCACAAACTCATAGTACATATCATTAGAGATATTGTAGTGGTTGTCAACTTGGGTGGAATCCTGAAGCAAAATCTTCTTTTCAGCATAAGTGTTTCTAAACTTTCGGTTGATATGAATCACTTTGAAATTCTTCATACACATCCAAGACCCCTCTTCAAATTTGTCCTTGAATTTGTCTATAAACATCTGAGGTATGATAGCTTCGATTTTGTAACCGTGTAACAAAATAATTTTGAAACAAATAGTTATCCTCAACAACATGTTTAGATTATAGATAAAAGACAGCAAAGTATTATTAAATTTTTGGGCAAAGAAAACTTACGTATTCATCGGATATGATTACATGGATCTGTAAACCATTCATGCAATGACTTGTGAACCATTTCCGTATGATCTTTCCTCGAATATTCAGACAGGGTTCAGTACCATCAAGATCATAGAAGTTTATAAAATCACCCATAATTTATCTTGCTTTTTGAAGAGTTTAACAATATAATTTATGATTTCGAAAGAACTTTCCACTACAAGAAAACATTGATATTGTAACTACACCAGAAGTCTCAATTAAGTGGCAAATTAGAGTTTTACCACTAAAATGCAACTATTTTCTGTAGTCGCAATAGTGCTCGTCGCAAAACTCCGTCGTTGGAAAATAGTCGCAAAAAAGCGACCAAGTTGGGACGATAGTTTAAGTCTTTGAAAGGCCACCACATTGCCACTTCTGTATTAGTAGTAACTTGTGTTTGACACTATAATTGGTAGTCCTTAATCAGTAGCTCAATTTAGTTGCGTTTTAGTGGCAAAAGTTTGACACTACTTTACAACTATTCAGTAGTGTGATTTGTTGTTGAGTGTTTAATTAGTTGCAAATAATGCCACTAAGTTTAGACATTTTAACCTCTTTTACTTGTAGTTGTGTTTTAGTTGTTAATTATTACCACCAAAGTGAAACTAAATTTTTTGATTATGAGTACAAAAATAGTGGCAAATATGTAACCAATTTATTTATTATTTCTATATATTTTATTTATTTACCCATAATTGTTTTTAATGTTTTACTAGATTCTATTTAGCAGTTTTTAGAAGATCTAATTTTTTCATAAGAAATTGCAAACCAAACCGATAAGTTGTTACAAAACCCAAAAGGAGTGAGTAATTACATAAGTAGTAAAGTTATTTTACAAACCAAAAGGATAGGAACTTAAGAAAGGAGTTAAGTAATACAAAGTGATAACCTAATACAAGATCATGTTGGATTCATGCTTGAGAGTTCCTTGGAGCTGAGTGGGGATCTTGATTCATTGTCCTTAGGGCTTGTGCTTCAATGAACTCCTGAAACTCAGGATCCTTCTGACGAATGTATGTTGAGAGGAGTTCAAACATTTCATTCTTTGATTGTTGGTCAGCAAGAATTTTTGCAATCTCAGCTTCACGGCGTTCATTCTCAGCAGCTTGGTCTTTAATCTTTTGTTGTGAAGCTTTCAGTTGTTGTTGAAGTGAGACAAAAGCTGTGGCACCACAAAGCCCATGAGTTCGCCTCCCATTCACAAGAGTCTTGTGAAGACTACCAAGACCAAAACCATGGCCTCTAGCATATGCAGGAGTACACTGAAAAGGAAAGAGATATAAGAGAAGCACACTAAAGACATAACTAAAGCACAATAAAGACATAACTAAAGCACAACTGCAGACATAACAGAATCAGAATAAAGACATAACATAAGCAGTAATGAACAAGATATAAACTCAGATGTTACTGAAACTGTTACCTGGAGGAATATAGCGTTTTTCTCATCTAAGCTAAGTTCTGGAGGTTCATCTTCAGTATCAGAGAGCTCCATGCCAACTTCCAACAGCCTAATTTGTAGTTTCTCTTTGTAAACTGCATCAACTTCCTTCGCTCTCTCATCAACGAAGGTCCCATCTGGCCGAGTATGTGTCTTGAGGAACACTTCGCCAAATGTAACTGGTCTTCCCATTTCCTCCTCCTGAAACAGAAACATAAGACTACTAGTTAATAAATAAAGACATAAATGCAATTTAAAAAATAAAGCATGAAACTACAAAGTTTAACTTACCATTTCATCTTGAATTTGGGTATAAGACTTTTGTCCACTCAAGTGCTTGTGAGGACCAAGACCTTTTCGGTCTGAGTTACGAGACTTGGATGTTGTTCTACTCCTCTTTTTGGACCTCTTAGTCTGCCATAACTTGCGCAACTGCTTCCACACCTTATCACCAATCCATTGTGGCTTCTTACGCGATCTCCTGGCTGTGCTAACCATTCCCTTCAACCGGCGGAGACAGACGAGTTCAAACTCAACTCGAACCTGATCCGTTAGATCTGAATCCCAATGGTGGGTTTGCTAGTTGTAATGAAGATGAACATTAGTGTTTAAAATAACTAATATAGACAAATGTGAAACTGAAATATTGAAGTTGTAAAACTCACCGCAAACTCAATGAAGTATCTGCGTTTTCTGTCCGTCGGCACCTTTGTCCAACTGGTATAGAGGCCATCAAACTGGTTCTTCAGAATTCTTGAAATCCTCCGAGTCAAAACACCTTTGTCTTTACCAAACCTGAAAAGTGGTGGACAAAAAGATCAGTTCAATTGGTAGACAATAGACAAAACAAACATGATACAAAACAATGGTAATATACACTGCCATTAGAAGCTAACAGTCTCGCACTATCAAAGAAAAAACAGAACCACTAAAGAAAAAACAGACAAGAATTAGACAAACATCTTCTAAACCTATGAAATCAGAACAAGTTGAGAACTCAATACACAGACATATATTCAAACACAGAGATATTAAGATACATAACCAGTTGAGAACTCAATACACAGACATATATTCAAACACAGAGATATTAAGATACATAACCAATTGAGAACTCAATACACATAACCACTAAACATCTTACCATGGAACATGAACCGACTTGAACATAACCACTAAACATCTTACCACTAAAAATCAGACAAGAACAAATCACACATTGAACATGAACCGACTTGAGTTCATACATTCCTCACACATTGAACAACATGAACAACAAGAACAGTACATACATTCCTCAATCCAAGTAATTTTTCAGACAAGCAGAACATCTTACCATGTAATATTCTTCTCTGGTGAAATCTTCTCCTTCGTCTCCTTCTGAAGCGGAACCAAAACGTTTGGATCCAAGACCGTCAAGTACTGTTCTCTACCTGGTAAGTGAAGCATCCTTTCTAGGGTCATCCGCTCCTCCTCTGCAGTGACCAACATTGGACCATTGTTAATCGGCGCATCCTGAATATGGTCTTCGGCCTCATCTTCTTCCTCTGCATCGTTGTCATCGTCGGCGTTGTCGTCATCCATGGCGTCATCGTCATCGTCATCAACCTCGTTGTCCTCGTCGCCGTCTGAGTCATCGTCATCGTCCGAGTCATCGTCGGCGTCGTCATCAACGACAGGGTTGACCAGCTGTGGCGTAGAAATCGGAGGCGATGACCTCTGTAACGCCACTGTTGGCTGGGTAACAGGCGCCGGTGGCTGGGAAACACGCGCCGTTGGCTGGGAAACACGCGCCGGTGGCTGGGTAACTGAAGGCTGTTGCTTTCTGTTTTTGGGACCAGGAGCCTTCTTCTTCGCCGGCGAGGTTTTGGAACTCACAGCCACCGTCGTTGCATGCTTGGTTTTTCTCGGCGAGGTTCTGGAACTGACAGCCACCGTTGCATGCTGGGTTTCTACCGGCTGGATTTCTGGATCCGGTGGATGGACGGCGTTGTACTGCGACGGAAGAGGGCGACGCATCACCTTATCTTTGCGGATGCCGCATTGGAGCTCCGGCGCCGGTGCGATTTGTTTACCGGAAGTATCAGGTTCAGAGGAGGCCACCTTCGTCCTTGGTTTTCCTCCTTTGATTGAACCACCACGTCCTCTTTTCATTGTCGATCTTGCAAGCCTGGGTAAAGAGAAGAGATTGGAAGATTAGTTCTAGGGTTTGTTCTTTGAGCTAGAGAGGATTTTGAGAGATCGCGAGGTGGAGAGTGTTGAAGATTAGGGCATTCAGGTTTAAGCATGTGCGCACTTATAGTCTTTCTCCTAAATCCATACTTCCGTCATTTCTCCACTCGAACGACCTATTTGAGTAAATATATCTGGTATTCCAGAGACAGGATATACAGGGATTTGACCTTCTTCAAATCTTGTCGACCTGACAAAATTAATGAATGAAGACTTATTAATAATAACACCTCTCGACAATTAATTGTGAACATAGCTAATTACAGAGTTTATGTACCTTGATTTTGTTTGTATATGCTCTGGAAAGTAGTGTTCTGAGAAATAAGATATCTCGTCGTTGATATATGATTCAACAATCGACCCTGCTGCATATCTTTTATTCTTCGCCTTGGATTTCAATTTTTTGAAAAATATTTCAAACGGATACATCCACCTGTACTGCACTGGTCCTCCTAGCTGAGCTTCGTACGGGAGATGTAGAGGTAAGTGTTCCATCACGTCAAAAAATGATGGTGGAAAAATTTTCTCCAAGTTGCATAAGATCATAACAATGTTCTCTTTCAGAGTTTGCACTCGACTCTCATGCAAAGTTCGTGAACATAAATCACGAAAAAATATTCCAATTCCTACAATTGTCAGATTACAAGTGGTTATTAATTGTAACGATATAATCATATTTACATGTATATATTGCAGAAAAATATACAGAATTAAGTACCTGATAATGCAAGGTGAATGTTGTGTGGTAATAGTTCTTCAAAGATAAATGGAAGTAGCCGCTCCATAAAAACATGGCAATCATGGCTCTTCATGCCTTTAAACTTTCCGCCACTTATATCCACACAACTAGCTAAGTCAGATGAGTAACCATCAGGGAATTTAACATCATTTTTGACACATTCCAATAAACTTTGTCTGGCTTCTGGAGTCAGTCGCCATGCAGGAAAAGGAGCGTTACCATAATCATCAATATGCAACTCCGGACGATTACAGAAAATTCCGATATCCAATCTTGACTTTATTGTGTCTTTTGATTTTCCCTTCACGTTCATAAGAGTGTGCATGATGTTGTCAAAGAAATTTTTCTCTACATGCATCACATCCAAATTATGCCGGAGATTCAGGTCTTTCCAGTACGGCAACTCCCAAAATATGCTTCTTTTGTACCAATTATGATACTTCCCATATCCTTCTCTCCTGACTTCATGACCGTTTCCACCGCAGATAGACGTTTTCGGTGGATTGACGTCATCTATTCGCTCATAGAGAATTTGCTCACCATTGAGAGATTCAAGGGGATACGCATCCAAAGCGTCTTTTCCCTTGAGGAAATTTTTTTATTTCTCCTTAGGGGAGGGATGTCCATGAGGAAGAAACCTCCTGTGGCAGTCAAACCAACAAGTCTTCCTCCCATTTGGCAGCTGAAACGCCTTCGTATCGTCCATGCAAATTGGACAAGACAATCTACCATGTGTCATCCATCCTGATAGCATTCCATATGCCGGGAGGTCACTTATCGTCCACAAAAGCACTGCTCTTAAAGTGAAGCTTTCATTCAAGGAAACATCGTATGCAGGGACTCCAGTAGACCACAATTCTTTTAACTCGTCAATCAACAGACGGAGGAAGACATCTAGGGCAGCTTTCGGATGATTTGGCCCAGAATTCAAAATTGTAAGAAACAAGTACTCTGTTTTCATACAAATGCCAGGTGGGAGATTGTAAGGAGTCATGATCACAGGCCATAACGAATAGTTATTAGACATACCAAATGGGTTGAACCCATCTGTGCATAAACCGAGATAAACGTTACGAGACTCTTGGGCAAACTGAGGATGTTGTTGTTGAAAGTTACTCCACTCTGCCACATCAGATGGATGACTCATTTCTCCTTCCACAATTGTGTGCTCTGCATGCCACCTCATCGATGTTGCAGTCCTCTCGCTCTGATACATTCTCTTCAGCCTGTCTGCAATGGGTAAATACCACATTCGACTATAAGGTATTATGTTCCTTCGAACTCGTCCCTCGTCAGGCTGATATCTCGGATGATTACAAAATTGACACTCATCCCACGTTTCATCTTCTTTCCAGAAGATCATACAATTGTTAACACACACATCAATTGTATAAAATGGGAGACCTAAATTCCGCATCAATTTTTCTGTCTCATAATATGAACCTGTTGTGTTGTTTGCCTCAGGCAAATAGTGTGTGAACAATTCAGCCCACCTATCCACACACTTTTCACTCATATTATGATCCGTCTTAATGTTCATGAATTCAGAAGCTAAAGATAACTGGGAGTGACCTTCATGACAACCATCATATAATGGTATTTTCGCAGCTTCTAACATGTCGTAAAAACTACCCCCCTGATCATGGCAATATCCATCTACATTTTGATTACTACTTTTCTGGTGATAGTTATCAAAATTAGCGGGGTTACGAAATGCATCATTCACCATATCTACAAATCTATCTTCAACAACATTACCCACTTCTTCTCGGCTCCCACTTATATGATGACTTGTACTAGCATCACTCGTTCCTAAATCCATATTAAATTCTTCGCCATGTTTATACCAAACATAATAATTTGGCATAAATCCGCTCCTATACAAATGAGCCCAAATTTTCTTTCCCGGAAGAGTCTCATTGTTTTTGCAATTTTTACAAGGGCAGAAGAACTTACAACGACTGATCTGTGCTATTGGCTGGTTACTTGCAAATTGCATGAACTGATCAACCCCGGCTTTAAACTCTTCCGAAAGATTTCTCGTCTCGGCATCGATTCGATTATACATCCATGCTCGTGAATTAGGATAGTTGTAATATCCTGCCATTTTTTTCTTCTAAAAAAACGATTTTTTCTTCTAAAAAAACGATTTTTTCTCTCCAATTTTTTTCCCTTTTGTTTTCTTATAACACTCTTACACTCCAAAATGAGTTACGGTGGTTGGGTATATATAGAAATATTTGCCACTAATTTACCACCAATTTGCCACTACAGAGCGACTAATTTTGTGACTATATACGATAGTCGCAAAAAGCAGGTATACCTAACTAAAACGTGGGAAATGTGGTATTTAATTTGTAACGGTAAAATGCCACTAAATTACCACTAATTCTTCAGAACTCCAACTCGTGGCTACTTAGTCGCAAGTTTTGCCACTTAAGAGTGACTACATTATATTGCCACTATTTTGCGACTAAAGTTTTGCGATTTCATCTTGTAGTGGCAAAATAGTGGTTAAATTTGCCACCATTTTGCAATTAAAATACTTAGTTGTTAGACAGTCACAATTTGGTCGTACAAATACGACTAAACTGGCACAACATATCTTAGTTGCATTGTTGTCACTAAATTGCGACTAAATATTTTTGGTAGGTATTTAGTTGTAAATTAGACACTATTCGGTCGCTCTATTTTGCCACTCTATTTGTAGTTGCAAATTGTAGTGGCAAAATTGATGTTTTCTTGTAGTGTGTTTATGATAAAGCCAAAAAACGTTTACTATGCCAATATATATAGAAAATCCAAAATTTTGATTAGATCTAAATGGTAGGTGTAAATTGAATGTGATATTCATTTATTGTGTTAATTGAACATGGAAATTTACTTTTTTAAAAACTAAAATAAATTAACAATAGATATTCTGATTGATGGGATAATTCAATGTGTAACATTTATTAAGTTAAATAAATATTCACATTCTCGTCAACTCAACTTAATTAGAAGTATTCATGGATGATTTCTCAGTATATGGATCATCCTATAATGAATGCTTAGATAATCTGTGTAAGGTTCTGAAAAGGTGTGAAGAGAAGCATTTAGTTCTTAACTGGGAGAAGTGTCATTTCATGGTCAGAGATGGCATTGTGCTTGGGCATAAGGTGTCCGAAGCAGGAATAGAGGTGGACCGCGCCAAAATCGAGGTAATGACGAACCTGCAGGCACCTGATTCTGTTAAGTCTATTAGAAGCTTTCTTGGACATGCTGGTTTCTATAGACGGTTCATTAAGGATTTTAGTAGGATTGCTAGGCCACTAACTGCTTTGCTGTGTAAAGACACCAAATTTGAGTTCACTGCAGATTGTCAAACTGCATTTGAGCAGATCAAGCAGGCATTAGTGAGTGCTCCCATAGTTCAGCCACCGGATTGGGATTTGCCTTTCGAGGTGATGTGTGATGCAAGTGATTATGCTGTGGGAGCTGTTCTTGGACAAAAGAAAGATAGAAAGCTTCATGCTATCTATTATGCCAGTAGGACACTGGATGATGCACAAAGAAACTATGCAACTACAGAGAAGGAATTGCTAGCAGTTGTCTTTGCATTTGAGAAATTTCGCTCTTATCTTGTTGGCTCTAAGGTAATTGTCCACACTGATCATTCAGCACTGAAGTATCTGATGCAGAAGAAGGATGCTAAGCCGAGATTGTTGAGATGGATCCTGTTGCTTCAGGAATTTGATATTGAAGTGAGAGACAAGAAAGGGGTTGAGAATGGAGTTGCTGATCATCTTTCAAGGATGCTAGTAGAGGAGGACGTGCCAATTAATGACTACTTGCCTGAAGAAAACGTCAATATGGTTGGGACAATCTGTGGGACAGATTTAGACAGAAATCTGCAGAACTTTCGGATTAATCGCATTGCGTCGATCGATGCTACATCAGCGTCGATCGATGCATCTATCGGGGCAGTAACGATCGATACACCTGATTGTGACGATCGTTGCAGTGCGGATACAGACACAGAAACGTTTATGGTGCGGATTGGAAAGCATGAGTTCGAGATTTACGCTGTCGCAACAAATGATCGACCATGGTATGCAGACATAGCCAATTATCTAGCTGCAGAGACTGAACCAGATAATCTGAAAGGATATGAAAAGAAAAGGTTCTTCAGAGAACTTAGGAGGTATTATTGGGATGAGCCTTACCTCTATAAACATTGTTCGGATGGCCTTTATAGAAGATGTGTTGCTGAGTCAGAGGTTCCAGATATCCTTTTCCACTGTCACGGTTCAGATTATGCAGGACATTTTGCTACATTTAAGACTGTGTCTAAGGTTTTGCAAGCAGGTTTATGGTGGCCTACAATGTTCGCTGATACTCATTCCTTTATTTCTCATTGTGATGCCTGCCAGAGAAGAGGGAAAATTAGTAGGAAGCATGAGATGCCTCAGAATTTCATTCTTGAGGTTGAGGTTTTTGATTGCTGGGGCATAGACTTTATGGGTCCCTTTCCCTCATCTTATGGGAATAAATTCATATTAGTTGTTGTGGATTATGTTTCTAAGTGGGTAGAAGCAATAGCCAGTCCAACCAATGACTCTTCAGTAGTCATTAAGCTGTTTAAATCTATCATATTCCCTAGATTTGGAGTACCCCGGATAGTAATTAGTGATGGAGGATCTCACTTTATTAATAAGGTGTTTGAGAAGCTCCTGAAGAAGCATGGAGTGCATCACCGAGTTGCTACTCCTTATCACCCACAGACTAGTGGACAGGTAGAGGTTTCTAACAGACAAATCAAGGAGATCTTGGAAAAGACAGTTGGGAAGACAAGGAAAGATTGGGCAGCTAAGCTTGATGATGCTTTATGGGCCTACAGGACTGCATTTAAAACACCATTAGGGACTACTCCATTCCATTTGCTGTATGGGAAAGCATGTCATCTGCCAGTGGAACTTGAGCACAAAGCAGCATGGGCTGTAAAACAGATGAACTTTGACCTCAAACCAGCTGCAGAGAGGAGATTGATACAGCTCAATGAGTTGGATGAGATTAGACATCTTGCCTATGAGAACTCAAAGCTGTACAAGGAGAGGACTAAGGCTTATCATGATAAAAAGATTGTTTCTAGACGGTTTGAGCCTAATGACCAGGTACTTCTGTACAATTCTCGCCTGCATTTGTTTCCAGGGAAGCTGAAATCAAGATGGTCCGGTCCCTACACAATAAAAGAAGTGCGTCCATATGGAGCTGTCATTTTAATTGGCAAGGAAGGTAATGAGTTTGCTGTTAATGGGCAGAGGGTAAAACACTATTGGGCTAAGGCCGAGATTCCAAGAGGTCAGATTTTGCCTCTGGATGCTGCACCCTCTACTTGAAAGATCTCATCCGTCCGGTCAAGCTATTGACCTTAAACAAGCGCTGGGTGGGAGGCAACCCACCATTAGGTACTGGTGTTTTTCTTTTTCATTTTTGGTGTTTTTGTTAGGATTTTACGTTTGTTTTTGTTTTTGGTGAGTTTATGTTTGCAGGTCTCGGTTAAATCGCAGTGCAGCGATCGATGCAGTTCTGTATCGATTGCAGCGATCGTTGCGGTCCTGAGCAACGATCGACTATACACGAAAATCGCCACGTAACGGTCGATGCACTTAGTGCAACGGTCGATGCTAAGCGACAGAGGTAAGCCGACAGACATAACTTCACCTTTTCAATTTTTATTTTCTTTTTACCGATCCTTCGCTGGACACTACTGGGGACAGTGTGTCTTAAGTGTGGGGGAGGTGCTACTGACTTATATCTTTCTGTTTTCTTAAGAGTCAGTCCGTTTTTCAAAATTTTTGTTTTATTGAGTCAAAACTGTTTAAGTAAGAAACTATGATTTTCTGAGAAGATTTACAAGACTTGCAGGAACTTAAGTAACCATTGGGATGAAGTTGCAGGATCTATCTATGACTGTTAGAAAACCCCATCACAGATCAACCTACTGGGAACACCCACATCACTTCAGGTATCAGAGGATCCTTTACTGACTTCAACCTTAATACTGACTTAGATTTCTCACCTAAGGGCTTGGTATGCTTTATGTCGGATTCCCTGTTAGTTCTGACACAGCCTGTAAACCTGTCCTATTTAGTCCCCTTCTCCCCTTCTGTAAAAAAAAAAAAATAAAAAAAAAAAAATAATAATAATAATAAAACTGAGGATGAGTTAGTAACTCCGAAGTGGTCATGGGAATAGTAGCAAACACTATTATCTCTCATGTGATCCATGGAATGTGTCCAAAGTACACCCCATAACGGGAAGAACACTGATAAAAAAAATAAAATGATACCCAGTGGGGAAAAATCAGTTGTTAAAGAAGGGAAAGAGAAGAAAGGGACTAGAGAAAGATAGTATGGTGGTCTAGAGCTGATAAGGTAAGAATCCATGTGCCTTTAGATCGATACTCCTTAGGTGAGACCGCACTTAAATACTTGCAGAAGTCAGTAGGGAGAATTTGAATGCTTGAATGTGATTGTGGAGTTTACCTAGGACAGTTGCTAAGTGTGGGGGAAGTACATTGTGGTCTTGATATTCTGTGATTGATTCTTGCAGTGGTTTACTAAGGGGAATCTGAGTATTGTAGCTTCTAGGATGAAATGAGTTTCTGAAGAGTTTTCAAACCTCTTCACCATGTTTTAGTTCTCTGTTTTGCTTGAGGGCAAGCAAAGGCTAAGTGTGGGGGAGTTGATATATCATGGTTTTTACTAGTTCTAGACCATGATATAAGTGTGTTTTTAGTGTCTTTTGTCTTTGTTTAGAGTCTTTTACAGGTATAATCAGGTTTGGAGCTGAATTGGAGATAATGGAGCATTTTGGAGATTTTTGGAGTGTTTGGCCGAGAGATAGAGTTCATTGTCCGAAACAGAGGAAGGTGTCGATCGTTGCACTCTAGCATCGATCGATGCACCAGCGAGATGGGCCAAAAACTCGGCGGTTTAGAAGAGTGAAGAATTTGCACTTTGATCCAGAAGTTCCTGATATTTACAAAGAAGCCCTTGGCCGAGATTATGCCTATATATTAGAGTTTTTAGTGTTTTTATTAGATATGCTTTATACTTTTTACCATACACTTTGATAATTAAGAGCAGAGGATTTTAGAGCTTTTTGGGGCTGATCTGAACCTGTTACATCATTTGTATTTGGAGAAGATTTCGAACCCCTTTTACTCTTATTCTTTTATGCAATTTATTCATTCTATGATTATGTTTTCATTATCTATGTCTGAGTAGATCCATAGTTAGGTTTAGGGTTTCTCACATAGGATTTTATGACTTGCTAGACTTGTTCAAATTCAGTTAGGGATTCATAACTATACCTGTTCTTCAATTTAATTGTGCTTAAAGCTAGTTCTAACCTGATCAATTAGAATCTAGATCTTAGGTTGCTAAATACGTCACGAAAGTGGGGTTTAGGAATCTGAACTAATTAAATTGGGCAATTAAACTTTGCGCAAACGGAAGTTTGGTTTAGGATAATTGTGAACATATCAAACTTGGACTTATTGCTAGTTTAATCTGTTAGTTCTCGCAAACGAAAGTTTGGTTTGCTGCACTTAGACTTAGAGAATTATCGCAAAGGAATTTGGTTAATTCTATATCTGTTTTTTGAGTTCTAGAACCGTTCTTAATTAGATCCTTGCTGAATGAACTGTCTGCTTGTCTGATTTCCTGAGAATACCCTAGGCTTGACGCTTTTAATTACTTGCTTCACAACCGTTAATCTCTGTTACTGATTTACTTTCTCGCACCGCAATCTATTTCATTCACTACTTGCTTATTTCTAGTATTTATTCCTACAGTTTGATTCTCTTGAGACCAAGTGTCCCTGTGGATTCGATAACCCTATATACTACTTTGACATTGCTGTTCACTTGCAGTTTAGCATAGGGAAAACTTAGAACCTATCAGCAACCTTGACACATCGTATGTCAATCCACTTCCCTTCTTCTCCCTCTAAACCTATATAGTCGGAAGAATATTCTGGAGCAAGAACCAATTCCATCTTTGTACCCTAAACCAGCAATGATTCAAATTAGTTTATATATATATATATATATATATATATATATATATATATATATATATATATATATATATATATATATATATATATATCGAAATGCCTAACAGATATCAAAAGTTAATATACACTACTTATAATTTTTAGGAAACAAAGCTTATGTTTCCACTTACCATTTGATCAGCGATAACAAAATTACGGTATAACCCTTGCCGGTGAACGTGATACTCATATGCCTTGAGCATTTTAACCTTAAAATGCCAATCTTCTGTTGATCGGTTAACCTCTGAAAGAAAATTGTATCTCTCCATAGATTTCGTTTGTTAAAATTGTAATTTTTTGAAAACGGTTTTGGATATTTAGAAGAAGAGAAATGAGTTTTTTTCAATGAATATAGGAAATTCAAGAGACTGTCTATATCTTTAAAGACGCTTCTTTTAAACAAACCGCACATCGTTTCAACTTCATGGTTAAATATGGGCCATAATTAATTTGTGCTTTAATTAATGACTAACATTTATTAATAAATTAGCCAAACTGAAATAATTGATTTTGTACAATCATGAATTCTTTATTTATGCTAATTTCTAATAAATATTGATATAAGGCAATTTAGAATGAAAAAAAATATAAACAAAATGTAATTAAAAAAACCCATGAATAAACCAAAGCATTGTTTAAAAAACACCAAAATGATCCGATAATGAATAAAACAATCCGAAAAAGAGTTCTAAGTAAAAGGACTAATCATCGATCTTCTCGATCTTGATAGTCTTAAAGCATTTCTCTTTAGTAGAAGAGTTGATATCAGCCGAATCTCCTAGCGTTTTGGGCTTGGACAATGGAGTCAAGCAGGCATCTGAATTTTCTTGGCTGTTAATATCAATCAACGAAACCTGCGAAATAACATAATATGATCTTATAATAATAATCCTTTCAATGTCACACTATAATCATGCATTTGCATAATAAAAAATTTGTATATATCAAATTACTTGACATGCATTTTAGAATTTTTGATTGATATTGAAAGGATTTTATAAGAATAATCCTTTGTATGTGTTGATTTTTGAAAATCGGATCACACAAATCAATGGGTTACCATTGGCTTCTTGACATGCATTAAAAACTTGTTCAGCAAATACCCCAAAGACAACATCCCAATCTTTGATCACTATAAAAAATTTGCATTAGTATATTCATTTTGTAATCATAAAACTAATTCCAGTAACCATCGAAACTTACTCGGTATTTCTCAAAGTAAACTCAATTTTCTTCCTCTCTTTACCCATTACTTGAACAGGATCCATGCCGCCAACGTCCATAACTTGGCCAATAACATCTAATCGCAATAATAAAAAAGTAAAACAAATAATTAATACCATAAAGAGGAGTTGAAATGATAGATACATTGGGGTTTAGTTCTAAAAAACTTACCAACCAAATGATGTGTTTTTAAACTCCCATTGGAAATGGATTCAAAACTTGCCAATGACAAAAAACTATCATCCAGCTTGAATTCATATCGAGTAATAACCGTATTACTCAAGAAAGACATTTTGTAGACATGGTCGGTTGGTCTATATTGGCCAGATGCAGGTGTTACTGAAAAATTCTCAATAACCCTCCATTCTCCAATGGGTAGATGTCTTTGAACTCGTACCAAATAATGTTTTTTGCATGACGCTTGAATTTTGACACCCTACCATGAAATAATTAAGAATTAATGACAAAACCATTAAAGTTAAATGTTTACCACAATAACATAATCAATTCCCTTACCGTTTTGTCAGCCAACACAAGTTCCAACGACTCTTCACTAATAGCAGTGAACTGCTTCCAAGAGTGAAGGACTTTCACTTCAACTCGCCATGTAGTTTTGAATGGTTTCACATCTTTGAGATATGAGACATTTTTGGTAGAACTCATTTTGTCGGCTGGTAGAGAGGGAAATAGTAACAAAATGAGTTAAGAAAGACTGAAGACTTTGATGATAGATGTTCGTATATATAGTTTTTTTAGGTCAAGATTTTCGGTAGAATATCATTTGGCATATTCGAATGAAATATTAAATTATAAATATCTTTGATTGATATCGAATATTATGGTAACCGATTTTAGAAACATTTAAAAATTTGAATGCACTATCGAGACTTGCGTAATAAGCTAAATATAATTAGATTCCTAATCTGTTATGAAAGATATCGACCGATTAAATGCAAAATAAATGTTTTTAAGAATGGGCGGGAAAGATTGAAACATTACGAATTAGCGGCAAAAATGTTTAGAATATTATTGGCATATTCGAATGAAAGTTTAAATCCTAAATATCTTTAACTAATATCGAATATATTATAGTAATTGATTTTCGAAACATTTTGAATTCGAATGTATTAGCTCGACTTGGGCGATAAGCAAAATATATTTAGATTCCTAATCTGTTATGCAAGATATCGAATGGTTTAATGCGAAATAAATGTTTACAACTTGGACGGTTAGATTCGAATGCTAAAAATGAACGGCCTAGATCCGAAAATGGGTTCCGGGCTATATCGATTTAATACCCTCTAGATTGGACGGCCGGATTAAAACGTTAATAATGAACGGGTAGATTTAAAAACAGGATCCGCGCTATATCCGATTAGGATCCGCGCTATATCCGATTAGGATCCGCCCTATATCCGATTAGGATCCGCGCTAAACTCGATTAGGATCCGCGTGCCAAAATGATAAATGAGAAACATTCAACGGACGGTCGGATCAGAACACACGCGAATAGACGGACACTATTAGAAAGAAGGATCCGCGAAAAGGAAAACCCGGCCCGGATCCGCGCGCAGGCGTGACAAAATATCCAAAAATTCCAGGTTTTACCCTTAAAGAAAATATACACCCCTAACGACTCCAAAGGCAATTTTCGGGAATACAACCTTTTTGTACCAAGGACGGTTTCCTGTTTTAATAGTATAGATGAATACTGAGAAGTATATAAAATCGTAAATATACTATGCCTCTTATCACTCTGATTTTAAAATATTTAACCTCAAAATTAATTCCTAAACAAACACTAAGGAAATAGGAAACATACTTTTAAGTCTCTGACATGTCTGACTCCTCAAATCTTTCCTCTCAGTCTAAATAACATGACGATCTGTGGTAGGTTCTAAAACTTGCTATGTAATGCAAAAAAATCTTACAATTAATTGATTCCTCCATTCTTATGTATTATATATGTTATCCCTTATTGAATCAAAATTACCATCTGATTTTTAAACCATAAGTTATATTATATAATCAAAAGTGTCAATTGAATCCTTAAAAGTTGATAAATTTGATTTTTTAGGATTCTAATTTTGATAACATATACTCCCTCCGTTTCATAATGTTTGATATTTTAGAAAAAAAAAATTGTTTCAAAAAGATTGATGTTTTAAGTTTTCTATGCAACTTTTACTAATTAATATTTATAAATTTTGAATTCTAAGATCTATATTGAATTATTATTGGTTAATAGTTATTGGAAAGTGTTTTTATAAAAGAAAAATATTCATTTATAACTAAATATTAATTATTTCTTAATTTGTATGAAATGTCTAAAACATCAATCTTTAAGAAACAGAGGGAGTATAATATATATCATCACTAAATGTGTGGATCTGTAACCTACTATATATTACAACTACATTATTTCATAGAAGACAATGATGTACTCTCCACAAATAGACAAACAACAAAAGAACAATTGAATAGATTAATTGTTAGATAGTTGTTGCATTATATATAGAGGTGTCAAATCGGGCAGCCCGCGTCCAAATGGCCCGACCCGCTGCGGTTGTGGTTTTCTTTTGGACCGTGCGGTCCGGCCCGTCGCGGGCGGCGGTCCATAAAACAATGTTCAATCCCGCCCCGCTGATATTTTGCGGTTTTGCGGTCGGCCCGTGGGTCTAAAATATTATCACTCCATTCTTTCTGTTTTTCTAGCTTTACGTTAAGCACCCACATACGTTAAGCACAACGCACATACGTAAGTATGAAGCACATACATATGCTGCCAAAGTAAAAGTTAACTCTACAGAACTAAAAAATTTACACCGTATCCAAATATACCATACTAGAAAATTCCATAACCATGAAAAGTAAAATTCAAAACTAACCAAATCGTTCTTTTTGTTCTCCAGCCTCTGTATGATAACAGACTTTATGGCCTCTGTATCTGCTCCATCTATACCATTTGGTCCATTTCAATCAGGCTGGATAACAGATTCACCAAAGCTTTTGGAATGCCTTTCATCTAGAGTAGCTTGTGCATCTTCTTGCTCGGTTTTCAAGCTTTCCTCAACATATTCTAGCTCCTCCAAACCATATGACATTTAAGTATTTCCAAAGTGGTAACAAGGGTCCAGAAAAGAAAAGGACCAACTTTCACATCAAAACAAGATCACGGACAAGAGAAAAAACCACTAGCTATACTTGAACAACAAAATGTTAATCATCTGATTGTCTAGTTCAGCTTTATATTTTATAACTCACCTCCAAACTAAATAGTTTATGCAGGTCATGCCCATGTTCTCTCTTTCTCTTTCACCAGCTGCCATCATCATATATATTCCCCAATTCAATCATCATCTAAAGGAAAAAGCAGATTTGTGAAGAAGTTCCCTGGGCAAAGAAGCAACATAAAGTCCATTTCGAATGATTAGTTTTGTCTAAGACTTTCCTCATCTCAGAAGAACGTGTTTGCAATCAAATGACAAATCATTTAAACGATGAATGAATATATAATTGAGATACAGACAAGATTTACAAATTCGTATTCTTGAAACTGAAGAGAACGAAATCAATTACAGAACCAGACTAGGAATCTACAAACCCGATAATTGTATTTGGAATTAGCTGCTCTAGTTCACCAATGTTAAAACACACAAAATCTGATCGAGGAGTTCTTCAAACTCCAGCTTCCTTCTGATTCTTCAATCGGGTGAAGAAAATATTAAGTTATATGGGCTTCCAACCTAAAACCAATTGGTTATAAGTGGAGTGGCCTATATCCCTTATATATTAAGTGAGATCCTTTCCAACTACCGATGTGGGACATTATGTCCTAATACGCCCCCTCGAGATAATGGTTATTTGACCATTAATCTCGGAATGCTCGGGCTTGGATCGACGGCACCAATTTTGGGCCTGGCTTGTCGATGGGTGGACCAACTTTGGGTCGGATCGGGTTGGACTGCATGGATCGGGCTCTGATACCATATTAAGTTATATGGGCTTCCAACCTAAAACCAATTGGTTATAAGTGGAGTGGCCCATATCCCTTATATATTAAGTGAGATCCTTTCCAACTACCGATGTGGGACATTATGTCCTAATAGAAAACAAATTTCAGAAGATAAATCTATCAAATTCTAACAATTTTGAAGAGTCAAATGAGTAAATTATCAATGGGAGGATCAGTTTCAGATAAATTAGAAGAACTGCAGAAATGATTGGAAAAAAAATTGCATGTCTTAACCCGCACAAAAACCGCAGACCGTGTCGGGTCAAACTGTCTAACCCGCAAACCGCACGGTCTCCACCCGCGCGACCCGCAAAATTTCGGGCAAATTTTCTAAAGGCCCGTCCTGCACCGCATTCGGTTTATTCGGGCTAGGTCCGCGGGCAGCGGCCCAATTTGACATCTCTAATTATATAGCGAAGTTTGGGACCTACCACATATCGTCGGCGTTATTAAGATTGAGAGGGATGATTTGAGGGGTCAGACATGTCGCAGACTTAAAAGTCTTTGGCCCCCTTTCTTTAGCGTCCAGAGAATTAATTTTGAGGTTAAATTTGTAAAATCAGAGTGATAAGAGGCATAGTACATTTACGATTTTATATACTTCTCAGTATCCATATTATGTAAAATCAAGAAAATAGACATGAGATACCTTTAGTTGTTTGAGAAAAAAGTGAAGTAAGATTCTAATTAAATGCTTTCATAATTTTATTGATAAATAACACAATGCTAACAAACCTCTTTTTAACACAATAAAATGATAGTGGTAAATATATGATGTTTCGGGGGGGAGGGAAGATACTATTTATAATTTTGTTTTACTTAACCCATGCCTTTTATCCTTTAATGTCTTTGACAAAACTTATCCAAAAAGATAAGCAATGGATTGAAATTCCAAGTAACAAAGTTAAAAATCTTTGTATAGTCTACATATACGTTGTTAGTTTCCTTTGGATGGTTTAGTTACTGACATTGTTTTCAACTATGTTAGTCCATTTTGAGTCAAACACTTGTGCAGAAAACAATGATTTTTCGAGGAATAACCACATATGCAGGAACCTAAGTGACCATTGGAATGAGCTTGACAAACATCTAAGATTATTAGAAAACCCCGTGAGTGAACAGCCTACCAATGTTACCAATATCCTCTTGTGTATTTGGACGTTCCATTACTGACTTTGCCCATAACTTGACATCAATTCTCTCATCTTGGGGTTTGGTATACACTGTATCGAATTCCTCCTTCAGTCTTGAAAGACTTGTATGTGTGAGTACGGTTTCGCTCTCTCTTCCCTTTAAGCAAAGTAAAATATATATAAATAACAGTATGAGAATAAGCTAGTAGCTCCGAAGTGAACATGGGAGTGGAATTATCCATGTTATCTCTTGAGCTTCATGGAAACATGTCCAAAAAAACTCCAAATAAAAAAGGAAGAGCAGCCGATAGAAAAAAATAAAATGATACCCAGTGGGAAAAAATCGGTTGCTGAAGTGAGAAAAGGGAGAGGAAAAAAAACATAATGTAAGACAGTCTGTGTGATCAAATTATAATTGAGTAAGAGTCCATGTATCATTTGATTGATACTCCTTTGATGAGACTGCACATGATCTTATAGAGGTCAGTATGGTGAATTTGGATTTGAAACTTGGATTGTAGAGTTGTTTGAGACAAATGCTAAGTCTGGGGGAAGTGCATGGTAGTCTGGATTCTGCAGGCAAGTTTATCATGTGGTTTACTATGGTGCTTGTTGATGTGGTGTTTCTAGGATGAAATGAGTTTCTAAGTTTTCCTTTCATGTCTTGGTTTTATGTTTTTTAGGGCAAGAAAAAGCTAAGTCTAGGGAAGTTGATATATCATGGTTTTTATGGGGTTTTGTCCATGATATATGTATTTGTTATTGAGTATTTTAGTGTTTTTGGAGTCCTTTAATTTGAGTCTTTTACAGGTTTTGGCATGACTAGAGCTTAATTGAAGATTATGTGAGCTTTTGAAGTAATTTTGTAGCCCATATGGATTTTACAGAGGTTTCTTGCTCCGTATGCATTTGGTGTCGGTCGACACCATATATGGACAAAAATTATGCGCAGATTTTAAGAAAATTGGTAAATCTTAACCCACGAGTTTTTTTTATTTACAAAATGCTCAAATCGTGTTTTAGACTCTAATTAAATTTTTTCAGCTACTGTTTAGGTTACACTTATTTTATTTCCAAAGAGATTTGTAGCAGAGCTTTTAGGGCTGATACTACAAATTTCGAATTGATTTAATTCTTCTGTTGATTTCTTTATGCAATCTATTTATTTTATGATTTATATTTCATCAAAAAAAATTACAATTCTCAGATAATAAGACCATTATCATAGAATAAATAGATTGCATTAACCAATCTATCCATCACAAGAGTTCAGATTTAGAAATAATCAATCACAAGAGTTCAGATTTATAATTTTCATTTCTAACGTGTTTAACTTTTCAGCACAAACTTGTTCAAATTCAGCATCCATTTGCGACACAATTGAAAGATTTTAGAATGGATCAAGTATTGCCAAACTTCAACTCTAAATACCTATTTAAATAGATTTTACTATTACCTTAGCTATTGTTGCGTTCAACTTTTCTTTTGCTTCATTTTTCTTTTCACCGCATAAGATTTTATAGTCAACAATGAATTTCCTCGGCACCCTGAACGATTAATCACAACATGTTAACCCCCAAGTACCACAAAAATAACAAGAGAACAATTGATTTAATATATATGAATGTCACTATAACATACATTGTGGTAAAGGTTTCATCGCATAAGAAATTTAAAATCTTCAGCCTTTGTGATGAACCCATCTTCTCATACTTACCAATGCCTGTTTGAAACATCGGAGGAGGGAAGTCATCAAGCTTAACTTCTGATTCCGCAAGATAGTCTCCAAGAACCGAGAACCACATATCATCAGTTGCACTCATGCCAACCGATCTATATTATTTTTCAAAAATTGAAATCAATCAGATATGATATGCATCATCCATCAGAGAAAATTGATACTTTTCCAAGAAACAAATCTTACTTTTGTCCTCTGTTAATTATCAGAGTAAATAGTTGTATTATCATTTGGGTGAGCGTATAATGCTCTTGGCTCCTTGTGCTTGTCGCCGATACAATCTCACGTATAACAAATTGAGGTTGCCATTCCCTCAAACCAAGGGCCTATACAAAAAATTCATATGAAGTAGAGAGGAGTCACTAGTAAATCTTTCTTATATTCAAAAGCTTAAGTTCATAGATGATACCTTTTTAAATGTCGCACAGAACTCCAAATTTGAAGTACATTTCCAGCATCTTTTGGGGTCAAGTCAATGCTACAAAGAATCAATCACAATTTGTTTATGGAAACTAAGTACATTTAAAAATCATAATCAAAATTGAAGTACATTTCCAGCATTGACTTGCCCCAAAAGATACGGGAAATGTACTTCAATTTTTGGAGTTATGTGCAACTTTTGAAAATGTATCATCCATGAAACTTAAACTTTTGAATAGAAGAAGGATTTACTAATGACTCCCCTCTACTTCATATTACTTTTTTTAATAGGCTCTTGGTTTGAGGGAAGGACAACCTCAATTTGTTATACATGAGATTGTACCGGGAGAAACATAAGGAGCCAAGAACATTCTACTCTCACCCAAATGATAATACAACTATTTACTCTGATAATTAACATAGGAGAAAGATAAGAAATTTTTTTCTTGGAAAAGTATCAATTTCCTCAGATGGATGATGCATATCATATTTGGTTGATTTCAATTTTTTTTTTCCAACATAATGTAGATTAGTTGGCCTGAGTGAAACTGATGATACATGGTTCTCGATTCTTGGTGACTGTCTTGTGAAATCAGAAGTTAAACTTGATGACTTCCCTCCTCAAATGTTTCAAAAAGGTATTGGTGAGTATTAGAATATGGGTTCATCACAAAGGCTGAAGCTTTTGAATTTCTTATGCGATGAAACCCTTAGCACAATGTAAGTTATAGTGACATTCATATATATGTTGATTCAATTGTTCTCTTGTTGTTTTTTTGGTGTTTGGGGGTTAACATGTTGTGATGAATCTTTCAGGATGCTGAGGAAATTAATTGTTGACCATAAAATCTTATGCGATGAAAAGAAAAGGAAGCAAAATGAAAGTTGAATGCATGAATAGCTAAGGTAACCGTAAAATCTACTTAACAAGGTATTTAGAGTTGAAGTTTGACAACACCTGATTCATTCTTAAATCTTTCTATTGTAGGAGACAGCTGAATCAGAAGATAAAATATGAGTTTGCCAAAGATGAAGCAGAGAATATATGGTTAAGTTGACAAATGAACAACGGATTGCAATTGTGTTGCAAATGGATGCTGAATCTAAATAAGTTTGTGCCGAAAAGCTAAACGCGTTAGAAATGCAAAGTATAAATCTGAAATCTTGTGATTGATTCTTTGTAAATCTTAACTCTTGTGATTGATTTCTCTATGCAAAATATTTATTTTATGATAACGGTTTCATTTTCTGGAAATGCTTTTAGAAATGTATAGATATATACCACAACGCTAACAAACCTCTTTTTCGAGATAGTGAAAATGATAGTGGTAAATACATGATGTTTCAGAGTGGGGGGGGGGGGGGGGGGGAGAGAGGGGAGATACCATTTAGAATATTTGTTTTTTTGTTTTACCTTACCCGGTGCCTTTTTATCCTTTAATTTTGTTGATAAAACTTATCCAAAAAGATAAGCAGTGAATTCAAAATCCACGCAATTAAATATAAATTAAAATTAAAAGTCTTTGCCACATATATGTTGTTAAATTCCTATGGATGGTTTAGTTATTGACATTCTTTTGTTTTTCTTAGAGTCAGTTATGTCAGTCCATTTTGAGTCAAATCCTTGTGAAAAAATGATTCCAGGAATAACCACATCTTCAGGAACCTAAGTGACAATTGAAACGAGCTTGGCAGACATTTAATACAATTGGAAAACCCCGTGACTGAACAGCCTTCCAATGTTACCAATATCCTCTTGGGAATCTGGAGGATCCATTATGGACTTTTCCCATAACCTGACTTCAATTCTCTCATCTTGGGGCTTGGTATACACTGGATCGGATTCCTCCTTCAGTTTTGAAAGACTTGTCTGTGTGAATACGGTTTCCCTCTCTCTTCCCTTCAAGCAAATTTAATATATATATATATATATATATATATATATATATATAATTTGAAGATAAGCTAGCAGCTTCGAAGTGAACATGAGAGTGACAGTTACCCCTGTTACATCTTGTTCTTCATAAAAACATGTCTAAAGAAAACCCTGAATAAAAAGGGAAGAGCAGCCGATAGAAAAAATAAAATGATACCCAGTGGAGAAAAACCAGTTGCTAAAGTGAGACAAGGGTGGGAAAGGAACCAAAATGTAAGACAGTGTGATCATGTTCTAATTGAGTAAGAGTCCATGTGTCCTTTGATTGATACTCCCTTGATGATATTACATTTAATCTTATGGAGGTTAGTATGGTGATTTTAGATTTCTCACTTGGATTGTGGAGTTTTTTGGGACAAGTGCTAAGTCTCGGGGAAGTACATGGTGGTCTGAATTCTGTCAGGTAAGTTCTTCATGTGGCTTACTATGGTGCTTGTTGATGTGGTGTTTTCTAGGACAAAATGAGTTTCTAAGTTTTCCTTTCACGTCTTGGTTTTATATTTGCTTGACGGCAAGCAAAAAATAAGTATGAGGAAGTTGATATATCATAGTTTTTATGAGTTTTAACCATGATATAGGTCTTTGTTATTGAGTAATTTTAGTGTTTTTGGAATCCTTTGAGTCTTTTCAAGTTTTTGCATGATTGAAGCTTAATCGAAGATTCTGAAAGATTTTAGAGTAATTCTGCAGCCCATATGGATTTCACAAAGGTCACTGGCTGCGTATGCACTTAGTATCCGTCGAAACCACTCTGGTGTCGGTCAACACCATATCTGGAAAGAAATTTTGCGCAACTTTTTAAGAGAATTGAAAATCTGTATTTTTACCCAAAAGTTTTCTTTATTTACAAAAAGCCTTAAATCTTGATTTAGACTATAATTAGGTTTTTCCAGTCATTATTTAGGCTACACTTATTTTATTTCCAGAGATTTGTAGCAGAGCTTTTGGGGCTGATCTCTAGAGATTTCGAACCCCTTTATTTCTTCTATTGATTTCTCTATGCAATCTATTTATTATATGATTTATGTTTCGTTATAAAAAAAAATATAATTTCCAGAGAATAAACCGTTGTCATAGAATAAATAGATCGCATAAAGAAATCAATCACAAGAGTTAATATTTACAAATAATCAATCACAAGAGTTCATAATTATTCTTTGCATTTCTATCGAATTTAGCTTTTCGGCACAAACTTGTTCAGATATTCAGCATCCATTTGTGACACAATTGCAATCCGATGTTCATTTGTCAACTTAACCCCATTATTATGTGCTTCAACTTTGGCAAACTCATCTTTTATCTTATGATGCGGTGTGTCTCCTACAACACAAATATTTTAGAATGGAACAAGTGTTGCCAAACTTCAACTCTAAATATGTAACACCCGTCTCCCTGTTAAACCTGAGACGCGGCATTAGGACACCCGTGGAGCCCATTTCGGTCCAACCGGGATGTCACTCAACTTGTCCCAGGACCCGGCGCTCTCTTCGGATTCAAATACACCAATGACATCACTCGATCGAATCAATCCCGCATCCGGACCTGCAAGAAAATGGGGACAGGGAAAAGGGAAAAGAGGTCTGAGTAATTGTTTCAAACACAATTACCCAGTGAGGGGCGGATTTATGGAACCCGCGATCCCAACTTACACTACTCAACTTCGAAACACAAGTCCTAGGCTAATACCACCTTGCAAGCATCACCCGAAGCCTTTCATCATGCAACCTATGTCCCAATGGACTTCTACCGCCCGAAGCGCAAACAAAACTACCAAAGAAGTAAGAGTGCAATAAAAATAAATGGCCCCGAAGCCCGCCATTGGCCCCGGAGCCCAACTCCAACTCCAACTCACAATCGGGGAGCTCGCCGAAACCCCCCTTACGACGATTCAAGGGTTGCGTACCAAAACTCGTTATACCCAAGCCGTCACCAAACACCCTTTTGGGAGCCCTACCACAGTTCTAAACCTTTCAAGTCCATCAAGCACAAACAACGTTTTCAGTTTAAGCGATAACCTAGCATTTTACATTCCACAAGAAAGACACAACGAGTACTCAGCTAAACCTATGCTACCTAGGAAATATCATATTAACGGAGGACTATCGTCCGGAATGGAATATGGCAAGCAAAGATAGAACTGAAACCTTACCTTGGCCAAAGAAGGGCATTTTCGTAATTTATGAACTTCATGAGACCGAACGAACAACAGATCTGGAAAGAGGACGAAAAATAGAGCGAATTAGGCTTTTGAATCACCCAAATCGGACCTAGGATGGACTAGATATGATCGAAGGAAGTTCAAGGTTCAAATCACTAAACCGATGCAAACCAAAATTTGGAATCGAAATTGGAATTGAAATCAAATTCGAGCTGGTTTGGGCTAAACCGGAAATTGAAATGGATTCTGGAAAACCGACTAAACCGGATCAAATTGAAATTATACCAAAAGAAAACCGGATCAAAATTAATTTCCTAAACCGGATCTAAACCGGAAATTAAAATCGAATTGGGAGGCGAACCGGACCGGTGGTCAACGGCGGTGGTCAACGGCCGGCGGCTGCGGCTCCGGCGACTTCTCCGGCGACGGCGGCGCGTGGGACTCCGGCGCGTGGGCTCCTCCGGCGCGCGTGGATCTCACGCGCCCGGCTCCTCTCCGGCGCGTGCAGCGCGTGCGGGCGCGTGCGGCTTGGCTCGGTGTCTCCGGCTTCGTCTCGACGAGGCGGTCACGGTGGTGGGCTCGGTTTCTCGGAATTCGGGGTAATTTGTAAAAACGAGTGAAAACAAGGTTTTTTTGTTTGAAAAGTCTAGATCTACTGGTTCGGGGATTACCTGGATCAAGGAGAATGCTCGGAAAACATGAACAGTGACTCCTAGGACTTCGAACGGCTCCACACTACGACAGGGCTTTGCAAAAGGAAGAGAAAATATGTTTAAGAAGGGGGAGAGGCTTGTATTTATAGGGGAGAGGCTAGGGTTTTGAGGAATAGGTTTTAGGCCTGGCTAATGGGCTGGGCTTTTCTCCTTCTTCTCAAAAAACTTTTACTGACCGGGCCAGGGCCATTACAAAATACCTAATAAAGTAGATTTTACGGTACGTTTACTTTAGCTATTGATGTGTTCAACTTTTCTTTCTTCCTTTATCTTTTCATTGCATAAGATTTTATGGTTATCAATGAATTTCCTTATCACCCGGAAAGATTCATCACAACATGTGATGATGTGAACCCCCCAGCACTACAAAAATAACATGAGAACAATTGATTCAATATATATATATATATATATATCAACATTTATTGAGCTATTAAACACTTATAGTCACACAATATTTGGATTTATTTGTTCAAAGCAAGACATCATAACTTTTACTTTTGGTGAGATATTAAACACTTATAGTCTCAGTTCATTTTACAAGGGAAACTAATTCATTTTGCAGGTGATGATAATGTTTCCATATACACTAAGCATGGAGGGTATACCAATGACCCGGTGTGTCCAGAAGCCTGAGCATTATGTTATATTGTTTCCAGGGTCGTGTTACTCTGCCATTAACTATAGCTTCAACTTTTTGGAGAACGCAAATTTTGCTCCCCTTTATTGGTTGCCCCATGGGGATGTTGTTGTTCATTAGAATCAAGAGAATAGAAGAAAACCATTAATATCGTATGATAAGCTATTATTGGGAGCTGCAAGGGAAGCTGTGAATTGTCTTAAAGAATATTCTTTGTCAAGGAAAAAACAGCAGACATTATGAGATGGTATAATTCTTGTGGTAGGGAGGGAATATTTTCCAACAATGTTAAGGTATGCTCATCGGTCGTCTTTGCATGTCTTATTCCTCCTGATTATGAACCATAATGTTGGTAGCCAGAGGAACTTTCTCACTACCTTTTACCTTTCTTTCATTTCTTTGTTATCTTTTATTTAGTCACGGGTTAAGCAAGAGAAAAGTAGACGTGAGTTCCTTAGTAATTCACTAAAATCACAAAGGATAGACAAGAGTTATGATGATGTAAGCAGGAGGGAATGTCGTGTATGTTTCGTAGAATTGCATCTTTCCGCTGTTCAGTGTTAATGTTCTACTGATCGTTACTCGTGCCTGAACCACATGAGGAATCTTTGTGACTGTATGTGTGACCATAGATGAGTTGAATATTCTTGTCACATGGACAATCATAGAGATTCCTCATGTGGCTCAGGCACGAGTAACGCTTAGCAGAACATAAACACTGAACAGCGGAAAGATGCAAATCTACGAAACATACCAATCATTCCCTCTTGCTCACATCATCATAACTCTTGTCCATCCTTTGCGATTTTAGTGAATTACAAAGGAAATCACGTCTAATTTTCTCCTGCTTGACCTGTGACTAAATAAAAGAGAACAATAAATGAAAGAAAGGTAAAAGGTAGTGAGCAAGTTTCTCAAGCTACCAAAATTATGGTGCATAATCAGGAGGAATAAGATAGGCAAAGACGACTGGTGAGCATACCTTAACAATGTTGGAAAATATCCCTTCCATACCACAAGAATTATACCATCTCATAATGTCTACTGTTTTTTCCAAATAATATTCCTTAAGACAATTCACAGCTTCCAGTGATATCTTATCATACGATATTAATGATTTTCTTCTCTTCTCTTGATTTTTATGAACAGCAACATCCCCATGGGGCAACCAATCAAGAGGAGGAAATTTTGCTTTCTCCAAACAGTTGAAGCCACTATTAACGGCAGAGTAACACGACCCTGGAAACAATATAACATATTGCCCATGCTTCTGGACACACCGGGTCACTGGTATACCCTCCATGGTCAGAGCATATGGAGACAATATCATCATCTGCCAAATGAATTAGTTTCCCTTGTAAAATGAACTGCGACTATAAGTGTTTAATAGATTAGAAGTAAAAGTTATGATGTCTTGATTTGAACAGATAAATCCAAATATTGTGCGACTATAAGTGTTTAATAGCTCAATAGATGCCGATACTTTTGCTTACAAAAATATGGATTCATCACAAAGGCTGAAGATTTTGAATTTATTATGCGATGAAACATTTAGCACAATGTAAGTTACAATGACATTTATATATATTGAATCAATTGTTCTCTTGTTATTTTTGTGGTGCTTGGGGGTTAACATGTTGTGATGAATCTTTAAGGGTGCTGAGGAAAGTCATTTTGACAATAAAATCTTATGCGATGAAAAGAAAAGAGAAGCAAAAGAAAAGTTGAATGCAGCAATAGCTAAGTTAACTGTAAAATCTATGTAATTAGGTATTTTAGAATTGAAGTTTGGCAACACTTGATTCATTCTAAAATCTTTCTGTTGTTGGAGACACAACTGCATTAGAAGATAAAAGATGAGTTTGCCAAAGTTGTAGCATAGAATAATGGGTTAAGTTGACAAAATGAACAACGGATTGAATTGTGTCGCAAATGGATGTTGAATCTGAACAAGTTTGTGCCGAAAAGCTAAACCCCGAAAAGCAGAGTATAAATCTGGACTCTTGTGATTGATTCTTTGTAATTTGAACTCTTGTGATAGTTTGATTTATAAAATCTATTTATTCTACGATAGCGATCCTATTTTCTGGAAATTGTACAATTTTTATTTATTTTTCAATGACAGAAAGCATAAAAGAAATAGATTGCATAAAGAAATTAATAGAAGAATCAAAAGGGTTCCAAGTTTCTAGAGATCAGTCCCAAAAGCTCTGCTACAAATCTCTTTATAAATAAAATAAGTTTAGCCTAAACAATGGCTGGAAAAACCTAATTATAAATTAAAACACGATTTGAGATTTTTTGTTTATAAAGAAAACTCTTGGGTAAAAAATGCAGATTTACAATGCTTTTAAAAAACTTCGCAGATTTCTGTCTAAATATGGTGTCAACCGACACCAGAGTAGTGTCGACTAACACCAAAGTGGTGTCGACCAATACCAAGTGCAGACGCAGCCAATAACTGCTGTGAAATCCATATGGTTAAAAAATGTGATATATCATTGTTTTTTTTCCAAATATATATGTCCAATTATAATATATTCAAAATTAGTTTTAGAGTTTAAATAATAGATAAAAATCATTACTTCCGTAAAATATAAAATATGTTTTTATTATCTCACACAATGCATTTTTATTGTTCAACTTAGTTGAAATATCTTACCGTAAAGATAAGTACTAAATTCAGAATCTACGTAATTAGAAAATAAATTAAAACTATTTTTTTTTCTACAATCCACAAAGACATTCTTACTTTTCTTTGAATGGTTCTTTTTAAAGTATACTTAGGATTAGTTTTATAATTTTTAAATAATAGATAAAATATTTCCAAAGAGATAGTTTTGGCAACCAATAGTTGAAATCCGAATGGCTTCTTAAATAACTTTTTGAACGATAGTTAATTATTTAATTATAACCAATCATATGAGAACATATAATATTATGGGTAATTGTCATATTAATCAAATGAAAACACAAGAACTTAATAATATACCTAATTTCTAGTCAAATTGAAGGTAACCACTGAAATAATAAATCTCATTGACCACATTGTTTGTAACGCTAATTGATATATAAAATATTATTTCCAAAACAAAATTTTCGTGACCAACAAATAAAATTTTAAATTTTTGTATGAAAGTAATTTCAACGTTTACACCATAATTTCTTTTTTCATGAAAAACTATTAATGTTTTCTTTTTAAAATAAAAATTTTAAACGTTTCAAAATCCAAACAGAAAAAAAAATCTACCACTTTTGGAGAAATATTACTAACCGTGACAAAAAAGACCGTGTTTGATTCATAGATATTTATGGTTTTGGCGGTCATAGTTGTTAACGCCCAGCTGAAACTATTTGATTTACACCCTCTACCATAATTTGCAGTTAAGGCGGTTATCGAACATGGCTTTCTACATCCGAGGAATGCATCTATTTGACATCTCTCTCACTTGGATGAATAGAGAAGAAACACGAGTTTGAAGAAGAAAAGATTTAGGAGCTTTTGCAGCTGAAAAAAAAAACTAGGGTATTTGTTATTGATAAGAGATTTACAATATATATAGTGGGATTACAAGAGCCATTAGGTATAATATATTTACAATTATAACCTTAATATATTTATCCTTTATAGTTAGATGTACTTAGAAGATTAATTAAATGTGTGAGTTGAACCAAATGGGCTTTAGTTAGCAGATCTATCTTATGAATGAATTTGAGTTCTATCCAGGTTCATGAGATTCATTGTCTTCTTCAACCGTGGAGGAAGAGAAGACAGAATGGAGGATATCCAGGATATGGCCGGAGGAGCTGGTGGTGCACCACCGGGTTTCAGATTACCGTTCAATGCTGTCGGAAATAATCCGAAGAGGAATAAGAGAACACTTAGAATCATGTTTCGCTTGCTCCACCTAATTTGAAGATCCCTGGAACTCAGGTCATTTTCCTAAACTCACTCGATTTCATTTGATAATTTGCTCGATTTCTATATCTGTCGACATCTTTTGGATGCACTTACATGTACTTTCATTGAAACTTAGGTTCAAAGGGACTGACTTATTTTCAGTAGTTAATGCATAATTTGTCTTTCCGTTTTATTGCAAGCTAATGCCCCCAAATGTTGCAGGTCGTGACATAGGTGTTAATCTTCCAATACTGCTTAGTGCCATTGTTAAGGAGAGTTTCCTTCTGGTCAAAGCACAATGCTAAGAATTGGGATGACTAATCCTCCCTTTATCCTCGAGCATTTGAGAGAAATAGCAGCTGTTTTACGTCACCCATGTTTCTACACCTTTCTTCACGTCCACGTACAATCTGGCAGTGATGCTTTGTCGACTCGGTGAGTTTCAGAACTGTGGTAGACACCTTAACAGAACTTGTGCCAGGGTTAGTGCTGGATAAACATGAAAGTCTGTAATTTGCTAATATCATTTTTCCTCTTTATTGAATTTTGAGAGTAAAAACATCTCATTACCATACAAAAAAAAAGACACTGATCGCATGTATTTGTTGGGTGTGGATAGTTGAAGCATGTTGATTGTTCATAGTTCGCCTGTGTTAAAGATACATTTGTCACTTTTTCCATTGTAAGGTGAAACCGATGAAGATTTTTCTCATACTGTTGGGCTAATCAAGGATTACAAGTTTTTTTCAAGTTCATATATCTTAGTTTTTACCCCAGAATATGTAAGCTCAAGGATTTGGTTATATATGTAAATAATATTTGTAAAAATGCAATTTTAGTAATATATAAGTTCATAAAATCCATATTTGTTTTCGATTTGCTAAAATAGATAATTGTTTGTTTTAAATAGTATATAGATTTAATACATGGTTATTATAAATGATTTTATAATATTTTTTTTAATAATATAGTTACTGTGAATTATATATATATATATTAGTCCGTATTATATTGATCTAAAATATTCTATATTATGATGTCTTGATTTGAACAGATATATATTAGTCCGTATTATATTGATCTAAAATATTCTATATACTATATGAAAAAAACATATATATGTTCATATAAAATATTCTATATACTATAAGAGGTACTGGGACATTGTCAAGAATCAAGTTCTGGAGGATGTGAAAAGATTTTTCAGAACAGGTGTCTTACAGGACGAATGGAATCATACGCATATAACTCTTATCCCAAAGATACCTGCAGCTTTTGAGATGAAGGACCTCCGCCCGATAAGTCTTTGTACGGTTCTATATAAGATAGTGTCGAAGGTAATTGTGAACAGACTTAAGAGGCATTTGCCTGCGATAGTATCTCCGACACAGTCTGCTTTTGTATCAGAACGACTAATATCGGATAATATCCTAGTCGCACATGAGATTGTCCACAGTCTCCAAACACACGAGGATATCTCTGAGAACTTCATGGCAATAAAGACAGACATGTCAAAGGCTTACGACAGGGTAGAATGGAATTTTTTGAAAGATATTCTCCATGCTCTGGGCTTTGATTCTCGATGGATTGATCTGGTAATGAGTTGTGTACACACAGTATCTTATTCGGTACTCATCAATGGACAACCGTTTGGAAGATTCAAACCGGAGAGAGGGCTAAGGCAAGGGGACCCATTATCCTCATTCATGTTTGTGCTGTGTACAGAAGCATTGATACACCTCTTTAATAGAGCAGAAAGTCTTGGAAGAATCACTGGAATTCGATTTCATCAAGCTGGACCATCTGTAAATCATATGCTGTTCGCTGATGATAGTCTATTCATGTGTAAAGCCTCTAAACAGCAGTGTGAGGAGTTCCTACAGTGTTTAGCAGAGTATGAGCACATATCGGGGCAGAAGATCAATATAGAAAAATCAGCAATCACTTTCGGTGCTAAGGTGGATGAAAATACAAAAGTCTGGATCAAGAACAAAACTGGAATTCAGCTAGAAGGGGGCACCGGTAAGTACCTCGGCTTGCCCGAGTGTTTGAGCAGTTCGAAGCAACAACTGTTGGGATATATTAAAGATAAATGCCAAGGATCGGTGGCAAGTTGGTATGCAAAGTGTTTATCGCAGGGAGGTAAGGAGATTATGCTTAAAACGGTAGCTTTGGCAATGCCTATTTATGCAATGAGCTGCTTTAAACTCCCTGTTGATATGTGCAAAAAGATGATGAGTGTTATGATGGACTTCTAGTGGAGTGCAGAGAGTCATAAGAGAGGAATCCACTGGATTGGGCAGGAAAGTTTATGCTTACCAAAATATCTTGGGGGTATGGGTTTCAGAGATCTAATGAACGTCAATCAAGCCCTCTTAGCTAAACAGGCTTGGAGGCTGCTTCACTGTCCTAGCTCTCTATTTAGCAGATTGTTCAAAAGCAGATACTACGCCAATTGTGATTTCCTCGAGGCCACATGTGGAAGAAGGCCTTCGTATGCATGGAGAAGTATACTACATGGTAGAGAGTTGCTCCAACAGGGACTAAGACCAAAGATTGGCAATGGTAAGAAGACTCTAGTCTGGGTGGATAATTGGTTGTACTCGAATGGAAAAACTAGCAGACCAGGGGGAAAACATTCGCTTAAAAACATTGATATGCAGGTCTCAGAGCTGATAAATCCCCATACAAAGTCATGGGATCCAGGGATCCTCGATGATCATGGGATATTGCACTCATCAAAGCGCAAAAGCCAATTGTGAACAAGGAAGATGGCTTTGTATGTAAGGAGGAGAACTCGGGGGTGTACACAGTTCGTTCAGGTTATAAACTCTGTCACAGAAAGAAACATATGGATCTGTATCGACAAGCAGAAGCTCTTCCTTCAGTAAACCCCCTTTTGGAGAAATGTTGGAAGGTGAGGACAGTGCCAAAAATAAGACACTTCATGTGGAGAACGCTGAAAGGAGCCCTGGCTGTAGCGGACAGGTTGAAGACAAGAGGCTTAAGGTGTGATGTCGAATGCCAGTTATGTAGTGAAAAAGATGAGACCATAAATCACATTTTGTTCGAATGTCCAATGGCTAGACAGGTATGGGCACTGTCTAATGTCCCTCATCCGCAAGGAGGATTTGGGCAATCAATCTATCAAAATATGAACCATGTCCTGTCGGTGGTTATCCGGAAAGATTTGGCAGCGGAAATCCAACTTGTTCCCCCATGGATCCTGTGGTATCTGTGGAAAAATAGGAATAAAAGAATCTTTCATGGTGACTATTTCCCTCCTAATGAGGTTGTTGAGAAAGCTTACGATTGTGGAAAACAGTGGGCGGAAGCACAAAGAAGAAGCATGGAAGGAGAGCAAAGGCCTGAGCGTGGCAATGCAGTCTGGATGCCACCAGAGGAAGGGCGCTTGAAGTGTAACATAGGTTTTGCCTGGTCGAAAACAAAGCAGATTTCAGGAGCTTCTTGGGTACTACGAGACAAAGCAGGTGAGGTACTCGATCACAGCCGACGAGCCTTCTCATCAGTTGTCTCTAAACTTGATGCTAAGATGAACAGTTGGGATTGGGCTTTGGAAAGTATGCGAAGCCTGCATATTTCGAATGTCACCTTTGCTGCATCTTCCCATGAGATCATCAAAGCTCTGCATAAACCTAAGGAGTGGCCAGCATACGAAGGATATCTGGTTGATTTACTCCAAAAAACAGAACAACAGATTGGCTGGGACGTGTGCTCTGAAGAAAATAAGTGCAACCGTGGGGCCGAAGAAATAGCAAAAAGTGCCATGATTGAGAGCTTTCGACAGTCGTACGTTGCTAGAGGAGCTCCGAGGTGGCTGGAGAATCTCTTCGACAGTGAGAAGTGTGCTACCGTAGTGTAGTATACTATGGCTTTATGTGGTTTTAGTTCGCTTTCTCTTTATTTAAGTAGACTTGGAACAGAGTGCTTTGATGTCATCCTATGCATTTGGGATGTTTCAAGCTCAGGTCCGATACATTTGCTGGTTCTATTTTATGATCAATGAAAGGCACTATTCAGTGGAAAAAAAAAAATTAGACTTTCCGTCAAAGATGTAAAATAACATATAATCATATAGGAGTTCATAAATTTAATTTTATCAAAATTAACTTTTTTTAACTCATCTTGTAATTATTAAAACTGCTAATATATTTTTAGTTAATCTTATAGTAGTTTAAATATTTTTATGCCGGAAAAAAAATATTTTTATATTTTATAGAACAAATCTACCAAAAACTGCAATCGTATAATGTTTAACCATAATCTGATTTATTATATAGTTGAATAATATAAATATAAATTAGTTTTTGATATTTTATTAGTTTTATATATATATATTTTTTTAATATTTTATTTTTAAATTTTTTATTTATAATTTAAATTTTCAATAATAATAAATTCACTAACCCTTCTCCCTTTACGTGGCAAGGATCTTATAACCTTGGAAATACCAAAACGGTTTAACAAATATCATATGGTCCATTCTTGTAAATAAAGCTCAATCCAATTTTTTTATAGTGATACATTAAAAGCCGGGGTTAAAATACGGGTTAATATCAACGATCATGATTATAACATCTCAAAATTAATAGTGACAATTTAAAAAAATGTGTCCGTGTGTTTGACCGACTATGGGCATGGAGTTATCCATTTGTTACTGTTAGTTATTATACTAAAATACTCTTAACGGTTTTTTTCTTTTGTTTGGTCATGTTTTCAATGGCATTAGATGTAATATACCATATGCATATAAGGTTAAATTCAAAAAAAAAAATTGTTTTAATAGTATAGATAAATAAATTGATAATTTATGACTTATATAATGTATGTTTTGATGATTGACATCTCGGCCAAAGTTCGGGATTTCGGCTTATTCATATCTCAACAACCAGTCACGGTCCCAATCAATACATGAACTTCATAGCTGTGCCATTTTATACATTTACTCATGTTTTATTTGAATCTCATACTCGAACTTAACAAATACGGCCTTTTCATGCTTTGACCACCGGACCGTTAGTTTGATTTAGACGGAGTTTAATTGATCGGTTACGGAGAATTACTTGGAAATTAATGGGTATTATGTGGTAAGATTGTAAGTTAAAAAAAAATTAAAACAAAGAATACGACGTCGTCTAATTTGCTCAGTCCAAAAAAAAAAGAATTTAATACACAGACAAAAGGCGAAGAACACAAAGTTACGAAGAACACGTTAGACCGTGAGAGAAAGAGAGCTTCGATTTGAGAAGAAATTTCGCGAATTGGGTGTTGTAGAAGGCGTAACCAGATCAACGCTTGACAAAACCGTGGTGGGTGTGCTTCAGTTGCTCGAAAATGAGGTTAGCTATTTCAAATTTCTTGCGGTTCGAAATAGGGCTTAGCCATTTATGTTGTAGTTTGTACATCAATTTTGTGTTGTAGGATGTCGAATTCTTAGGACTTATGGACACAATTTGTGTAGTTTTATTCAATGATTAGGAAGAATTTACATTGCATTGTACGTGTTTGATATAATGTCTGAGAGAACAGTTTTTGGTTAACCTGGCCAATTTTTTCTGTTTTGTTGTCTTAGTGAGGACACTGACATTGCGTTTACCATATACTATGGAGGGAAGTTTGACATCGTGGCTGGACAGACATTCTATATTGGTGGGAAAATTCACTTACTCCATGCTGAGGCGAGTGGTCTATTCATAGGAATCAGTGAAGCGGGAATTGTCAATATGTATCGGCAAAGAATCTGGTACAAGCTGCCTTACGAAGACATGAAGGAGTTGAAGGTTCTGTGTGATGGATCTTCTAATTTTTACACCATGTGTAACGCAGCTAGTTGAACCAAAAAAATGTGGAAATTTATCTTGAGCATGAAGTTGTTCACATTCAGACAGATGATGAGGCAGACGGTGAGGGTGATGGTGAGGCAGAGAGAAGTGATCACGATGAGGTAGAGAGAAGTGAGTACTATGAGGCAGACAAGGATTATAGAGTATGGTGGTGGATGCAGTCAACCAACTCAAACATCTCCTGCTTTTGAATAGCTTTATGATCGTGGATTTGTTTAGGTGTAAGAACTTCGGTTTGTTTTTGGGTAATGAAAGTTTATTGGTTTTTGGTTGTTTTTTGGGGTCATGTATGCTACGGTTTATGTTAAGACAGAAGGATTGTGTTGTTTTTCCAGTTATGTAAGCTTCAATTTGGAATCTATTTGGTCAATATCAAGAAATGTTTTAAGTAATGTTCTTGTTGCTTTCTTATTCTTACCAAACAGAAATAGTATTACAAATTGTTCATACGAAACCCATCTAGTACATCACCAAGAACAACAACTACATAATCTAACAACAAAAACAATCCCAACCATGAATTCTCTCTGATCTCTTTTAGCTCATTCTCTATTCCAACAACAACACTTCCGAGTTTTTCATTCTTCTTCCTGTAACTAGCTATCAAATCTTGAGATGTTCGATTCTCGGACTCCAATTTCCCAATGTTCTCTTCAATCGAGCTTTTGATGTCTTCGATTTCTTCTACAGCACCTACATCCGTCCATTTAAACAAATGGTTCTTCTCCTATAAGGCATTTCAAAATCTCAGTATCATCACCCAATACCCATTATAAATCGAGTTTGTTACCTTTTTGGATCTATTTGGGCAACAATGAAAGATTCTTCCAGGGTTATCAACAATTTTTGACGTTCTCATAACTGAATTTTCTCCACACCAATTACATGTTCTCGGAAAACCCCTTTCCATGTTACTACCTCGCCTTCTCATTCCTGTCCAGATTTTGATTTGCCCACAACTTGAATGTTATAAAAAATTTGAACGATCTATTTGAGAAAGAAGAAATACATGAGGCAGTCGATTGTTTCACATTCGAAGAACCATAAAACCCAGCCCTGCTCGATTGCTTCACATTCGAAGTCATGAACCCTAATTTTGTTCTACTATCGTGAAGAAGAAAGGAGACAATAAACAAAATTCTTTAGTTTTTAGAGAATAAAACGACGGCGTAGCAATTAAAACGTGACTGGATGTCCACGTCAGATTCTGTAACCGATCAATTAAACTCCGTCTAAGTCAAACTAACGGTCCGGTGGTCAAAGCATGAAAAGGCCATATTTGTTAAGTTCGGGTATGAGATTCAATTAAAACATGAGTAGATGTATACAATGGCACAACTATAAAGTTCAGGTATTGATTGGGACCGTGGCTGATTATTGAGGTATGAATAAGCCAAAATCCCGCCAAAGTTCTAATGCATCCGGTGCCAACAATGCTTCTCTCTCCAAGCTTACGCGAGATAACGTCATCCATCGTCTCTCTCGTAGGGGTAAAACGGGCAACAATCTGATTTATTATTTTGTCAAATCTAAATATAATTCAACGTTACCATACACCTAATATATCGGTCAACCATTGTCACACACCTCTATCGCCCCTTATATAATGTATTGTTTTGATGACTTATGTAATGTATGTTTGATGATCGACATCTCAGCCAAAGTTCTAAAGTTTCACGGGACTTTTGTGTGTGTATCTAACTACGGTTTATGAAATTCACACCGGTTAATTTTATTAATCATGTGTTAATAGTATATCTAGCTTTATTTTTTGGTTACCGAATTTTGGTAAGCCATCCATTTTTACGACTAATCATAACTTCATTGATCAATAAATACATTGTTTCGATACAAATTCAAAAACATATACAGAATTACATCAACACAGTTATTACATACACATAGGTATGAGCCATATACTGAGAAAATACAGTAGAAGGGAGATTGACGATGCTTTCCGAAGAGTAGTCTTACTCGCTAACCGATCGTAATATCGGTTATTGTCCAACTTCATATTTGTTATTTCTCTGATGTAATTTATATGCAACATCTTTTGGCTGAACATTCTTTGAACAAAACACATTCTGAAACCTAATGTGTCGCAATGAAACTCTGAAAAAAGACACATTGATACCAATACTTCCGTATCAAGCTCTTTATGAAGAATCTTGTCTCTGAAACTTGTTTCCTTAATGAAATCAATATATACCATGGTGATTTTCTTGCCGGTCGTTGATAACGTAACAAATTCGAAAGGATTTGTGTTACTCTTCGAGTCCTGTAGTATCGTAAATGGATCAATCATTGTCATTTGCATTCCAACATAGGGCTTGCTACACACATGTATCCGTCTGTATTTAAAATGGAGTATTTGATATGTTTGTTAATATGAGATTCTTTTTTTCCATATTAGCAGCTCCATTTGATGTTTCAGATTCAATCTTTCTTATCGTGTAGTCTTATAAATGGATTACGCATGGTTATTTGCATCACAGCATAGGGCTTGCTAATCGCATTGAGAATGGAGTACACGATATATTTATATTAATGCTGGACTCTTTTTTCCATATGTGTAGCTGCATTTGATGTTTCAGATTATCTTTCTTGTCGTCTAGCCTCATAAATATTGTCCTTTGCGTCGCGGCTTAGGGCTTGCTACACATGTATAGATCTGCTTTCAAAATGGACTACATAATATGTTTTGTTAATACTAGAATCTTATCAGATTCATCCTTGTTGTCGTATTGTCTCATGGATAATTGATCGTTATTTGCATCGAGCCATAGGGTTGTTAAAATATAGTAACGTAATAGTCCCAGAAATATTATGAAACTCAAATGCATTGTCTGTTATGGCCTAGTTAGTATCGATATTTTATTACTTGTTTTATCTCTTGCCATTGCAAGCCCTAACACTTAAAGTTGATTACAGGCGCTTGATCAATGTATGAATTCACTTAACAATCTAGTCATACAGAGAATCTCTGCAAAAGACACTGCTACTACTACTCAGGTGATAGCTCGAGATAACAAGTTTTTTTTGGTTCAGTTCTTTAAAAGGTTTTACTTATATATATTCGAACATTAAGCGTTTCTTCAGACTGTTTCTTCGAGTGGCAAGAGGGATATAGGAGCAGTCGCGAGTATACGAGCTGCAAATATATATTGACACGACCTTCAGTCACATTGAAGGTAGGTAACTTATAAGCATTTTTCCTGAATCCTGAGATATATCGCTTCTTGTTATACTTTGATTCTTTCATTTTTGTTTTAGTTTGCCCTCTATTTTCTGGTTCCCTAGATTGTTCTGAAATAAGTAACATTCTTCTAAGTAATATTCTAGAAGATAATTTCTTTAAAAAAAAATAAAATTATGTCCTCACAATCGTGTGCTTCTATATTGAACTTGACAGGAGGAGTCAAGGCCCTAACTGACCGAAAGAAGCTGATTATGACTGTTGGCGAAGCTACAACATTAGCCGCCGGGGTTTACACAACGTGGTGCATTTCCTAACTACATATTTTGTTGGTCATTAAGAAACTATATAGATGTGATTTAGGAAGCATATTGTAGATTTCTTATATGGTTCTTTTATGATTACAGAGAGGGTGTTAAGGTTACATGGGGTTATATTAGCCGGATACTTGGACAGCCATCACTTATCCGAGAATCCTCCATGGGTAAAGCTTCCTTTTAATGTTGTGAGATCATACTTAAGACATTACAACTATTAAGTTTATGTTTTCAGTTGAACTTGTGCTTGTGTTTGTTGGTATACTTGAGTATGTATTGCTTGTTTATGGATGTTTATGTTTAAGTTGGAGAAAATTTAATTGTTTGTAATTATATGTTTATAAATTCTAAATATACTTTTGCAATTCTAATTGATTTTCAAATAATAATTCAAAACCAGAGTTCAAAATATAATTATATAATAAAAAATTTATAGCTCCAATTAATATTAAATATGACAATATATAAAAGTGTTCATAAGATATACAATAGCCATAAAGATTGGTCATTATAAATAATAATACAGCAACGACAAAAATGCTAGGATAAAGTATAATACAGCCCTAAAACATTGTCACCACAATATGTATTATTGCACGAATAATATGCTACATTAATCTATAAAATGGCAATAAACCAATGCTACTGAAAACTATATAATCTCATCAAAATCAGCGCTATCTTAGACAAATATATGATAACATGTCAAATTAATGCTATTGTATCTTGTGGTTCTAAGATAGCAGCGGCAAACATAGCGTTTATGGAAACACTATCATAGATATATGATAGCGTTTTCGTGGTGCTATCAATACCCATATTTCTTGTAGTGTACCCTTCTCTTCCTGTCCATAAATTCCCGTTCTTCCTTGACCGTGCGCCCATCCTTAAGCTGCAGATTCAGATCCACTCCTCTCTTGCTTCAATCCTTCTGTGGTTATACCACCATTTGACCAATCTACCACCATCTTACTCCACCATTTGTAGCTTGGTCTTGTCTCTGTGGTTGGTTATAACCGATCTCCGTTGCTTGGTTCATGGCCAGACTCCAATGGCCGCAACCTTCTCGAACACTATTCTTCTTCATCTCTCCAAGTCGTTTTCCAGAGTGGAAACCAACTTCCTGGTTGGTTCTCTTCATGCTCCTTGATGTCCTGAGATGGGATCCATCCGCTTCTCTTCCTTACACTACTAAGGATTGCCCGTCACACAACTCCTTGCCTTCTTGGACGTGGCTGAGATGATTGTCTCGTCCGTTCCTTTCATTAAGTCCACCCAACTTCATGGAGTTCTTCCTCTGTCCTGATCTCGGTAAATACTTATCTTAGGTCTTTCCTTCACTACGCGTAACTATGAGTTCAGACTGCCTTGATGTGAACTCCTCTCCATATACACCATTCCTTTTCTAACCATCTTCTTCATCTCCATTGGTGTCGTGGCTTGTTACGGCCGTCACTGTCACTTCTGCTTCACTTTCCTCGTGAAAGAATAATACCATTCCAACCTCATCACCCAATTTTAATGGTCGTTACTCCTTCCAACGTTCTTACTTCCTTCATGAGGTCTCAAACCATCACTTTCCCCAAAAATGATTACACACATCTCGGTCTGTGACCTTTTCTTGTCGACACTCTGCTTGGTCTTGATCAATCACTCTTTCCTTGCCAACTGATCTTTGGCTTCCACAAACTGTCTCAGACTGATCTCCCTGGCCTGTCACCTCCACAAAACCGTTCCTGGTCGATCTCTCAAATCTGATCTGCTGATTTGTTGCTTTCACAAAACTGTTTCTGGCCGATCTTCCAAATCTGATATGCCCCTTTCACAAAATCAATGCTAGACGATCCCCCTGATCTCCTGCTTCTCTCAACACCATCACTGATCCGTTCACGAGCCATGCCACCAACCGGTTACAAGGTTTCTTGGGTTTAGGTTCAGGTAACTTATTTTAGGTCCTAAAATATTACCGAACCTACACAATCCTACGGTTTTCAGAACTCTTTCCAGGAAAACCTACGGATTCTCACACCCAAGCCCAACTTAGGAAGTTCCCGACATGCAAAAATAATACTCACCTTATTATTTTCATGCATTCGGTCACACTTAACTTCCTAACACATCCCGGTTTCGTATTATAGTCCCCATTTAATATAAACCATACATCATGCAAAACATGCCAACACTCAATCACACACAAAATAGAGTTATCATCCATACATACCTGATACAGAATCTTAAAAGATCATGAAGGTTTAAAACCCTACACTCTAAGGATTTACCTCCCTTTGGCCGCGCTTTCCCGGTCCGTTCCATCTCCAACTTCCCGACAATCCGTATGAATAGATGGTTCCTTGGCTTACCTCCATTCAATCTGCATTTCTCCACTGCATCGAACAAAGGTAAGTCCTAAACCCAACCTACCCAACTATCGTCGGACATACCTTTTTCCTAATGTTGTGAGTGCGACCCATTTGACTCGATAAAACATTTGAAAACACGAGTTCCATGAGCATGATCATGAACCATGCTCTGATGCCACCATTTGTAACACCCAGACCCGATGACAATTTTTCTCGACCCAAACCAAATCTAACTCGACCTTTGTTCTCAAAATCCTCAAAAATTGTGATCCACATCCATTCCCAAAAATTTATCAACTCCGGGAAGGTCCTTATCCCGACTTTAACCCGACTTTCGGCCAAACTTGGATATCTTTCAATATGCGCAGTCTTTTCACATTCCGCTTCGACCAAAACTCTTAAAATGCCCTCTTCAGGTAACGCTGCAAGTTCCAGATCAATCTGGAAACTTTGGATTTTTGGCCGTTCTTCGTCCGTTCCCTCTCGGCCGGTCGTATCCCTCGTACGGCCGTCCTACTCCTTTGGGAGGGTTACTACAGATAGTCACTTTAAATAGTAGAGATAAAAGCATAGAAGAACACTTGGTTATCCGATCTGGCCAAAGGTAGTGTCCATTCATTCTCTTTTCTTATATTTTTTCAAAGGATATTCATATTGAAATTTTCTGGATTTTTGTGTTACATAATGCAATATTTTTTTATTTTAAAAAAAAACAAAAACAAAATAAACCAGAACACTAGCAAACCAGAATCCCAAATAGGCCCAGTTTGTCTTAACCTCCTAAACCAAATTGTCATAAAACCGCCAAACCGAAAACCCTAGAAACTAGACGAGGAAGCAGAAGTCACGCCGCCGTCGAAGCTAGGGATCCGAACCGAGCGAAGACCCAGAGCATAACCTAACCACCAGCGCCGAGAAGGACGAACCGGAGCCACCAAAAAATGACGACCTCCATGGACGCCAGAAGAGACGCGAAGATAACGGCGAGTGACAAATTTGAGCAAGGGAAGATCATGCCTAGGCTAAAGGGAAGATAAGAGAGATCCGTGTTGGAACTTTGTGCTGATTAATCACTATTAAACAACCTAGCAAGTTCATAGCCCGGATCTCGAGTTTACTATTCGCTTGAATCTAAAGGGTATCTCGTGTTTACCTCGAATACAGGCAGCGTAAATATGATCAGGAACACGAGATCAGGAGCGCCTCAAATGCTGCGCCTCTACTGGTATCCACACACACACAAACTGGAACGGACGGGATGCTAGTGCCGTTTAGAGATCGGATCTCTCAGAGGGTTTCAGTTTCTTTCTGGTGGCTGTGAATTGAGTCTCATGTCTGTAAAAGTCGACATATATCACATATATATAGACTTTTACTCGACCTAATTAACCGAGGATAAAACCGTAGTTAATTAAGTCATAAACCAAAATCTCTATTTTGGTTCGCGACTTGTGTCGATCGATACACATTCTGTGTCGATCGACACAACCTCAGAAACTTGTTATCGAATGCATATCATATATACATTCATTAGATCATTACACTAATGATCAACCCCATATTAAATATACAGTTTTCTTAGGTGTGTGACCCTGTAGGATCATATAATACCAGCAATGAGTTCTAAACTCATAGATCATAAGTGGCTTCTAGCAAAGCGTTATGATTACCCAGTATCATACGAATGTCTAATTTCGACAACACAACTATCTCTAGAGTGATTACAAGTGTGATTTCAGGACATTCCCAACAATCTCCCACTTGTACTGGAATCATCTATTCCCATAATCCCTTCATCTCCATATATCTATCTGGCATAAGGCAAGATCCGTGTCATCCTTATTAAGCCAAAATCATGTTCATCGAACTCCGATTTATACTGACAAGACAAACGACTGACAATCACCTCGTTTGAGTGTGGCCACACATTTCTCAGTATCAAATCTTCGATGGGCCCTGAGATATTTATCTCCTGTTATATAGGAGGGACAAATCCCATCTTGTTCCATTCCTGTTCCTTCACACATTTCATGATACGCCCAATCAATGCCTTTATAGTCACCAGTTACGGCTGACGTTTGACAAGGTTAAAGCGGACCAATTCACATGTAAGAAAACATGATGAACTCAGGTCTAAGGACTATACTCTATAGTCGTAATGAAAACTCTCATGACACTTATATAACTATCTCGTAGAGTTCTCATCAGTGGGTCATGTCCGATCCTGTGTTCTCCAACACATATCTATGTGATTGAATTTAATACTCTTATTAATGACTCCATGAAACTTAGTCATCAGTCACCTCACATACGAGTCTCACGCGGTTGTTAATGTCCCACTTTAACAACCTTGACTAGGGACCAACATAATTTATGTCATTTATCACTTATAGGGTTTCATGATCAAGTCACATACTTGATGACCTATAAAATGTCATAAATTACTTTGGGACTATTATTTAATAACATAATTAAATAATACTGATGTCAGAATTCATTAACATAATCAAATTATGTTTTCATGAACATCATATCATAACTACAATCAATAACAACAACTCCCACTAAAATTAAGATCACATCTTAAGACATCTAATGCCTGTAGCAGTTGTTTGAACCTCATTCGCTCTTGCTCAGCGTGTGTCTAAGGACACTGCGTCTTGCCAAGAGTAATGCCAAGTGTCATTGACATGAAGCCCTTCTTGGAATCATGCATACTGGACCTGTGCAAGACCTTATCAATATAAGCATCTTGACACAATCCAATTAGCTTGTCCAATCTATATCTATAGATTCTTATTCCAAGAATATTTGCGGTTTCTCCCATATTTTTCATCGAAAAACAACTTTCGAGTCAAGTATTAACAGACTGAAACAATGGAATTTCATTTCCGAGAAGCAGTATGTTATCAATATACAATACTAGAAATGCAACTGCGCTCCCACTAGTCATCTTGAAAACACATGGTTCCTCTTCGTTCCTGATGAAGTCAAACCTTTTGACTGCTTCATCAAAACGAAGATTCCAACTCCGAGATGCTTGCTTCTTCAAAATTCGCAGGCCCGTCACTTTCAATGATCAACAGATCATGGCAATTGGTTACGAGAAATCCACATTTCTCGGGTTCGTGACGGATCCTTTCGGATCTGCGAGCTTCAGGTTTGTGTAAAAGTCGCGCATATATCTCATATATAGACTTTTACCACGACCTAATCAACCAAGATTTAAATCGTAGTTAATTAAGTCATAAACCAAAATCAATATTTTGGTTCGCGATCTGTGTCGATCGATACACCTTTGTGTCGATCGACACTTCCTCAGAAACTCGCCATTTGAATGTATATCAAATATACATTCACCAGATCCTTTGCAAACTTCAGGCACCACAAGGTTCTACAACTCTTTGTAGATCCAACTGTTGTTCTTCCTCATCAGGTTGAGCAGTCTCCTGTGATTCTCGAATTTCATCGAGTTGTACTTTTACTCCAACTGTTCTTCCTGGAAAGAAAGTCTTTCTCAAGAAAACATAGTTCCGAGCAACAAACAATTTGTTCTCGGACCGGTTGAAAAAGTAACATGCCTCGGTCTCGTTAGGATAACCAACGAAGTAGCACTTATCGGATTTGGATGTGAGCTTATCAGAGATTAAACTTTTTATATAAGCCTCACCACCCCAAATCTTCATGAAAGACAAATTAGGAACATTTCCAGTCCACATCTCATGCAGTTTCTTTGCAACTAATTTTATGGAACCCTATTTAGTGCAAACGCAGATGTTTCTAGAGCGTATTCTTAGAAGGATAATGGAAGATCTAAGTGACTCATCATTGATCGAACCATATCTAATAAAGTCCGATTCAGGAGGAGTGAGTTGTGAAACAATTCCACAATCTCTCAGATGGTCACTAAATTCTTGACTTAAGTATTCACCTCCATGATCTCATCGTAGAGCTTTAATACCTTTTGCCAAGTTGATTTTGTACTTCATTCTGGAACTCTTTGAACTTTTTCAAAAGATTCTGACTTACGTCTCATTAATTAGACATAACCGTACCTACCGAAAATATCAGTAAAGGTAATGAAGTACTGAAAGTTTCCTGTAGCATTAGAGCTTATCGGGCCATACACATCCGTATGTACAAAGCCCAATAAGCCTCTGGCCCTTTCATTTTATTCGTTCGCAACCTGTGTCGATCGATACACATCTTGTGTCGATCGACACTACCCTTGTTGAAAGGGGCCTTTGTCGTTTTACCCAATAAACAAGGTTCGCTTTTCTCATACGATTCATAATCAAATGAGCCCAAAAGTCCATCGCTATGGTGCTTCTGAATCCGTTCTCATTCATGTGGCCCAAACGACAATGCCAGGGAAAAGCTTGATTCATATCATTTGATTTGAATCTCTTGGTACTAATGTTATAGTTAGGCATGTTTTGATTTAGAACATAAGGTCCATTCTCTAATGGACTGCTACTACAAAACATATCATTGTAATCAAATGAATAACACTTATTCTTAATTTGAAAACTGATATCCTTCCATATCCAAACAAGGAATAGAAATAATATTTCTGCTTATAGCAGGTACATAGTAGTAGTTCTTAAGTTCAAAAACCAAGCCAGAAGATGAAGACAAATAAAATGTTCCTACAGCTAATGCAGCAACTCTTGCTCCATTTCCACCGCGTAGGTCCACTTGTCCTTTCTCTTTAGTCCTACTGTTGCTCAGGCCCTGCATATTTTCACAAAATATGAGTACCACAGCCGGTATCCTATACCCAATAAGTAGAATCATAAGAAGTAGCATTTACTTCTATAACATAAATACCTGAAGAAGAAGTCTCGTACGTCTTCTTCAGCTTCTCATAATCTTCCAGGAATTTATTGCAGTTTCTTTTCAAATGCCCATAACCATTACAATAATGGCACTTATCATCTTTAGAAGGACCAGGCTTAACCTTAGGAGCATGGTTAGACTCGCTTGGATTCACAATCGAGCTCGTCTTGCCATCACCTTTGGTCTTACCAAGTTTCTTAAACTTTTTACCCTTTTGTACCATAAGGACATTTGGGGTGTCCTTCTTGATGTTAGGTTCAGCAGTCTTGAGCATCCCATGCAACTCAGTCAAAGTCTTTGTCAAGTTGTTCATGTTATAGTTCCAAACAAATTGATCATAGCTTGACGGCAGTGACTGCAGAATGATGTCAGTAGCCAACTCTTGGCTAATGGGACAATCCAGTTTCCCCAGGTTATCAATATAACCCATCATCTTAATGACATGAGGACTAAATAGTTCGTCCTTTGGTAGCTGGCACTCAATTAGAGACTTAACCGTCTGGTATCTCTGAGTTCGTGCCTGCTCCTGAAACATACCTTTCAGGCCAGTGATCATCTCTATTGGCGACTCCACGTGCTCATATTGCTTCTGCAAGTCCGAGTTCATGGTAGCCAACATGAGACAACACACATCGACCACATCATTAGAATGCTTATCGCAAGCATCCTTATCTGACTGCCAGGCATTGGCTCGGTACTTCTTGGGGAGAACTTTCTCAAGGATATAGTCCTTCTTCTCCTGTTTGAGAACAATTCTCAAGTTCCAGTACCATTCAAGAAAGTTGGATCCATTTAACTTGTCCTTCTCAAGGACGGATCGCAGGGAGAAATTGTTATGATGGTTTGTGCTAGACATAGCTGAAAACAAGAGAGGTTTAGTTATGATGTTCAAGAAATGAGAAATCTTAACTATTAAGAAGACTCGCATTATATTCAAGACAATGTTTCCTCAAATGAATATATGATCCAAGACCCATACTTCACTGAAATTTGAGTGAGCCACTGGCTATCACCCATATTTTAGCTATCTAGGTAAGCAACAACTTTGCTTGTTATATCCAATATAACTCTTGGTTGTGGATTTGACATCTCATGTCAAATCCACCTGATGCCTCTGAGCCCAAAACGATTTTGATGGCCCAGTCAAGTAAACCAATCTCTTAAGTCATGTAATTGATGATGTCTTGCACTGCAAAAACATCAACACGATTACCTATTGCCTTACTCATGTAATTGTGGACACCTCGCACTGCAAGTCTATCGCACAATAAAAAGAGTCTTGACAGTTGACAAGATTGGAAAGACATCAAGGATTACTTGATATTTTAATTGAGTTACAGAACTTTTAATCCAATATACACATCATATATGTATCTTAGAAGGATTGTAATTTATTAAAACAACTAATTTACTTAGTTTTAAATTATTCTAAGAAATGGGTTAAGTCTTTGGTTCGGTTTATGCGATTTCTGGTTCAATAACCAAAATCCCGAGTAGTGTGTCGACCGACACAACTCCATGTGTCGATCGATACTACCAAACCAAAACCATTGCGATAACCGGTCAATCAAATTGAACCGGTTCGATAACCGGTTAGTGTCGATCGACACAACAATTTTATCGATCGACATCAACCCGATTCAATCAAACCGCAATTAACGCGTCAAAACCGGTTTAAACCAATTGCGATAACCGGTCCAATCCAATTGAACCGATTCATCCAATTGAACCGATTTAGCCAATTTTAACCAAGCGCGATAACCGGTCCAATCCAATTGAACCGATTAAACCATTCGCAAGGTCCGTGTCGACCGACACAACATTTGTGTCGATCGCCGCGTTAGGGCATCAGGAACTTCGACCTTTAAGATCGAAACCTAAAATTTAATTAGGGTTTTTCACGGCGTGTCGATCGACACCGGATTGGTGTCGATCGACACAGTGTGAAACCCTTGAATCGTTTTTCCTAAAATCGATTCTAGCATGCCTTTCAATTCATCTTATGAATCCGATTTTAACCATTAAAATACTTAAACATGCATCTAGATTCAAGAACAGAAACCCTAAGGCTCTGATACCACTGTTGGAACTTTGTGCTGATTAATCACTATTAAACAACCTAGCAAGTTTATTGCCCGGATCTCGAGTTTACTATTCGCTTGAATCTAAAGGGTATCTCGTGTTTACCTCGAATACAGGCAGCGGAAATATGATCAGGAACACGAGATCAGGAGCGCCTCAAATGATGCGCCTCTACTAGTATCCACACGCACACAAACTGGAACGGACGGGATGCTAGTGCCGTTTAGAGATCGGATGTCTCAGAGGGTTTCAGTTTCTTTCTGGTGGCTGTGAATTGAGTCTCATGTCTGTAAAAGTCGACATATATCACATATATATAGACTTTTACTCGACCTAATTAACCGAGGATCATACCGCAGTTAATTAAGTCATAAACCAAAATCTCTATTTTGGTTCGCGACCTGTGTCGATCGATACACATTCTGTGTCGATCGACACAACCTCAGAAACTTGTTATCGAATGCATATCATATATACATTCATTAGATCATTACACTAATGATCAACCCCATATTAAATATCCAGTTTGCTTAGGTGTGGTGACCCTGTAGGATCATATAATACTAGCAATGAGTTCTAAACTCATAGATCATAAGTGGCTTCTAGCAAAGCGTTATGATTACTGAGTATCATACGAATGTCTAATCTCGACAACACAACTATCTCTAGAGTGATTACAAGTGTGATTTCAGGACATTCCCAACAATCCGCACCGCCACAACGCCATTTTCAATTCACCATGGGTGCCTAAGCAAGCGGACAGTGGGTACCCTAGACCAACCTCGGTATCGGTCCACAATCCACCGGCCAGAAGCTCCCTTCTTCTCCACCGCAGCCCTCAAGCGGTTAGGCGGTTAGGTAAAGGAGAAAACAAACCAACAGAACTAGACCCAGAAGAACCACCACCCCACAAACCCAACGTCACTCCACGATACAACCAAAAAACCGCTGCCGACAAAACCAGCTTAAACCTAACACGGCAAGAGCATGAGCAAGAAACCAACTGGATATGGCACTTGAGGACGCAACAAACTCGGATCTGGTCCTCAACAGAACTGGAGTGGCGGGGTAGCACCACCACCAGAGTGTTATACCCCGATCTCGGAAAGCGACAAAAATAATATAATTAAATTTAATGATATTTTATTTCTAACAAAATGAATTATCTTTCTAAGAAATTTATTAGAATTATTTTTGGAAATTCTTAGGAATTTTCATAAATAACCGGTTTTACTGAGAACCCGATTAAATGATCGGGTGAGTCGGAAAACTCTCTAAAGTCCACCAAAAATTATGAAATTTCGACCAATGCTCTATTAAGTTATGTATGAGATATGATTAAAAGGATTTATCCATATTTGATCCCAAGATTAAGTTATAAGTTTTTGACCATTAAGGGGTAATTAATGACTAAAAATTCAAAATAAAATCATGAAGGCTTGGGCTTGGATCAAGATGGTTTGGGCTGAGAAATGAAGTTTGTTTTACATAATTCAAGCCCAAGAAAGAGAATGGGCCACGAAATCTTGCTAGAAGAAAGAAGACCCATTATTTGTAATGTTGGATACATAGAATCAATGTTGTGGTGGCAACCATCCAAGAGGCTTCTAGAAAGAAGCAACAAGTGTAAGGTAAGAGATGAAATGCAATGTTTTTGGCTGGTTTTTTGTGTAAAATCGTAGAGGAAGATGGAGAGGGGAGGTGAGACAAATGGAGGGTGGAGATCACTTCACTTTCACTATAAAAGGAGGCTTTCCCCACCCATTATTCTTCACACCAAAAACTCAAAGGAGTAAAGAATAGAGAAATAAGAAGAAGAAGAAGAAGAAGAAGAAGAAGAAGGGGAGAGAGAGAGAGGGAGGGAGAGAGAGAGAGAGAGAGAGAGAGAGAGAGAGAGAGAGAGAGAGAGAGGAGAGAGAGAGAGAGAGGAGAGAGAGAGAGAGAGAGAGAGAGAGAGAGAGAGAGAGAGAGAGAGAGAGAGAGAGAGTTGGGATGGTGACGGAGGAGCGGAGAAATATTTCCTAAGCGGAGATTTTCGACGTTCACGTCCCCATGTACCAACCTTCTCTTCTGTTGTAGAGCGGCTTATAGTAAGGTCCGTTCTGGAGGTTTTTATAGTGAAGCCATCAATTACCGTGGTCAACCGCAAAAAAATTATTGGTGAGTTGGGGTTAATTCTTTGGCTATCATATTAGTACGCAGGTTCCTGACACAGAGTTATGATCCGTTAGGATGACTATGACTAGTGTCGGTCTGATATAGTTACTAGGGATATTATTGTTATGATTATACTTGGTTTGCTTGATTGGTTGATATTGATGTTATGGATATTGTTGTTTATGTTATAACGTACTTTTGATTGATAACCGAGTAATGAACGAATGACTAAAATATAGAACATTATTAAGTAATGAGATAATAATGAAATGTTGATTGGTATATGAATAATTGATTGATGATTTGTTGTGTGATATGATTGTTGTGATGTGATATGTTTAACAGTTTGATTGATGTGTTATTGACATGGTATTATAGTGGGCTTATCGACTTCCCTACCCGATGGATCCTCGGGAGCTTACCGGTCAGTTCACGTATCGGGTCATGGTTCTGGCAGGTGTTAACCTACTGGGTGACGCCGGTAGGTGTGTAGTCCGGAGAATACGGGGTCATGTTCTAGGGCCGCACTGCATGGAAGCTTTGGCTATCTAGGGGTAGCCCGAGTCGCCACGTATCGATGGACGGAGAACGGTGTCTTACTTGTAGTACTCCGTGTTTATGAGTAAGAGTCGAAGGAATTACTACTAAGGGCCTATATGGTGACGTGATAAGTATTCCGAGGGAATGACGATATTGTCGGGGCCCGTAGTATGCATATAGTTTAATGGTTATAAGTGCTTCAGCTATTTATTATTGCTTGTATAACTTTCCGTCATTGCATGTGTTTGGGTTTTGGTTGGGTAGACGGAAAGTTAATTTGTTAGTTGGGAATCTCAACTCACTGGGTCAATAATAGATCGCTCACACCCCTCTCCTTTTCATCTTTTTCAGGTAACCCGTAGGAGTAGCGGATCGCAGGACGTTATGCCAAACGGTATAGTGTCGGCGTCTCTTTCGCAATGAAAGTTTCAAAGTAATGTTTGTATTAATATTTAAATAAATGTTGTCTATTGTCCTATTTTGTATTTCTGCACTTTTCGTAATATTAAAATAAATGATGTTTTTATATTCGTAAAGCATGTTGTTTATATTAGATTAGTCCGGTCTAATATAACTACCAAATTTTATTACGGTTGCAAAGTCTTAATCAAAATATGGGAAACATGTAATTAAATAACTCGGTTCGGTTTGATGACGAAAGTGGTTAAGCCGAGCCGATTTAATCAAACACGGTAAAAATGTGACGCCTCTGGTTTCGACTAAGGAAAACCGGTGATCATGTTCTTGTTTGATTGTTGGTCATCGTTTGACTAAGGTCAAAGCAGAACAGGGGCGTTACACAGAGAGCTACCGCCGAGCCATTATAGCAAACCAGAGACTGAGCCCGACCACCATTCCAACCACATAAGAAGCCAAACCGCAGAAAAACGAAGCACATTCTCTTTTCTTAGTTATTCCATAGTGGAGAAAAGCGGAATACCTAGGAGAATAGGACTGTCCCACACCAAGAAAATGGTATAAGACCATCTCTAATGGGACTCCATTTCCCACTCCAAAATGGAGTTTGGAGTAAAATCTTCTCCAATGGGACTCCATTTTCCACTCCAAAATGGAGTAAAAAATGGGATTACTCCAAATATGGAGTAATCTCATTTTTGTTTGTTCATGACTCCATTTTTTACTCCAAAATGGAGTATGGTTGGAATAAAACTCAACTCCATTTTGAAGTCGACTCTATTTTAGAGTAAAAAATGGAGTAGCTCATTGGAGATGCCCTAAGAGATTAAAGAGAATCCAATAATCCCACAAAAGAAAGTGGAATCTTCGTTGCAAATTTTAACGGATAAGAATATTAGCGTTTTCTTCTTTAGTTTAAGTAACCTTAAGCATATCTCATTTCTATTTTGCATTTATTTGAAAGAAAATAATTTTATTTAAAATTTCTAAAACTAATTATGAATATATTTTAATTAGATATATATCTTTGGAAAATAACCCTCCAAAGGAAAGTAAGAATGTATATATATATGAACTGTACAAAGTTTTTAATTTTGATTTATTTTCTAATTATGTGAATTCTCGAATTTACTACTTATCTTTTATTTATTTTGTCAACAAAATTAAAGGATAAAAAGAGATAAAAAAACAAATTTCTAAATGGTATCTTTTGCCCCCTGGAAATTAAACATCATGTATTTACCAGTGTCATATTTACTGTTTTGGAAAAAAGTTCTTTAGTTTTGTGTTATTCAAAAGTACATAAAATTATAAATGTACATTACCTCTTATCACTTTCATTTTACAAAATATAACCTCAAAATTAAATCTCACGGAAACATTAAAAAAGACGAAAATGACTTTTAAGTCCGACATGTATGATCCCAGCTTTCAATCTGAACCATGACGACAAATTGCAGTAGATCCCAAACTTTGCTATGTAATGCAAAAAAAAAAAAAACAGTAAAATCGATTCCTCCATTTCTTTGTTACATATTCCATGAAATAATGTGATTTGTGATTGGTTGTAATATATTATAGGTTACAAATACGCCATTTGATGATGGTATATATTGTATATGTTATCACATAATGAATCACTTTTTATTCAAAACCATAAGAGGTATTATGTGTTATTTTAATCAAAAGTATCAACTGAATCCTGAAAAAAAATCGATGATATTCAAATGATACTTTTGAATATAATAATACAGAATATCACTTATGATTTTCAAATCAAATGATAATATTGATTCAATATGTTGTAACCTATACAATATATATCATCATCAAATGGCGGTTCTATAACATAAATTATATATTACACCCAATCGCAAATCACATTATTTCACGGAATATGTAAACAAAAAGGCGGAGGAATCGATGAACTGTAATACTTTTGCATCACATAGAGAAGTTTGAGACCTAACACTGCAAGAAAACACTCGCAACGAAATTTAGCGATGATTTGCGGTCGTCCCTAATTAACAACGTAGCAATGTCGTAAACGATGATAATGCAATTCTTCATTAGTTCGAGCTTAACTACGACGAAACTATTTCATCACAAAATTGTAATAAATAGCAGCGATTTTACGACAAAAACTTATGGACGTTAACTATCGTCATTAGTTCGTCTCTATATGAACAACGATTTAGCGATGAAATGATTTCGAAGTAAATTACGAAGACTTAATGACGAAAAATACGTGGTTATTTAGTAGATCGCCACATTTTTAATAAGGTATATCGGTTTGTCGTAATATAGATGGAAAATAGCCGTTAAGTTTAAATTTGTCTTGTATGTAATTCGTTGTTAATTGGTAATTAAAAGTTTTCGCTAATTTGTTGGTAACCTGAGAAGAATTTCTATAAATACTCCATAGTTCATAAAAAAATTCATAACTCAAATCCCCCCCCCCCAAATTCTTTTAATTTTTTTTTTACAAAATAAATGTCTATATACGAATTACGGAGTTGGATGTATTGACATAAGAATGTGGAAGGAGCGCTGACAAAAGAGTTTCAAGACAGGGTCACAATATTCATGTATCAAGCAGGCGAGACATTGACAACCATGGAAAGCGGTAAGATGTTTTGTCCTTGTCTGAAATGCATGAATAGGAAATATGTTCCTGTTTAGACAGTTTGGCGTCATTTATTGAATATAAGATTTACACCGCATTATTATATATGGTATCAACACAGAGAAGGTTATAGTAGTAATGGACATGATGCATGAAAATGAAATGCATGTTAATCATGATCAATTTGGTTATCACAGAAAGCGTAATTATCATGAGCATCATAGGTTGCATGAAATGATTACAGATTCATTTCATGAAACAATAAGTGATGATCAAAATGATGTTGAAGAACCCAAATTAGATGTCATACAATTTTATGATATGCTAAACGCAGCAAAACATCCTCTCTACGATGGATGTAGAGAAGGGTTATCAAAATTATCGTTGGAAACTAGGATGATGACCATTAAAACTGATCATAACTTAGTTGAGGTTTGCATTGATGACTGGGTGGATCTCTTTAAAGAGTATCTACCGGGTGATAATTTTGCTGCCGAAACCTATTATAAGATTTAAAAATTACTTTCTAGTCATGGTTTGCCTTTTGAGATAATTAATGTTTGTGTTGACAACTGCATGATTTTTTTGGAAATATGTTGGTTTAACTGCCACCGCCGATTTCCTAACAACCATCCATAAAAAGAAACAAAAAATTATTTAGAAAAAAAATTTGTATGTGCCACCACCCGTTTGCCTATGTGTAGAATATCTTCATCCCCAACAACCATTTCATCCTGGCATTGGAAGCCGACATCGGCATCACCGATCTCCACTCCGAAAATATACGACTCGAGTGGGTGTGAGTACAGTTTAAGGTGGCTGTCATCCCTGGATTCTATGAAAACTGTTGGATCAAAGTATTCCCTAACACTTCAAGAATGCATGAGCACACCTACTGATTATTTCGTAACTATCTTGAATGATCCATATCAAATTCTCAGTTGTCACATATTTACAATGAGAAAATTTTGTAACTATACATTCCTCTCAAACAAGCAATAGAAAATTTGAGGCAATGTTTCTTTGCTTTTGTTTTGAATTTTCACACAATTTGACGTAGCAATTTTCAATAAATTCTCATAGTTACGACTTTTGCTACTTATACAATCGTAATAATAGCTGCGGCATTTCACACAATTTGACGTAGCAAATTGCAACAAATTCTCTTAGTTATTGAGTATCAAATTTTATTAACGTAGAGAGAAAGAGATGAAAAATAAACTTGAATCTCATTAATTAATTGAGTCAATTGTACATTGTTTTTTATATACAAGTATATATGTACACGTATAAGCTGATTGTACAAGCAGTAAAATACTGTATTTACATCTAATACGCCCCCGCAAGCCTCTGAAACTGAATCCGTAGATGGAGAGAAGAGGCTTGAGATTGACATAGGTTTGAGAAGTGAATGAAATGGTCCTGGATGTGAGGCCTTAGTCAAGATATTAGCATGTTGATTGTTGCTAGTAACATGAATAAGCCTTAGAAAACCTGTCTTGACTTGATCCCAAACCGTATGGGAGTCGATTTCAATGTGCTTCGTCTTCTCGTGGAAGACCGTATTTGTTGCAATATGAATGGTAGACTTGTTATCACAGAAACGTTTTGCACCATTACAAGTCTGTACCTTCAAATCTGTAAGCAGCTGTTGAAGCCAGAGAAGTTCACAAGTAGCAAGTTTCATGCTTCTATATTCAGCCTCAGTGCTACTTTTACTGACCGTGTACTGCTTCTTAGACTTCCAACTAATCAAAGAATTGCCAAGATATACACAGAAACCAATAACTGATCTCTGAGTATCTGTACAAGTAGCCCAATCCACATCAACAAAGGCATTTAAGCAAGTATCAGAATTTGCTGCGTAAAAAATTTCTTGACCCGGATTAGACTTAATGTAACGAATGATACGTTGAGCTGCCTGCAAATGTATGTCAGTAGGAGCAGACAATAACTGTCTCAGACGATGAACAGAAAATGTAATATATGGCCGAGTTATTTTCAAGTAAAGAAGGCGACCAATCAACTCTCTATATGGTCTTGCATCAGGAAGATGAGTTCATGTATCCTTGCTGAAAAAAATCTTCGGATCCATAAGGACTACAGATGGCTTACAAGCTAGAAGCCATGTATCAACAAGAAGATCTAGAGCATATTTCCTTTGAGAAACAACAATTCCCTTACATTGCGAGCTATTTCAAGTCCTAAAAAGAATTGTGCAGGTCCTAAGTATTTGATCTTAAAGGCTTGACGTAAAACAGTCTTGAGAGTGTGAATAGCAGTATCATCATTACTGGTTATGAGGATGTCATCCACATAAACCAAAAGAGCAATGAATGAAGATCCACTAAGCTTGACAAACAATGAATTATCACCTGGTGATTGATGAATACCATTCTTCACAAGGACTGATGAAAAATAATGGTACCATTGTCGAGATGCCTGCTTTAATCCATATATGGATTTCTGCAGACGACAAACTGGATTTGGAGGAAGAACTTCATCTGGACCTGGAGTATAACCGTGAGGAAGGCACATGAAGATCTCTTCATCCAAAGAACTATGCAGAAATGCATTTGTAACATCCATCTGACATAAATTCTATCCATGATTAGAATCAAGAGCTAACAACAATTTCACACTAGCCATCTTCGCGAGAGAGAAGAAAGTATCTGTAAAATCAATTCATTCATGTTGTGTAAAACCATGTGCAACCAATCGTGTCTTATAACGCTCAACATAGCCATCAAACATGTATTTTATTGTAAAAACCCATATATACCCAACAACATTCTTTCCAAGAGGAAGATATTCAACTGTCCATGTTTTATTTGTCTCCATAGCATGAAACTCCACATTCATCGCTTCAGTCCAAACTTTTGAAGTTATGGCCTCTCGAAAGTGTTTAGGTTATGTCTCATGAGAAAAGGATAGAACAACATATTGGAACAAAGTAGTGAGTTTTGAGTAGGAAATGACAGATGAAATCGGATAAAGGGATTTAGAAGTTGGTAAAGGTTGAGAAATTTGAGTAAGAGAACAATGGCAATCAGATAAGTAACTAGGAGCTTTACCAGTACGTTTTGGCATGACCTTGGGAAGTACCATATGTTCTGTTTCTTGAGAAACAGCCTCTTGAGATATCGATGGAACACTAGAGCGTGATTGTGTGGAATTAGATGATGATGCATGATTCGAACTAGATGATAATGCATATGATTGTTCAACACATGATGGAATGTTCATAAGATCAAGGACTACAGGTATAGGCAATCTTTGAGAAAATATCATTAGCATGAGATAAAGAAATATCATTTTTGAAAGGGAAAACAGTTTCATGGAACACCACATTCAAATGGAAATATCATGTGTATCTAAGTCAAGAACTTTATAACCCTTAAATCTTGAAGGATATCCAATCAAAGCACAAGGCCTAGCTCTAGGAGTGAATTTTTTTTATCCTTTTGCAGAGTAGAAACATAACAAAGACAACCAAAAGATTTCATGAATGAATATGCAGGTTGTTTCTTCACAAGAACTTCATAACAAAGACAACATCTTCATGCTTATGTTATGGAGTTATTATGTTTTAGTTAGGGGCTAATTGGTAGAGTTTGTAGACGCTTTACAAAGCTCTTCAATATTTCTACAGCCTTAAAATCAACTAATCATGTTTTATAGTGTTTTTAAAGCTACATCTCAATAAAATAATTTTTCTCTATATTTTGGTTTTAGAAAACCAAAATCCTAGAGCACCTAAATTAGTGCTTTTATTTCACTTTCGTATTCCATCTTTTCTTCTTTATCTTTCTTTCCTTTTTTCGGTAAATTTTTGTATTGTAAAGTATATTGTAAAGTGTATATATAAGATTACTAGTGATGTCAAAAAAAGATTATTAGTATTATTTATCCGCACTATATACGGATACAAGTTTTTTAGTATTAATATTTAAAATTTTCATATAAGTTTTATATTAAAAATAATTTATTTTATATTTTTCAAATTTAATATTAATAATAATTATAAAATTCATGATATACAATTGTTTATCTATAATAAATATATAATAATATCTTAAAATTCATGATAATCAAATAGCAAATATATTATGGAGATTATCTGATATTTTAAATTTTTTATTACCGAAATTATATATATCTACTAAATATAATAAAAATAATTATTTAAATTAATATAATAAATAAAAATTAAATTTAAAATAAGCTTAACATTGTAAAACCATAATTTCATTTAAGTAACTTAGTAATCAACCATTTTGATAGTGAATAAAAGTACAAAATTACTTCCCAATTAATATAAAGAATGAATATTTAAAATTTTCATCTAAGATTTATATTAAAAAAATAATTTATCTTATATTTTCTCAAATTTAATATGAATGATAATTATCAAATTCATGATATAAAATTGTTTTATCTATAAAAAATATAGATAATAATATTTCAAAATAAATAGAAACAATATTATAGAGATTATCTGATATTTTAATTTTTTTATTACTGAGATTATGCATATGTACTAAATATAATATGAAAACAATTATTTAAATCAATATAGTAAATAAAAATTAAAATTAAAATAAATTTAAAATAATAAAAAACCTAATTTTACTAAGGACAACTAAGTAATAAACCATGTTGAGAGTGGATAAAATCCTAAAAACACTTCCCAATTAATATAATATAAAATAATTATTATCTTTTTTTTCAGCTATGCTTTTAATCTATGTAGTCAATACTGGTCCATATTATTATCATATTAATTGAATAAGGCTTAATATAATCAAATGGATATCTATTAATATCATATATATTAAATTATTAAAATAACATTTTTGTCAAAATATAATCTTATATGATATATCATATATTATAACATGGTAATATATACAAATATATATTTGATATTTGATTAAAATATTATAATTTATAAATTATATTTATTTTTTCACTTAAGTTTAGAATGATTTATTGAAGTTTTAATTAAAAAAATATTATGAAAATTATATTTATAATATTATATGCTTATATCATATATATATATATATATATATTAAAATTATTTACATACTAAAAAAATTACATTTTTACAAAATATAATCTTCACACAATTGAACCAATCAAATTTTTATTTAGAAAAATCACAACCAAGCCGGCGCAAACTATTCGAACCGTTGATGCTAGCTCACTACCACTTGCTCGCTGCACCACCGTGCCACTCGAATAGGTGTTAAAATTTGATTGGTTTATAATTTATACCAAAAGCCCTTAAAAAAAAAATCACAACCAAAAACTCAACATCCAAAGTTTATACATCCAAAATAAGCTAAAGTTACAGCTGTTAGCCTGTTACCAATCATGCATTTAATACGTATACCTAAGATGTTTATTAAAATTAATGTTTAATATTTTATCTACTTTGGAATTTTTTTTTTTTTTGGTCAAAGATCTACTTTGGTTTTTTTTTTTTTTCACTGAAAGGTTTTTCATTTCATTATCATGGTCGAATACATTTTTGGAATACGAAATTACAAGACTAAAGCCGGCTATCACAACCTGATACCGGAGCCAAGAGCTGGCGGACTAAACAGATGTCCCCGGAGACAGAATATGAACAAAACTAAAGACTGAGACTAAACGCAGCATAGGGTCAGTAGGCGGAACCTGCTAACAACAAACAGAAAAGAGGCGAAAGCCAGATCAAAACCAAGTAGACATGACATCGAAGAAGTAGAGCGCACCAAACACCGAGAGAGAGAGGAGCGTAGCATCTGAAGTCGAGAATTATTGAGGCTGCCCACCGACACTCATTATATTGCTCCACAATAGGAGCCACGAGTAGGCCGTATGCAGACCGAGCCTAGGAAGACGAAGGACCAAACTGTTTACCATTCGCCACCAACCGACTAGATGAGGAAAGGCCGAAGCCACAATTCCTTAAAGCTGGGCCGGAGAACCCTTGCCAACAGTAAAAGACCAAAGGCAAAAAAATAGGAAGAGAAACCGCAGGAACTAAACCGTCGCAGCCAACAGGAAGAAAAAGCACACTCTCTCCATGGTTATGTTACCAAAAGACGCAACTTATTTTGTAACTTACCCGAGTCACTTTAATTGGTGTTATTTCAAAGGTCAGTATTGGTTTTTAACATTTCGCCAACCATTACAACAGTAATAGTTTCCAACTACTATCAAAATTTAAGGGACCGAATAAGCAATAAAAAAGTTTGTATCCGTATTTTCCTACTTTTTCTATTAAAGTAGAAAAAAATAAATCAGCCCAAAAAGTTTGTTTCAGGTAAAAACAAAAGGGACACGAATTGAAAAAAGACACGTATTCCATATTGTTTGTCCCATACTTTTTGTAGTTTATCAGTCTCTTTACCCTAAGGTCCAAAAACCAGAGTGTGAGAGTACTATAAATGAGAAGAAACCCTAAATACTTTCTACCCTAGAAATCTGAAACCTCACAGAAAATTTGTATAATCGTTTGAATCATGGTCTTCCCACAGACTACTGTCCCTCAATGTCCCCGTGCGAACTTCTCAACCATCCTCAAATTTCATTCACATTTTCCAGATCTGAGTTTTCTATATATGATAATTTCTCACTGATTTTTCTAAACTTTTTTTTTTATGATGGAGCAGATGGGTTTTACGCCATTAACAACCAGTTTTTGGTTAATGGACCGAAAGGGTTCACAGAGTTCAAAACGATGGAGAACGGTGACATGTTTGTGAGGATTGACCTTCCCGGCGTTCCAAAAGACGGCGTCGAGGTTCTCCTAATGCAAAATCCGGATATAACTGTGACTATCCATGCCAAGGAGCCAAAGGACCACAAAGACGACGATTCTAACCGGGAATACCTCGCCATGACCGGATTCGTCTGCGGATGCTGCAAGTTCTCCGGCTTCACCTCCGACATGTCCGACGGTGTTCTCAGGCTTCTACTCTCCAAGACTAGCACCACTCCACAACCCTCTTCCTGCATCAGTACCTTTACTTCTTATCTGTTTATTTACTATTTCAGTCCTTTTAATCTATTCGAAAATCATTTTGACCCTTTTTATAATTTTTTTTTGAATCTTGTTTTTGTCAGAGATTCTTGGTGGCCCAGATTTCCGAGATGGTATTATTATTTTATTCGATTTGCAATATTCACCAACTTTCATTTCTTCTGTACAAAGCTTCTGAATTTTTTTTTTTCGGACAACACAAGGCTTCTGAAATTTATTTACTAATTTTTTTGGTGGTTTTAGCACACAACAAATTGTTTGTGGTCAGAGATCTTCGTGGCAAGAGTCCTTACGTATTACCCAATGGAACGAATCCCCAAGGTACTCACTATTCACATCTACACGCTTATGTTTTAATACATTACACACCGTGTAGTAGAGAGTTTAGTTGTCTAAAAGGGAATATGTGGTGCAGATCCGGTGTTGACGGGTCCGGTATTGCAGCCACACCCATGTGTAGCTGAAGGATCAGTTATGGCTTATGAGTCCAAGCAGCTCCAAAACGGCAGCCTTTACGTGCGTGTAGACATGCCAGGCGTTCCCAAAGACAGCTTCACTGTCTCTGTTGAGAATGGAAGAGTGAAGGTGACTGGTCAAGCTCCTGCTGTTAGCCACGACTCAAGTGGTCGGTTCTACTCTGGTGACGTGGCTATGCTCGATACTCCTATCGACATTCCCAGCCGTCGGATCAAAAGCATCGCTAAGAACGGTGTGATTCGCCTCATCATCCCTCCTCTTTGATTTGATGTTGTTGAAAGTGAAACCATGGTTGTGTTTGTTTTTCTTTTCAATTTGGTCTTGAGGACCACTTCTTTGGGAATTATGTCGTTACTCCTTTGTTTAATATTTTATCTATTTAGGATATGTTCCAAAAAACGCAACTTATTTTGTTTCATATTTGGGGTCTCTTAAATTGGTATATCATATTCCAAGGTCTCTTTTGTCCTTTCTTTTTTTTTACTCAACTTCAATTTTCATTAACACATGAAAAAGACATTACTGTTTATCAACCTCAATCAGAGATTTTATCCATAAAGGCATTACAAAATAAATCTTAGGAATATTGTTTCCAAAGGATGTTGATTCCTTAGCAATCCTGTCTGCCACCATGTTTCCTCCTCTAGCTGTGAATTCCAATCTGAGGTCTTCAAAGTTCTCTTGCAGGTGGTTGCAATCTGTAATGTATGTGTTGATATTCGGTCTCTCCTCCCTCCCTGCAATAGCTTTAATTAGTCTTTGGCAATCCGATTCAACTATAATCTTCTTATAGTTAAATCTTCTAAGACATATGAGTGCCCATCGTAAAGCCTCTGCCTCCATAGAAGACCTCAGTCTTGGAATCACTTTTGCACCCATCCATATTCCTCTGCCCGTGTGATCCCTCAGAATCAATCCCAAGCCACATTTTTCCTTAGTACTCGACCAGGCAGCATCTACATTGCATTTGACCCAACCAGTTGGGGGGGGGGGTGACCATTTAACCTCTGTCCTGTCCAGCGTCTCTACTTTTTTCACCTCCTTTCCATCATCCTTACTACTCATCCATTCCTCCATATCTTCCTTTGCTTTCCGGATTGTCGCTAAGGCATCATAGTCCACATTTCTTATGAGATATTCGTTCATGTTTTTCCAGATTCTCCACAGAATCCATGGACTAAGTCTCCCACCATCTTGCTCATGAGGAAAGAATGGTGTACTTGTCATTACTCGATGGAAATTTTCATAGAATGAGTTGCTCATTTCGCCATTTGGTGGGGCTGGGACAAGAGATAGTGCCCATATAAGTCGAGCATAAGGGCAAGAGAACAACATATGATTCACTGTTTCATTCCCCATATGACATCGTCCACATGAGCCTTCTTTGCTTAGGTGCCTATTCTTCAAGTTGCTGGCTACCGGAAGGCAATTGCTAATGCATCGCCACAGGAAGTGTCTCACTTTAGGAGTAGTATCTGCATTCCATAGTAACTGGTACAGAGCATCAAAACTTGGCTAGTTACACTCATCTTTCTGAGCTTTGTCCTTTTCCATAGAGAGATAGGTCCAGTAACCCGACTTAACTGAGTAAGAGCCTGTTTTCGTAAATTCCCAGCAGTATTCATCAGTGGTGGAACTTCCTCCTGGCCTAATTTTCATGATGCTCTGAACCTCTTCTCTTTCAAATAACTCTTGCAGCAAGTCAAGATTCCATTCTCGTTGGTCTGAGCTAAGAAGATCTTTAACTTTGTGCAGAGACGAAATAGCTGACCTTCTTGAAGCGTGAACATGCTTAACAGCAGTTGCCGGTTTAGTAGGTCCTTCTCCAATCCACTGGTCTTCCCATATATCAGCTTCTTGCCCACTTCCAATATTCATCCTTGCTCCTGCCCTGATCATGCTTTGCCCCCGGATTATGCTTCTCCACGCATAAGATGATCGGGATCCAAGTGAGGCCCTTAGTGGATTAGTATACTGGAAATACCGGGCTTTGTACACTTTAGCAAGCAAGGAATAAGGTCTTGTGATCATCCGCCACAGTTGATTCCCGAGAAGAGCAATATTGAAAGCTTCTATGTCTTTGAATCCAAGTCCCCCTTCTTTTTTTGTTTTACTCAACTGCTCCCACGCTTTCCAATGAATTTCTCTCTTGTCTTTCGAGTTTCTCCACCAAAAATCAGCCATGAGGGAGGAAATTTGCTTACAAAGAGTACGTGGCAGCAGGAAGCAAGACATCATGAAGTTTGGGAGGGCCATAGCTACTGATTTCAGTAAGATCTCCTTTCCAGCTGGGGTGAGAAATTTATTCTGCCACCCAAACACTTTCTGCTGCAACCGCTCCTTAATAAAGCTTAGGACTGAGACCTTTTATCCTCCAAAAGACTCGGGAAGTCCTAGATATAATCCGTCTCCTCCTTCTTGTACTATTCCCAGCTTAGTTTTGATCTCTTCTCTTTTTTCAGTGGGTATTAGCTTGCCAAAATAAACACTTGACTTCTGATAGTTTATTCTTTGCCCAGAAGCGAGACAATACTTCTCAAGAATACCCATGATGTATGCCATCTCCTCAGTGTTCCCTTTACAGTAAAACATACTGTCGTCGGTAAAAAGAAGATGCGAGACCGGAGGAGCTCTCCTTGCTACTTTTAAGCCTGTTAACTTCTTACTTCTCTCAGCCTGAGACAACATCCGCATCAAAATCTCTGTGCATATGATGAAAAGGTAGGGGATAAGGGATCCCCCTGCCTGATACCTCTAGTTGGCTTGATTTGTCTGTAAGCTTGCCCATTGATAAGCACTTGGTATGTTACTGTCGTCACACATCTCATCATCAGCCTCACCCATTTGTCCTCAAAACCGAGAGCAGTTAGAGCCTCACTCAGAAAGCTCCATTCTACTCTGTCGAATGCTTTAGAAAGGTCGGTTTTAATGGCTATGAATTCTTCAGAGCTTCTATTCTTTGACTTCAGCGCATGAAGCAGTTCATGAGCCACCAATATATTATCTGTTATAAGCCTTCCTTTCACAAATGCTGCATGTGTCTCTGAGATTACATGAGGGAGAACAGCTTGAAGCCTCTTTGCGAGCACTTTAGAAATTATTTTGTAGATCACGTTGCTCAAGCTGATGGGGCGAAAACCATTTTATCAGCTTTAGGACGCTTAGGGATCAAACAAATACTTGTGTTATTCATTTCCTCCTCAATTTTCTTATCAACAAAGAATTTATGCACCAAAAGAAAGACATCTTCTCCCAAAGTTTCCCAGAATTGATGAAAGAAGTGCCCATTTATCCCATCTGGTCCAGGGCATTTGTGTGGGTTAATGCCAAATGCTGCTTCTTTCACTTCTTCTCTTGTTACTGGTCGAAGGAGATACTTGTTTAGATCTTCTGTCACAAATCCAGCATCAGTGTCTAAATCCTCCTGCTTGATTCTGATCCCTATATCCTCTGTTGCATAGAGCTTTTTGAAATACTCCTCTGCTACCCTTCCTAAATCTGCTTCGGCATTCCATTCTTTTCCATTTTCATCAATAAGGCATCTGATCATATTCTGGGCACGACATGTTTTTGTGGCAGCATGATATGCTTTGGTGTTTCTATCACCGTTCTGAAGCCAGCCCATCCTGCTTTTCAGATGCCAAAAGGATTCCTCATTCCTGTATTCCTGACTTAATTCCTGTTTTAGTCTTCTCAGCTATCATGGGTCGAAATGATGTGATTTTGTTGCTGCATCAATCGGATAACTAAGTTCCTGAATCCGGATGGATGAGTTTGTTTTGTTCTTTCTCTTCCATTGAGATATGGCCTTTCTGCATCTGACTATTTTAGATGTTATCGAGCCCGCAGTATCATATTCGTTGGCTCCCCATGCCTCCTGGACTGTTTCTCGAAAACCTTCCCTCTTTATGAGCCGAGGATCGTACTTAAAGACTCCTTTCCTTTGCATATGATTACCAATGAGACATGAGAGAAGTGGGTTGTGGTCTGAGCTAATCCTCTGCAAATAGACTGCTTCTGCTTCTGAGAACATTTCCAGCCGCTCAGTATTTTCCATACTCCGGTCAAGTCTGCATTGTATCAAGTCATTTTCCTCTGCCCATACCAGGAGAAGAGGTGCCCTGAATGCTTGAATTCCATTAATCCACAGGAGTTCAGCATCTGCCTGAATTCATGGCAACTTGCTTCATCTCTGAAATTGCCCCTATTTTCTCCTCAGGATCAACTAACTCATTGAAGTCTCCTGTCAACATCCATGCTCCTTTTTCTGTCCAAACCAATCCTAATGAGTTTCTCCCATACCAAACCTCTGAATTTTCGAACCGGGTCTCCATACACGCATGTGAGGAAGAACTCCTTATCTTCCCAAGTAACCTGGATGTCGATCATTCTTTTGCTTGAGAATAAAACTCTAATAGAGCAGGAATCCTTCCACATTAAGGCCAGACCTCCACTTTTCCCCACCGGTTCCACTGTATGTAAATCCTGATATCCCAACTTCTCCGTTAAACTTTCCATATAGACACGTTTGTGTTTCGTTTCGCAGAGGAATATAACCTCAAGGTAGAATCGTCCTCGAATCTCCCTAAGCTGACGAAATGTAGGGGTATTCCCCACCCCCTGACAGTTCCAACTAAGAATTCTCATTGGGACATCGAAGGGTTGGTATTAACCATCAACCCTTCTTTCGATTTTTTACTACTATCACCAGCTTGGTTAGAAGCAAAGTGAATTGGGTCTGAGGCTGTCATGAAGACATAATGATTTCTAATATCAGAAATTTGTGCTCCTCCACCAGATGAAGATTCACCTAGTCTTGAGAAGACAGATGGAGAGTATATTTTCCCTTCACTAGATCCTTTCTTAACCTTCTGTGGATCTCTTTCACCACTATTGCTCAGTCTCCTCCTTTTTGTGCTCTGAGATTCCTTCCTTTCTCTGCTTGAGGAACCCGATCCAAGTCTTTCAAAAACTCCACCCTCCTTTTTACTTATAACATTTCTCGGACTAGTCTGGCTGATACCCTTTCTTTCTTCTGTGGTGCCTAGTCTTTGGAAAACAGAGGGTGTCCCTTTGTGATACTCAGGATCAGTACTGAAATTTGTCTCCAGAGTTGTAGTGTCTTTTTCAGCTGATCTGGATATCCTCAGCGAAGAATGAACTGACTCTCCCAGACTGGCAGAGCTTCCGCCATCAGAGCTCTTGAGATTCTCAGTATGATCTTTCTTTCTCCACACTTGCTTCTGTGCATTGACCTTTTGCTGAGAAGAGTTTCTGGATAATATGTCTTTTATTGTTCTCCTTTTTGGGCCTTCACCTTGTATTCCTATCAGCTTCAGAGGTTGCTTAATGATCTCTTCCTCCGCGGTGCCTTGACCCTGAGCTAGTATACCTTTTCCTCTACCTACTGACTTGTCTAAAGACTTTGTTTCCTGTGATTTCCTAGAGGAATCCTTGTTCATGCCTCCCCCTAGAGACCTCCTTCCTTCTCCTGTTCTGCTGTCATTGCTTATGTCAATCTTGAGTGGACACAAGGTTTGATCATGTGTGAGCCTCTTGCAGAGAAAACACACTTTGATTAGTTTCTCATACTCTAGCTCAGTCTGAATCCTTTCCCCTGTTTTAAAGCACGCCACTCTGCGAAACTGTAGCGGTTCATCAGCTTTTAGCCAGGCGTGGGCTCTGACATATTCCAATGAATCTGGTTTTTGGCATGAAGTTCGACGTCATCAACCTTTCCAAGAGGTGATATGAGACTTTCCACAGCTTGCCTCTTTAGCAGATGGATTGGGAACCCCCTAATCCTAATCCAGAATGGGATTAGATTCATGTAGTCGGGACCTGGATTTGGTGTCCATCTGTCCATCGATACCATCCAACCATTGACAAACCAGGGTCCTTTTGCTAGTACCTGTTGGAGTTCCCTTTCGCACTGAAATATGAACTGAGTTTGCCTTTCTCCAACACCTCGTCCTTTCACTCTGTCTTCCAGACCCCAAATTGGTGGTAAAGTTTTGATTAAACCTCCGACTTTGTGAACTGTAGGGTTAAGACATCGGACAATGATACTGAGCGTATTTTCTTCTATTAGGCCATCCACCTCTAGATCTGGCATCTCTACCTGCTCTCCTTCCTCTAACAGGTTCATCCATCAAAGATGGTTCTTTCTTCTTTCTTGTTCGAAACATGGTTATGCTGAAATCGATTTTGAGATCCCTGAAATCAGGTCTAGATGCAGAATGAAAGTAGTCACAGAGAACTAAATGGAAGCAGAAAACACGCTCTGAATGATATCCAGGGTTCTTGTTCAGATTCAGATTCAGGTCTCTTTTGTCTTTTTACAATTTTGTTGCCAACGATTACAATAATAGTTTCCATTATCTGTTTATCTTTTTAAAAGATTTTGCACTAAATTAAAAAAAAAAAAAAAAAAGTAAGGCCATATGTTTTACATCTTAACACTTTTTTGTCAACTACATCTTAACACTTTAAGTGAACGAAGAAACCAGAAGGCTCAAAAAAAAAAAAATTCTAATTGAACCAAATTGTAAAAAAGCCCAAATTGCACTGGTTCATTCGACTCCTTTGCAGAACTAAAACTGCTTCATAATATATTTGGCTGTTTCTTTGCCAACAGCTGGCTGTAGAGTATTGTTCGTAAACCTTCTACATATTTCTGCGGTAGTCGGCAACATCCGATTCGAATTTTTAATCGCTGATTAAAAAAGGTCAAACGCAAAAGATGTGGTTGGGTGCTGGCGGCTACCTTAAAAAACTGCGGCATATTAACGAACAATAACATGCCGTAGCGCCAGCCGCAACTGACAAATAAACATGGTTATATACGTATATTTATAGTCACTTTTAAAAATATTAAACAGAAGGAAACAAAGAAACAGAACAGACTCATTATGGACCTTCGAAGCAAACAAAAAAAATACCTGCGTGTTTTGCTTTCCCTCTAGTTTATGAACACGTGTATTTGTGAAGAGTGTTTACTAGTTCTGAGCTTTTTCTACATACATATTCCTTCAAAATACTTTTTTGGGGGTTAAATATAAACAATCAATACTATTAAAAAATTAGAGTCAAAAGAAAACTAATTTTAACTTCATGTGTGATTTACAGATTATGCCATTGCATATTAATTATTTAATTAAATTTTATTAAGGGTAATTAAGTCATACAACATAATCTCTACAATCCATGTTTTCAAACAAGACAATTATTAAACATGTAGCCAAACAACCAAAATAAAATGGATCCCACTTTCCTAATTAATTAAAATTAAAACAAATATATATACAATTATTAAACTATTAAATTAATTGATAAATCAATAGTATTAAATAATTTATACATCAACTATTTGTATATATAAGTTAATATTCTCTATTTTTTTATTTAATTCAAAATATATTTACAATATATTTTAATATTTTCTTTATTTTTGTTTCAAATATAAATATATATATATACATATTACAATTGATGTTTTTACGATTGTAATTTTTAGCGGTCTTCCATCAAATTGTAAAATATTTAAATCATTGAACAGGTTAAAAAATAAATTAGCCAATTTTGGTTATAAATTTTCTTAATATATATATATTTATATATTTCCAAACAATGATCTTATGTTACAATACAGATTCAAACATATAATACAAAATTATTATTTTAATTTCTTAGTCTTTATTATATATCTCCTCCCAAATAACACATAATTCATTTTTAAAAATTTAAATTATTAACTCATTTTTATAATGCGGGTTAAACAATTATAATCAAAATTAGATTGCATAATTAAAATCTTAACTTCATGTGTGATTTACAGATTATGCCACTGCATATTAATTATTTAATTAAATTTCATTAGGGGTAATTAAGTCATACAACATAATCTCTACAATCCATGTTTCCAAACAAGATAATTATTAAACATGTAGCCAAACAACCAAAATAAAATGGATCCCACTTTTCTAATTAATTAAAATTAAAACAAAAATATATACAATTATTAAACTATTAAATTAATTGATAAATCAATAGTATTAAATAATTTATACATCAACTATTTGTATATATAAGTTAATATTCTCTAATTTTTGATTTAATTCAAAATATATTCACAATATATTTTAATATTTTCTTTATTTTTGTTTCAAATATAAATATATATATATATATATATATATATATATATATATATTACAATTGATTTTTTTACGATTGTAATTTTTAGTGGTCTTCCATCAAATTGTAAAATATTTAAATCATTGAACGGGTTGAAAAATAAATTAGCCAATTTTGGTTATAAATTTTCTTAATATATATATATATATATTAAATAATTTCAGATCATATATTTTAAACGTAGTAAAAATAATAAAATTATTCCATATTTCTATTATTCAAATATTTGAGACGTCAAATTATGTTTTATGTTTGAATGCAGTTTTTAACTGGTTGTTTCATCAAATTTACAAATTATATATACCACCACAACATGTGTTATATATATAATTAATCTATACTATTTTCGTAAATATTTAATTATTAAATATAAAAACATAATAATTTTTATAAATATATGTTTTTTATAAAATAATATTTTAGATATATGCAATAAAAATTAAACTTATACCTCATAGTTTTCACAATGGTTGTTATATATATATATATATATATATTTCCAAACAATGATCTTATGCTACAATACAGATTGAAACATATAATACGAAATCATTATTTTAATTTCTTAGTCTTTATTATATATCTCCTCCCAAATAACACACAATTCATTTTTAAAAATTTAAATTATTAACTCATTTTTATAATGCGGGTTAAACAATTATAATCAAAATTAGATTGCATAATTAAAATCTTAACTTCATGTGTGATTTACAGATTATGCCACTGCATATTAATTATTTAATTAAATTTCATTAGGGGTAATTAAGTCATACAACATAATCTCTACAATCCATGTTTCCAAACAAGACAATTATTAAACATGTAGCCAAACAACTAAAATAAAATAGATCTCACTTTCCTAATTAATTAAAATTAAAACAAATATATATACAATTATTAAACTATTAAATTAATTGATAAATCAATAGTATTAAATAATTTATACATCAACTATTTGTATATATAAGTTAATATTCTCTAATTTTTGATTTAATTCAAAATATATTTACAATATATTTTAATATTTTCTTTATTTTTGTTTCAAATATAAATAAATATATATATACATATTACAATTGATGTTTTTACGATTATAATTTTTAGCGGTCTTCCATCAAATTGTAAAATATTTAAATCATTGAACGGGTTGAAAAATAAATTTGCCAATTTTGGTTATAAATTTTCTTTATATATATATATATATATATATATATTAAATAATTTCATATCATATATTTTAAACGTAGTAAAAATAATAAAATTATTCCATATTTCTATTATTCAAATATTTGAGACGTCAAATTATGTTTTATGTTTGAATGCAGTTTTTAACTGGTTGTTTCATCAAATTTACAAATTATATATACCACCACAACATGTGTTATATATATAATTAATCTATACTATTTTCGTAAATATTTAATTATTAAATATAAAAACATAACAATTTTTATAAATATATGCTTTTTTATAAAATAATATTTTAGATATATGCAATAAAAATTAAACTTATACCTCATAGTTTTCACAATGGTTGTTATATATATATATATATATTTCCAAACAATGGTCTTATGCTACAATACAGATTGAAACATATAATACGAAATCATTATTTTAATTTCTTAGTCTTTATTATATATCTACTCCCAAATAACACACAATTCATTTTAAAAAATTTAAATTATTAACTCATTTTTATAATGCGGGTTAAACAATTATAATCAAAATTAGATTGCAAAATTAAAATCTTAACTTCATGTGTGATTTACAGATTATGCCACTGCATATTAATTATTTAATTAAATTTCATTAAGGGTAATTAAGTCATACAACATAATCTCTACAAATCCATGTTTCCAAACAAGACAATTATTAAACATGTAGCCAAACAACCAAAATAATATGGATCTCACTTTCCAAATTAATTAAAATTAAAACAAATATATATACAATTATTAAACTATTAAATTAATTGATAAATCAATAGTATTAAATAATTTATACATCAACTATTTGTACATATAAGTTAATATTCTCTAATTTTTTATTTAATTCAAAATATATTTACAATATATTTTAATATTTTCATTATTTTTTTTTCAAATATAAATATATATATACATATTACAATTGATGTTTTTACGATTGTAATTTTTAGCGGGTCTTCCATCAAATTGCAAAATATTTAAATCATTGAACGGGTTGAAAAATAAATTAGCCAATTTTGGTTATAAAATTTCTTAATATATATTAAATAATTTCAGATGATATATTTTAAACGTAGTAAAAATAATAAAATTATTCCATATTTCTATTATTCAAATATTTGAGGCGTCAAATTATGTTTTATGTTTGAATGCAGTTTTTAACAGGTTGTTTCATCAAATTTACAAATTATATATACCACTACAACATGTGTTAAATATATATATAATTAATCTATACAATTTTTGTAAATATTTAATTATTAAATATGAAAACATAATAATTTTTATAAATATATGTTTTTTTATAAAATAATATTTTAGATATATGCAATAAAAATTAAACTTAAATCTCATAGTTTTCACAATGGTTGTTATATATATATATTTCCAAACAATGATCTTATGCTACAATACAGATTAAAACATATAATACGAAATCATTATTTTAATTTCTTAGTTTTTATTATATATCTCCTCCCAAATAACACACATTCTTTTTAAAAAATTTAAATTAGTAACTTCTTTTTTATAATGCGGGTTAAACAATTATAATCAGAATTAGATTGCATAATTAAAATCTAAATTACTATTAACAAAATAAATAAAATGTAAATTTTGTAAAGAAAAAAAATCCGCGCTTTCTAAGCGCGGGTCAAAATCTAGTTGTTTCTTAAAGCTTTATCCATATTTTTACATTTATAGTGAAATTGGACTCTGTGGAGGCTTTTTGTTCTGAGCATGGGTGTATGAAGTACTTTACAAAAAGGCACACAATAGATCTTGCCATCTGCACTTCAACGGTGAGATATGTGGTTCTAAGCATTTAAAGAAGAATATCAAGAGACGCTTACGGACTCATCAAGAAGATTCATCAACAAGAGAATTCAAGTGTGAAGTTGAGGGTTGCTCTTCGACCTTCTCAAAGGTAAAGAAAGATCAAGAACTACTGAAATATTTGGCTCAAAACAAGTATCTAGTGATGTTAAAATGGGCTTAAAGCTCGCAGGCATAAACGAGCCCTATATAAAATTGTGGTCCGTTTAGGTCTGCTGGCCTGTTTAAGCACATACAAAAAGAAACGGGTCTAAACGAGAATAGCCTAAACAGGATTGACCCGTTTAGGTCAGCACGCTTAGCGGGTATGTTTGCATGCCTAAAAAGGTATCCATTTATTTATTTATTTTTTGATTTTTTTTTTAAAGTTTAATGAAACAACGTCGTTTGTGCAACATAAAATTTAAACGGGTCTAAACGGATCGGTTGAGCTTTAAATTAAACGGACTTCAACGGACACCAACTTAAACGGGCCTAAATGGGCAGTGCCTAAACGAGTCCGGGCTGCCCATTATAACATCACTACAAGTATCGTTTTCAAGTCCCAAATTATTATGCATACCCATTATTTTGCAGGCTTCTAATCTTCAAAAACACATGAAAGCAGTGCACGAGGATATCTTGACCGTTTGTAAGTGGCAACCACATATATACCTGCGTAAGTTCAATCCCCAATTTGTTTTTGCTACAAACTAAAAAGAGAATAGGATCTCACATGGAAGTTGACTGGTGGTTTCAGGGTGATTTTGTTGAAGCTGATAAAGATTTCACATTAAGATCCAAGAGGTGGACTAAAGAGAAAGCAAGTTACAGCGGAAATGCTGGTACGTAAGAGGGTCATGCCTCCTCAGTTTGATTCAGAAGAACACAAGACCTACTAGCTTTTTACAAGCCTTATTTCTGTCAAAGTCTTTGTAGGACCGTAAATACGGAACTTCTGCGTATGGTGAATGAATCGCGTAAAAGAAGAGGTTAAGGAAATGAGAACGGAGTCGAGACTATGAAGTCTCTTTCCTTAACTCGAATTATCACCCGCAGTGAGGCGGTTCTGTTGTGATAATCAAATCCCAGGATAAAACCGTTACCGAAACGATTCCGCTATCACTCAGAAACGTTCCCAACGAATGAAAGAACTACGATACACTCTCGAGTTATAAGTAATAAACAAAAGAGATCGAGGAACAAGACTTTTACGTTTGTATGTGAGGAAGAGACTTTACGTTTTAATGCGTTGAAGCATGTATCAATGAACGAGCTAAAGCTCGGTTTATATAGAGGAAGCACGAGGACGATCTCGTTTTGAAACGAGTCAAATCCGGAAGCAGGTGGACGTGCACCGCAAAGGAGGGAGAGTTGAGCTGCTTGCGTAAGACTTGGCGAGTTGGTTAAACGACGAGAGATGCTCGGTTTATCCATTCGGATAATTAAGCACGAGGCATATACTTGTTTGATAATTAAACCAAACCATTCAGATAATTAAACAATTTGATAATTAAACCAAAATGATTAAACCAACAATTTGACTAGCCAATTTATTTTGGTTTAACAAAAAAATTTCCAAAAAATAATACGCGCGCGAAGGCCTCTTCGGGGCCTATTACCAAGACCCAAGATCCAAGATCCAAGATCCAAGACCCTCCAAGCCCAAGCCCAAGCCCAAGCCCAAGCCCCAGTCCAAGTCCAAGTCCAAGTCCAAGTCCAAGTCCAAGTCCAAGTCCAAGTCCAAGTCCAAGTCCAAGTCCGGCCCGGCCCGGCACGGCGGCGGCGGCGCGCGCGTGTGGTCTTTCCAACCTCTCTCTCACACTCCATAGTGTAGTCCAACCATTTGAACGATGACATGAAAATGTCCATATATATACAAGTCATAAATTTCCCATCTAACCAATATGGGATATTTTATGCACTTCTTCCTCATTAAAATGTGCCAACATATTATGGCTTCTATGAGTCCATGGCCCAACTTATTTCTCATTCACACACACATATTTTATAAAGCCCAAACTTTATTATATGTTAAAAATATGTTCCAACAGTCTTAAGATAAGAGAATACTCGAAGTTCTAGGCATTAGACTTATATCCATACCCTCTCGACTTTCTTCCAATAGTCCTCTTTCAATCAATACTATAATAAGAGAAGTGCCTCTCAAGGGCTTGACAACTCAACTCATGTATTATTGACACATGTATTAATGAGAAAAGACATCTTCCAATCATATTATAACATTTTTACACCTCATTGTCCATCTGTAAAAATAAAAACAAAACAATTTAGATTAACAAAACAACTCGTCCAGATCAATTTTTCTCTGTCGTTTCTCTCTCTTTCTTCCATCTTTCTCATCCTTTCTCTCTCTTTATCTCTCACGAACGCCATTAGCCTCGTCTGTAATTCCAATCGATCTTCTGGAATTTTCATCGTGAATCTTAGCCTTCGATGATTTACGAATCTACGAACAATATCCTTCAGGTTTTTCGATGAGATCCTTGAACTTGGACTCTTCGTCTTCACCGAGGTTTAGCTCCGCCGGCGAACATCGTAGAATTTTTAGGTTTTTTTTTGCAATTGCATGTCACAACCAGGTTACGATCTGACCAATAACTTCGTCTTCCCGCTTTTGACCCTTCGAATCTGATACTGTGTTTTCTTCTAAACCCTTCTGTAGATCTGTCCGTTTTAGGATTTCTCTGCTTCGCCGGTCATCGACGAATCATTACAATATCTTTGTTCAAATGCATGTTACAACGAGGTAAACGGTCTCAGCTATTTAGCTTCGACTTTTAACTTTTGGCTCTCACAAGTTAAATCGTTTTCTTATCTTAGATCCGAGTACGTTCGCGAGACATTTGCTTGGATGCATTACTACTGGCTCACCAACGAAGGCATTGACTTTCTGAGGACTTACTTCAATTTCCCATCTGAGATTGTTCCTGCCAGTTTGAAGAAGCAACAGAAGCCTCTTGGTCGACCTATGGGTGACCGTCCCCGGTAAATTCACTTTAATCTCATCTTTTGTTTCTTTTTGAGACCAATACGATTGTGTTTTGTGTGTTTATGGTTTATTAGTCTGCCATTGAAGCTTATCATTTTCTTCAAAAGAATCTGCTTTAGAGTATGTTGATTGTGTCTGGCGATTTGTTCAATCGAGTTGGATGATGTGTGATGTGTTTTGTTCAGTCGAATTGTTTTTCACATTTTGTTTGTTTCTTTAATTAGTGGAAAGACACCATAGACGATTCAGATGGAGAAGCGGACGATGATGGTGAAGTGAATAATATATCAAGAATTGTTGTGTCTCCTTTGAAAAGAAACCAAGGCGGTAGAAGGGCGAAAGTTCCTTAGTGTACTGCAGAAACGCTAGCCGTACTGGAATGAAAGGTAAATGAAACCTGAAAGTTCTCTAAAATGTTAGATGAACATCTTTCATGCATTACTATTGATTTGCTTTACTCTTTTGTGATTTAGATATGGTGCAAACTAGAAGTGGATCAAAGATGAGTATCCAGTTCTAGATGGCAGAACTAATGTACGCAGCTTCACCTATCTTTCTGCTCCTTATTCATTTCTCTTAGAGTTGATGTTATCACGTTTCTAATGATGAGACACGTTATCTCACAGGTTGATATTAAAGATAAATATTGAGTTGAGATGAGGCGTCAAGAGCGCCATCCTTGAGTAGGTGAGTTGCATATATACATAGTCTAAGGTCACACTGGTGATGTATGGAATAGAAAAACAAGAAAGTGGTGCTGCATTAGCATCTTCATTCCTTGAAACTTAAGTGCGAGAAAAATGACATGAACTCTCACAAATAGTGCCAAGTTCGTAGATACCAATAGACTATTGGCAATAGTATAATGCTCCTTAGTACAAAATATGTTGTTTTGAATTTTCATAAAATACTATCAACGTTACCATGTGGTCGTGCTATAAAAGTGACAATTTGAATGGGTTTTATGGCTCCATGTGTTTGACCGTTCATGCGATTAGATGATGGTAATATTTAACAAATCAAGGTGCTCTCATTCATGGCAATCTAACTTATTGATCGGTTAGTTTAGAGCCTATGAGCTTAGGGGATTTTGGTGTTTTAATAGGTGATGATCGTCCTTGATTACTTTCAGCATGACAAATCCCACATGTCTGTCTCATTATTCTTACATATTCATTCTTTTTTTTTTTTTTGCTTATAGGAACTGGAGAAAACATTATCAGACCTTTTTGCGTAGACGATTAACAAAATGCTGAACAAAGATGTGTTGTGGCATGGCATCTATGGAATGTAAATAAATTGGATAATATAGGTTCCTTGGTCAATGATTCTTACTTGGAACAAGCAGTGGCACTAGACATATTAGCCGATGCAAATATCTTGGTTCCAAAGTTTGAATTTGGTATTGTATTTAAATGTAGAGTATATGGACTATGGAAGACAAATAATTTAAGAATTTTGAGGTTTTAATTCGATTAATGATATTGTGTGTTAAATCATAAAAATTATAAAAATTTACAAGTAAATTTTTTTTAGAGAAAATCCCGCTGCGTAGCGTGGACCAATACCTAGTTTCATCAAAAGACAAGCAAATCACGCTGCTCATTTATTTCATTGCTGCGTTGAAGATTTCTTCCTCTATTTCTCACAATACTTTTATCACGCCTCATTGGCTGTCTGTAATACAACTCTATGTACTCTTATAATGTAATATACTTTGTCGGAAGAAAAAAAAAAAGAGAAAAACTGGAAAGAAAACGAAAGACTCATAGTGGTCTATATGCCTAGATATTAGGATTTCCGCCTCAAATCTGAATCGGTTTTTAATAGATTCTAAATCGAACCGATATAAAAATTAAGGATCCATTTAAGAATGCAAGCACTTCTAGGTCGGATTTGGATAGGTTATCATCGAGTCGGATCAGTTTGGATCAAAATGTTTAATACTTGTAAAACGCTATTTTTGTTTGTACCAATCATTTCAAGTATTTTCTGGTTTAACAGTATTTGAAATCTATAGATTTGCCCAAAAATTCATAAATATCTGAAAATAAAACAAGATACTGAAGAAAACAATATGTCCTAGTCGTTTGAAATCCTATCAAATCTTATGGAATAAGTTACTAATATATTTTATGGGGTATCTATTATATATTAACAGGTTTTATTAATATTAAAATGTGTTTTGGGTAAGAACCAGATCCGACTATTATCCATGGATATTTGATAACTATATCCAACAAGCAAAAATCCGGACCCGACTCGAACCGATCTTTTCATGATTGGTTTCAGGTCGATTCTCGGTTCTATGTAAAAATACCCAAGCCTAATAGACTAATTAGTTATGTTTTTAGCCCACAAACCTATCTTTATATTAATTGGGAAGTGCCTTTGGCCTTATATTCGCTCTCAAAACGGTTGATTACGGATTTACCATTAATGAAATTAGGCTTTATACTTTGTTAACCTTAGTTTATATTGATAATTTATTATTTACTATATTAATTTTTAAATTATTTTGTTTTGTTTTATTTTAAAGATAAATACAAGCTCATATAAAAATATAAAAAACCAAGATGATAATTACAAAACTATTTTTGAAGTAAGAAATTTAAATATTGATATATATGATTGTTATAAATATTTTTAATAATATTAATATTATTAAATTAAATTGATGATTTTAAGAATTTTTTATTTATTAATGGTTGTGCTCGCACATGGTGCGAGCAAATCATACTAGTATTCCTTAATACGATCAGTGTCATTAACGCACAACAAACACTCTCATTTCTTTCACTTGTATCTTTTAGAGAGAGAGAGAGAGAGTTGAAGATTTCTGGTTAATCATAACCTTTTCCAAAATTTTATACAAACCGGATTCCTCTTTTTTGTTTGGATATTTTCTTTTTTATCTATTTTTGTAGATTTCCCCGATTGGATTTAAATTGTTATTAATTATGTATGGATTAATATATTTATTTTTAATTGTTAAAATCTATTATAAGAATAATTTGCAAAATTTTATAGTCAACTACAACATATTATAGTTGCAATAAATAATCAAATATCTAGGTTTTTAACTATGATATATATGTATATATGGAATCTTTAACCTTGCATTTCGAGTTTATCGAGTCTTTTACAAGTTATCACGGAAATAGAGCAAAGCTAGGAGTTTTGGAGTGTTTCTGGAGCATTCTGCAAGAAATCAAAGTTGGAGCCGAGTGTTGAAGCTATTGTCGACCGACGTTCATGCTTAGTGTCGGTCGACACTGATCCCCGATTTGATTTCTGCGTGAGATTGAAGTACACGTTTTGAAAAATTGCAAAGATGCCCAGAAGTTTTACTATTTCTAATTTAACTCTAAAACGTGTTTAGACTATTAATTATGTTTTTGAGAGTTATCTCTCTTATCTTTTGTTCTTGTCTTTGGCTTTTGGAGACAGGGAGAGATATTGCTAGTGAGTCTAATCTACTACTATGTAACCTATTGAGAGAAGAATTTCGAACCCCTGTTATTTATCTATTCAGTCTTTGCTTTTTTTATTCAATATGTGTTGTTCATTCAATATCATGTCTGAGTAGTAACCTTTGTTAGATTTAGGGATTCTCATAAGGTTTTCATGCCTTGTTAGATATCTGACTAAATAAGGGTTCACAACAAATCTGTTCATCACCTAAGTTAGACTTAAAGCTAATTTTGGACTGATCACCTAGAACTTAGATCTTATGTTAATAAATTGGCACGAGAGTGTGATATATAATCAGATAGAACTTAGTGTGAACAATTTGACTAGATACAAAAAGATTTGTTTTAGGAGAATTGTGAACTAAAGAACTTGCTATTAATGCATGTCTAGAACTCTAAGATTGCAAAGAGATTTGAATCGTTAGGTTGTTAGACATAGAGAACAATTGCATCAAGAGTTGAATTTTTTGACATTTGTAATTCTAGTTCTTGAATCTGTGCTAAATCTGAATCATGATTAGTTAATATTTGACAATGTATGATTTCCTGAGAACTTCCTAAATCTAGTGTATTTCTCACATCGAAACACAACTTTTATTTACTTGCTATTTACTTCTTTATAACCGTTTGCACCTGCTTAGTTATAGAGAATGAACGAATTTCATATTAGTATTCGAGATCCATTGCTCGATATCCTAGGTACTACAACAACGACAATGTACATTTGCAGTTAGAACTAGGGATAATTTTGACATATCACCATCTTCATTCTTTAGGTCGCTATATATACATGTCAACTACAAAATATTATATTTGCAATAAATAATCAAATATTTACTCGAATAGCTTACTATCTGCTTTCTCCATGTTTCTCTCCTCTTTTGATTTGTTCTCTTCCCTGTTTCAAAACACCACCAAAACGACAAATAAATAATAGAAAATTTTAGTTCGGAATAACATAGCCATATTATAATTGTAATAATCAAATATCTAGCATTGGATGGTTGTAGTTGACAATATGATCATGGTACTGTTCTAAATGAAAACATTGAGAAGTGAAATGGTAAGCTATTTAACTAGATATTTGATTATTTATTACAACTATAATTATATTATAGTTGATTATTATATGAAGGCCATTTAGACCATTGTTCTAAATGATAGTTTTTTAATTAATTGTTTGTTGATATGGTGGTGTTTTGAAATGGGTAGGAGGACGAATGAGATATAATGGAAATCTATAAGAAAAAAATGAGAAATAAGATTCTAAAAGAAAAAAATAAAGAATTTTTTTTTATGATTGATGGTTTGCACTTTTTGAAATGAGAGAGAAAAATAAAAATGATAATATGAAAAAAATGATAGAAGTTGTTTATCTTTTTATTAGAAAAATCACTTTTTGATTTTCATAGATTTAGTTTTGATTCTAAAAAACTTCATGTAATATAATTTTTTTTGAAATTGAGAATTGTAGAGGACATCGATATCTTGGTTCGCACATACATAGAGCAACAAGCAAGGTAAAAAAAAGTCTATCAATTTTGTGCTTTCTTTATCCTGATGTAAGTTCAGACAATACAATTAATGTCTTTATCTTGATGTAGATTCACACAATACAATTTAGCTGCTTCAATACAATATTAGTTTGAAAAATCATGCTATTATATTATATATACTATCAATATCTATAATTTTGGTAGTGGTTTCTCTTCATCATTAGTTCAATTTGACAATTTTCAAGAACGAAAAGAATTTTTGATATTAACTGATAGAAAAGCGGAAGCTATTTGAGATCACATTAAACTCGTAATTAGGCATGGGCGTTCGGGTACTCGTTCGGGTTCGGTTTGGGTTTTTCGGGTTTTCGGGTTTTCGGGTTTAGAGATATAAACCCATTCGGGTATTTTAGAATTTCGGTTCGGGTTCGGTTCGGTTCCATTCGGATTCGGTTCGGGTTCGAGTACCCAAAAAACATAAAATAAAAATAAAATTAGTTATATTTAAATAAAAATTCGTTAAATTTGATTAATATAATAAAACCCTTCATATATTTTGTTTATTTTTGATAATTTAGTTATTTTAGCCTAAAAATAATTAATATATTTAAGTTTATAATTGTAATTTTGGATAATTTTGTTATATTAAGTCAAAATATAATTAATATTTTAGGTATATAATTGTAAGTCGGATATTTCAGGTACCCATTCGGTTCTCGGTTCGGGTTCGGGTTCGGTTCTTCGGATATTTTGACGGTTCGGGTTCGGGTTCGGTTCGGTATTTCGGGTCCGGGTATTATGCCCAACCCTACTCGTAACCGTGAGCTTAATATGAACTCGTAGGATTCCTAACAAAAACGATTTCGAATAAGGAAATAGGGTTTGAGTACTCTTTGAAGTGCTTAAAAACTCTTAGGTTTATTAGGTTTATTTGAATATCAAAGATAACGTGACTTCTCTGAACTTAGGGAGGTATATTTATACAAAGAAGAGAATCTAATATATTGTAAGAATAATAAGGAAGAGATTCTAGTTCTCACAACTAAGGATTTATTAATTAATAACTTAACGTCCACGTAAGTAGATGGGTTTTCCGATCATTGGAGAGACATTCGAGTTCATGAAGCCTCATGACGCTCTTCAGTTTTCAACATTCATCAAGGAGAGAATCTCCAGGTTCTTTTGCAAACACTTTTTTTTTTTGTTGCTTAGTTACTCTTTATATACGTTTTCTTTGCTTTGTTATTTTTTTGGAAAATAGACATGGACCACTTTTCCGGACAAGCTATTTTGGAAGCAAAGTTATAATCTCCACAGATATTGAATTGAATATGGAGATAGCAAAGACAGTCCGAATCCCTGGTATGACGAAGAGCTTAGCACGGCTATTTGGGGGAAACAACCCTTTTTTGCAGTCTGCAGAGCAAGGAGTCCCATAAACATGTCCGGAACTTGACAGTCCAGTTGTTGGGCTCACAAGGTTTGAAATTGAGAATTATAGAAGACATAGATCTCCTGGCTCGTACATACATAGAGGAAGGAGCTAGGAACGGCTGCCTTGACGTCATGGAAACAGCAAGCAAGGTCAAAGAATGTCATCCATTTTACGCTGTCTTGATCTTGATGTAGATTAAGCCAACACAATTAATTTCTTTATGTCTATTGGAAATATTTTGATTTTAGATAAGGTATATACGTAGGGTATTGAATCTTTTCAAAATCATCAAATGTCACAGATCTTAATAGAATGTCTTGCAAAGAAAGTTATGGGAGAGATGGAACCAGAGGCGGCGAAAGAACTCGCATTCTGTTGGAGATATTTTCCTAGTGGTTGGTTTAGATTCCCTCTCAACCTTCCTAGCTGGGACAGGTGTCTATAAAATAATAAAGGTACGTGTATACAGTTACCTTGTTAGAATTATATATGCATAATGTGTACTAATGGTTATGTTTCGTGGCAGGCAAGAAATAGGATGATGAATTCAATAAAAAGGGCGGTGTTAGATAAGAGAGAATCTGGAGAGGAGTTTGGAGAGTTCTTCAAGATCATATTTGGAGAAAATGAAAAGATGAGCGTAGAGAACGCGATCGGTTACATATATACTCTCTTTTTGATTGCTAACGAAACAACGCCACGGATTATTGCAGCTACAGTCAAGCTCATAAACGGAAACCCTAAAGTCATGCAAGAACTGCAAAGAGAGCATGCTGGAATTGTCGGGGATAGGTGTAACGGTCCTGGCCCAGCCCTTTTAAAAATCTTCAAAAGAATGAAGGGAAGTCCAAAAGCCCAAGCCTAATTCCCAGAAACTTTAGGGTTTTCCCTTCTCCCACCTATAAATAGAGCCTCCTCTTCCCTAAAAACTCATCTTCTTCTTTCCTGGCGAAGCCCTGTCGAGTTTTCGAGCCAACCGAGGTGGACAGAAGCCCTATTTTCGAGATCTCATCATTCCCTATCACCAGATAACTCCCGAGATTCCATATCTGAGTTTTAAAGCACCAAGAACGAGTTTTCTCCTATAACTCCGAAAATACCCCAAATCCCGAGAAACCGAGCACACCACCGTGACCGCCGCGACGAGACGAAGCCGGAGCCGCCGAGACAAGTCCCACGCGCCGCCGCACGCGCCCCCACGCACCGCCACTCGCCGGAGGAGTCACGGGCGCGTGAGATCCACGCGCGCCGGAGTCCCACGCGCCGCCGCCAGAGCCCACGCGCCGCCGCCGCCGTCGCAGGAGCCGCCGTCGCCGGAGCCGCCGTCGCCGTCGCCGGAGAACCGCCGGAGCGCCGCCGCCCGCCGCCGCCGACCGCCGCCGTTGACCGCCGGAGTACCGCCGCTGACCGCCGCCGTTGACCGCCGGAGTTGATCGTTGACCGCCAGTTGGGTTCGCCGGTTGGTCCGGTTCAATTCGAACCGGTTTGCTTCCAATTTCAATTTCCTTCCGGTTTGGTTGGACCAATTCGATTTCAATTCCAATTCCTGGTTTAGTTGGTTAGGGTCTGGTTAGGAAAATTGGGCCGGTTATGGCAAATGGGCCTGGTTCAGTCTGGGTTTGGGTCTGGGTCTGGGTTGACCGGGTCAACCGGTTGACTTTGACCAAGACCGTTGACTTTCAGTCAACCGAACTTCAGTAGGCCATAACTCGACCGTCCTAAACCCAATTCGAACGAAACGAAAGCCTATCTCACTTGAATTTTCGTCCTCTTTTCAGAACCGATGTCCGTTCGGGCCAATGGGGTTGCTAAATTACCGTTTTGTCCTCTTCTTTGGCTAAGGTGAGGACCGGTTGTGGTTTCCCTTGCTCTATCTCAATTTCGGGTGATAGTCCTTTGTTAATAGTGTCTTTCCTAGGTAGAGTAGATTAGTATTGCGCACTTTGATTGATTGTGGAACATAGAACTGCTAGGTTATCGCTGAGCCCGAAAATGTTGTTTGTGTGTGATGGATATGAATGATAGATGTGGTAGGGCCCCCGAAAGGGTGTTGTGTGGCAGGGGCGTATACATTGCCGGGGTATGCGACCCTTGAGAAGGCGTCGGGGGTCTGACGAGCCCCCAAGAAGGATAAAGAAGGATAGAGAAGGATTGTGTGGGCCTACAGGTCGAAGGGAGGGGGTTCATGGGTGCGAAGGCACGAGTGGATGTAGATTGCGTGGTGAAGCCTTCAGGCCTGTTTGCAAGGTGTTATTAGCTTAGGACTTGTGATTCGTAGTTGTGTAGTGTAAGCGGGATCGCGGACTCCCTAAGTCCGACCTCACTGGGTGATTGTGTTTGAAACAATTACTCAGGCCTCCTTTCCTTTCTTGTCCCCGTTTTCTTGCAGGTCCGGATGCGGGATTGAGCGATCGTGTGATATCATTGGTGATCTTGAATACGAAGGAGGCGCCTGGGACCTGGGACCAGTTGAGTTGGCGCCCCGGTTGGACCATGTTCGGTTCAACGGGCGTCCTAACGCCGCGTCTCCGGTTTAACCGGGAGGCGGGTGTTACAATTTGGTATCAGAGTCTAGGTTAAGATCTCCCAGTCCTATCCTGGGAGATCAGCTTTCGTTGTTTACCCCAAAACCCAGTTTTCAATCTTTTTCCAAAACCGTTTACGAAAACTTTTATAAAATGGTTACTTTGCGAATTTTTTTTTCAAACACCGAGGTAGCACTGATTATCTCCTGTTGTGACCTCACTTAGTTCATTTTATGCAGGATGTTCACTGATCCTAGCACCGATTCCGGGTCCGATTTTGCTCTCAGTTTGGGCAGTGCTTTGCGCAACCGTGCTGTGGCCAGGAGGAGTTTACCGCCACGACAGAGGAGACGACTTGTGATCGGGGCACCGGACGTGACCACGGGCGCCGCCCCACCTGCGTTGAGCCCAGTTGCTAGGCATGTGCCTCCGTCAGTTGAGCCAGGATTAAGACCAGTGAGGGGTAGAGGACGACCGAGGAAGACACCCGCAGTTGCTCCACCGCCGACTGCAGACAGAGTGGATACACCCGGTACGAAGAGGGCAGGGAAGGAGCATGTGGCTGAGGAGAGCCGGCCAGAGCCGCCAGCCCATGTGTGTTTCATGACGGTGAGACCAGCAGATCAGCACGACTCGGGTTTTCCGCCGTTCGAACTTGAGTCAATTCCGCAGACCGACGACACCCCGGGAACGTCGGCTGCGAGGCCGCCGGCGCAGGAGCTTCCCCGGGAAGTGCCCCGGCCATTCCAGGTGGCTGGGATGAGCGTGGAGGATTACGTGGAGTTGTTCATATGGAGGTCTGGATGCATTTACCCGCGATCACCGACTCACATGATGGACCTGTTCATGGACGGATTGCTACCGGAGATACGGCAGGGGATGACAGATGGCAGGGAGTATGGGGAGTACCGTTTGGTGATGATGGCCGCCCGCTACGCCGAAGCTGTGGAGAGGAACCAGAGAGATCCGGTTTTCAGGCAGAGGACCAGGGAGAGGCGACAGAGAGATGAGCTCCTCAGGCAGCAGGTGAGAGCAGAGCAACAGAGGGTTTGGGACGAGGAGCAGAGGATTAGACAGGAGCAGGAGGCCATGGATTACGCCTGGTTGGATGAGCGGAGGACTGCCCGAGAGCGGGCACATGAGAGGTTGGATGAGCAGCAGGCCGCATGGGATCAGGCTCAGAGGCAGCAGCATCAGGCTGCACCAGCACAGGAGCAGGCAGCAGCACCCCCGGTGATCATCATCTCAGACTCAGAGCCAGAGCCAGAGTCGGACCCCGAGGAGTATGATAGCGAGGAAGGACTGGTGTACCGCGGAGACATGGACCTTGAGCTACGGACCCCGGGATCGTCGAGTGGCTAGAGTTGGGGGGCCTTGGGGATTTGTGCGGGATGGGGCTTAGTGATTCTTCTAGTTGTTGGGTTTTTATTTAGTAGAGTTTCGAGGATTCCGTGTTGTGTTTTGTTTCTGCCTTTTATAAACTATGTAGCCCCATTCTTATTATATTCATTCTTTCGTTTTATCGTGCCTTTCCGAGCGGACTTTATTGTGTGCCAATCCCTAAACCCAGAAAACGGACAGTGCCTTGAGTTTAGAGGTGAACGAGAAACCATACACCTCAGAATTCGGGACGAATTCTTTTTAAGGGGGGGATAATTGTAAGGGCCCTGGCCCAGCCCTTTTAAAAATCTTCAAAAGAAGGAAGGGAAGCCCAAAAGCCCAAGCCCAATTCCCAGAAACCCTAGGGTTTTCCCTTCCCCCACCTATAAATCAGTGTTCTAAAATATGGCGTATACGGCCGTATATACAACGTCTATACGCTATATAGTGAAGGACTGTACTGTTTTTGGCTATACGGTAAGATAATACGTTTTGGATGATACAATCAATTATACAACGTATATACAATTTATACGACTATATATACTGTTTATTCGACCGTATATACAGTACTTATATAATTTTTGTCAACGCACTTATACAGTTTATAAAAAAAAATTATATATTTTTTTAAAATTACAATTTCATTTATTATCATACTATTTGAATTAACTTTTTAATTTAGTAGTATTAATTGGAGAACTATGAAATTCCCACCTATTAAGTTTAAAAATATAAAATCTAATTATAATTTAAATATTATTTTTATCTATAATTTACTTTATGTTTACTATTCGTATTTTAATAATTTTAATTTATAAAATTATAAACTATATTAGTTATAAATGTATATTTTATTTTAAAAAACAATATAAAGTTATATATGACATATATTTTGGTATTTATATATATATATATATATATATATATATATATATAAAGAAAATATTCACCGTATATACCCCGTATAAACATCCGTATATACATCTATACGGTACACGGTGGCGAACCGTCCGACTAGCGTATAACGAATTTTAGAACACTGCTATAAATAGAGCCTCCTCCTCCCTAAAAACTCATCTTCTTCTTTCCCGGTGAAGCCCTGTCGAGTTTGCGAGCCAACCGAGGTGGACAGAAGCCCTATTTTCGAGATCTCATCATTCCCTATCACCAGGTAACTCCCGAGATTCCATATCTTAGTTTTAAACCACCAAAAACGTGTTTTCTCCTATAACTCCGAAAATACCCCAAATCCCGAGAAACCGAACACACCACCGTGACCGCCGCGACGAGACGAAACCGGAGCCGCCGAGACGAGCCCCACGCGCCGGCGCACGCGCCCCCACGCGCCGCCACTCGCCGGAGGAGTCACGGGCGCGTGAGATCCATGCGCGCCGGAGGGTCCACGCGCCGGAGTCCCACGTGCCGCCTCCGGAGCCCACGCGCCTCCGCCGCCGTCGCCGGAGAACCGCCGCCCGCCGCCGTTGACCGCCGGAGCGCCGCCGTTGACCGCCGCTGACCGCCGGAGTTGACCGTTGACCGCCGGTTGGGTTCGCCAGTTGGTTCGGTTCAATTTGAACCGGTTTGCTTCCAATTTCAATTTCCTTCCGGTTTGGTTGGACCAATTCGATTTCAATTCCAATTCCTGGTTTAGTTGGTTAGGGTCTGGTTAGGGAAACTGGGCCGGTTATGGCAAATGGGCCTGGTTCAGTCTGGGTTTGGGTCTGGGTCTGGGTTGACCGGGTCAACCGGTTGACTTTGACCAAGACCGTTGACTTTCAATCAACCGAACTTCAGTATGCCATAACTCGACCGTCCTAAACCCGATTCGAACGAAACGAAAGCCTATTTCACTTGAATTTTCGTCCTCTTTTCAGAACCGATGTCCGTTAGGGCCAATGGGGTAGCTAAATTACCGTTTTGCCCTCTTTTTTGGCTAAGGTGAGGACCGGTTGTGGTTTCCCTTGCTCTATCTCAATTCCGGGCGATAGTCCTTTGTTAATAGTGTATTTCCTAGGTAGAGTAGATTAGTATTGCGCACTTTGATTGATTGTGGAACATAGAACTGCTAGGTTATCGCTGAGCCCGAAAATGTTGTTTGTGTGTGATGGATATGAATGATAGATGTGGTAGGGCCCCCGAAAGGTTGTTGTGTGGCAGGGGCGTATACATTGCCGGGGTATGCGTCCCTTGAGAAGGCGTCGGGGGTCTGACGAGCCCCCAAGAAGGATAAAGAAGGATAGAGAAGGATTGTGTGGGCCTACGGGTCGAAGGGAGGGGGTTCATGAGTGCGAAGGCACGAGTGGATGTAGATTGCGTGGTGAAGCCTTCAGGCCTGTTTGCAAGGTGTTATTAGCTTAGGACTTGTGATTCGTAGTTGTGTAGTGTAAGCGGGATCGCGGACTCCCTAAGTCCGACCTCACTGGGTGATTGTGTTTGAAACAATTACTCAGGCCTCCTTTCCTTTCCTGTCCCCGTTTTCTTGCAGGTCCGGATGCGGGATTGAGCGATCGTGTGATATCATTGGTGATCTTGAATACGAAGGAGGCGCCTGGGACCTAGGACCAGTTGAGTTGGCGCCCCGGTTGGACCATGTTCGGTTCAACGGGCGTCCTAACGCCGTGTCTCCGGTTTAACCGGGAGGCGGGTGTTACAATTTGGTATCAGAGCCTAGGTTAAGATCTCTCAGTCCTATCCTGGGAGATCAGCTTTCGTTGTTTATCCCAAACCCCAGTTTTCAATCTTTTTCCAAAACCGTTTACGAAAACTTTTATAAAATGGTTACTTTGCGAAATTTTTTTTCAAACACCGAGGTAGCACTGATTATCTCCTGTTGTGACCTCACTTAGTTCATTTTATGCAGGATGTTCACTGATTCTAGCACCGATTCCGGTTTCGATTTTGCTCTCAGTTTGGGCAGTGCTTTGCGCAACCGTGATGTGGCCAGGAGAAGTTTACCGCCGCGACAAAGGAGACGACTTGTGATCGGGGCACCGGACGTGACCACGGGCGCCGTCCCACCTGCGTTGAGCCCAGTTGCTAGGCCTGTGCCTCCGTCAGTTGAGCCAAGATTGAGACCAGTGAGGGGTAGAGGACGACCGAGGAAGACACCCGCAGTTGCTCCACCGCCGACTGCAGACAGAGTGGATGCACCCGGTACGAAGAGGGCAGGGAAGGAGCATGTGGTTGAGGAGAGCCGGCCAGAGCCGCCAGCCCATGTGTGTTTCATGACGGTGAGACCAGCGGATCAGCACGACTCGGGTTTTCCGCCGTTCAAACTTGAGTCAATTCCGTAGACCGACGACACCCCGGGAACGTCGGCTGCGAGGCCGTCGGCGCAGGAGCTTCCCCGGGAAGTGCCCCGGCCATTCCAGGTGGCTGGGATGAGCGTGGAGGATTACGTGGAGTTGTTCATATGGAGGTCTGGATGCATTTACCCGCGATCACCGACTCACATGATGGACCTGTTCATGGACGGATTGCTACCGGAGATACGGCAGGGGATGACAGATGGCAGGGAGTATGGGGAGTACCGTTTGGTGATGATGGCCGCCCGCTACGCCGAAGCTGTGGAGAGGAACCAGAGAGATCCGGTTTTCAGGCAGAGGACCAGGGAGAGGCGACAGAGAGATGAGCTCCTCAGGCAGCAGGTGAGAGCAGAGCAACAGAGGGTTTGGGACGAGGAGCAGAGGATTAGACAGGAGCAGGAGGCCATGGATTACGCCTGGTTGGATGAGCGGAGGACTGCCCGAGAGCGGGCACATGAGAGGTTGGATGAGCAGCAGGCCGCATGGGATCAGGCTCAGAGGCAGCAGCATCAGGCTGCACCAGCACAGGAGCAGGCAGCAGCACCCCCAGTGATCATCATCTCAGACTCAGAGCCAGAGCCAGAGTCGGACCCCGAGGAGTATGATAGCGAGGAAGGACTGGTGTACCGCGGAGACATGGACCTTGAGCTACGGACCCCGGGATCGTCGAGTGGCTAGAGTTGGGGGCCTTGGGGATTTGTGCGGGATGGAGCTTAGTGATTCTTCTAGTTGTTGGGTTTTTATTTAGTAGAGTTTCGAGGATTCCGTGTTGTGTTTTGTTTCTGCCTTTTATAAACTATGTAGCCCCATTCTTATTATATTCATTCTTTCGTTTTATCGTGCCTTTCCGAGCGGACTTTCCTGTGTGTCAATCCCTAAACCCAGAAAACGGACAGTGCCTTGAGTTTAGAGGTGAACGGGAAACCATACACCTCAGAATTCGGGACGAATTCTTTTTAAGGGGGGATAATTGTAAGGGCCCTGTTCCAGCCCTTTTAAAAATCTTCAAAAGAAGGAAGGGAAGCCCAAAAGCCCAAGCCCAATTCCCAGAAACCCTAGGGTTTTCCCTTCCCCCACCTATAAATCAGTGTTCTAAAATATGGCGTATACGGCCGTATATACAACGTCTATACGCTATATAGTGAAGGATTGTACTGTTTTTGGCTATACGGTAAGATAATTCGTTTTGGATGATACAATCAATTATACAACGTATATACGATTTATACGACTGTATATACTGTTTATTCGACCGTATATACAAAACTTATATAATTTTTGTCAACGCACTTATACAGTTTATAAAAAAAAATTATATATTTTTTTAAAATTAAAATTTCATTTATTATCATACTATTTGAATTAACTTTTTAATTTAGTAATATTAATTGGAGAACTATGAAATTCCCACCTATTAAGTTTAAAAATATAAAATCTAATTATAATTTAAATATCATTTTTTATCTATAATTTACTTTATGTTTACTATTCGTATTTTAATAATTTTAATTTATAAAATCATAAACTATATTAGTTATAAATGTATATTTTATTTTAAAAAACAATATAAAGTTATATAAGACATATATTTTTGTATTTATATATATATATAAAGAAAATATTCACCGTATATACCCCGTATAAACATCCGTATATACATCTATACGGTACACGGTGGCGAACCGTCCGACTAGCGTATAACGAATTTTAAAACACTGCTATAAATAGAGCCTCCTCCTCCCTAAAAACTCATCTACTTCTTTCCCGGCGAAGCCCTGTCGAGTTTGCGAGCCAACCGAGGTGGACAGAAGCCCTATTTTCGAGATCTCATCATTCCCTATCACCAGGTAACTCCCGAGATTCCATATCTGAGTTTTAAACCACCAAAAATGTGTTTTCTCCTATAACTCCGAAAATACCCCAAATCCCGAGAAACCGAGCACACCACCGTGACCGCCGCGACGAGACGAAACCGGAGCCGCCGAGACGAGTCCCACGCGTCGCCGCACGCGCCCCCACGCGCCGCCACTCGCCGGAGGAGTCACGGGCGCGTGAGATCCACGCGCGCCGGAGGGTCCACGCGCCGGAGTCCCACGTGCCGCCGCCGGAGCCCACGCACCGCCGTCGTCGCCGGAGCCGCTGTCGCCGGAGAACCGCCGGAGCGCCGCCGTTGACCGCCGCTGACCGCCGGAGTTGACCGTTGACCGCCGGTTGGGTTCGCCAGTTGGTCCGGTTCAATTCGAACCGGTTTGCTTCCAATTTCAATTTCCTTCCGGTTTGGTTGGACCAATTCGATTTCAATTCCAATTCCTGGTTTAGTTGGTTAGGGTCTGGTTAGGAAATTGGGCCGGTTATGGCAAATGGGCCTGGTTCAGTCTGGGTTTGGGTCTGGGTCTGGGTTGACCGGGTAAACCGGTTGACTTTGACCAAGACCGTTGACTTTCAGTCAACTGAACTTCAGTATGCCATAACTCGACCGTCCTAAACCCGATTCGAACGAAACGAAAGCCTATCTCACTTGAATTTTCGTCCTCTTTTCAGAACCGATGTCTGTTCGGGCCAATGGGGTTGCTAAATTACCATTTTGCCCTCTTCTTTGGCTAAGGTGAGGACCGGTTGTGGTTTCCCTTGCTCTATCTCAATTCCGGGCGATAGTCCTTTGTTAATAGTGTATTTCCTAGGTAGAGTAGATTAGTATTGCGCACTTTGATTGATTGTGGAACATAGAACTGCTAGGTTATCGCTGAGCCCGAAAATGTTGTTTGTGTGTGATGGATATGAATGATAGATGTGGTAGGGCCCCCGAAAGGGTGTTGTGTGGCAGGGGCGTATACATTGCCGGGGTATGCGTCCCTTGAGAAGGCGTCGGGGGTCTGACGAGCCCCCAAGAAGGATAGAGAAGAATTGTGTGGGCCTACGGGTCGAAGGGAGGGGGTTCATGAGTGCGAAGGCACGAGTGGATGTAAATTGCGTGGTGAAGCCTTCAGGCCTGTTTGCAAGGTGTTATTAGCTTAGGACTTGTGATTCGTAGTTGTGTAGTGTAAGCGGGATCGCGGACTCCCTAAGTCCGACCTCACTGGGTGATTGTGTTTGAAACAATTACTCAGGCCTCCTTTCCTTTCCTGTCCCCGTTTTCTTGCAGGTCCGGATGCGGGATTGAGCGATCGTGTGATATCATTGGTGATCTTGAATACGAAGGAGGCGTCTGGGACCTGGGACCAGTTGAGTTGGCGCCCCAGTTGGACCATGTTCGGTTCAACGGGCGTCCTAACGCCGCGTCTCCGGTTTAACCGGGAGGCGGGTGTTACAATAGGACTGGGAAGGAGGCCGGTCTAACATGGGAAGACTACAAATATATGACTTTCACTAAGATGGTCAGTATGTGCCAAGATTTTTTTTATAAAAAAAATTGGTTAAAGAACCGAACCGATAGCTAAAATGATTTGAAAAATTTACGGATCAGTTTACCCCAAAGAACCAACTAGAACCAAAAACCGAAAACACGGTTCGGTTTGATTACCTCGGGCCCGGGCGTTTCCAACACCCAGCTCATTGCCATTTGGTTTTTTTTTTTTTTTTTTTTTTGACAAGTACAATGTTTTGTTTCAGGTGATCAATGAGTCTCTTAGGATAACAACAACTGTACCGACAGTGCATAGAATACTTGATCATGACATCCAAGTCGGTGATTATACAATTCCAGCGGGTTAGATCTTCATGGGCTATCCTATTGCCCATTTCAATCCAAAAAATTATGAGAATCCTTTTGTATTTGATCCATGGCGCTGGAAGGTGATTTTGATTTTATCTTCATCTTTTACATATTGATTCCCAATTACACTAATAAAACCAGAAAGTTTTGACATATACTTAACAAAATTTACAGGGAAAAGACTTAGGTGCGATAGTCTCCAAGACTTATATTCCCTTTGGCACTGGTTCTAGACTTTGGGTCTGATTGGAAAGACTCGTAGCAGAGCATTAGCAGTAAGTAGCATAAGCAGTATGCTGCTGAAGTTGTATGCTCTAATTAATATACATTTTTTTAGTGATTGGTAGAACTGTTAATGATTAAATATAAAATTATAAAATATTTAATTATATTTAACTATAATTATTCTAAAGTGTTATATATGTATATATTATATTTAGAACATAAGTTTTTTTTTTGTTTTTTCATGTATTTAAATTATTTATCAAATTATTATATGTATATATTATATTTAAAACATAAGTTTTTATTTTTTATATATTTAAATTATATTATTAAATTATTATATGTATATATTATATTTAGAAAATAAGTGTTTTATTTTTCATATATTTAAATTATATTTATTAAATTATTATATGTATATATTATATTTTCATATATATTTTAAAAAAAAATAGATGAAATAAAATATTAATAATAATAATTGTAAATATATGCATATATTTTATGTTTATTAACAAAATTAATTAATTATATGATTTAAAAAATATATTTAATATTTTAGAGGTTAATGCTGTGGAAATGCTTCATATGAGAGCATAGAGAGCATAAGCATTTGAAAGCATTTGCATCTTCTAAATGCTCTTCTACATGCTTTTTAAATAAAACATGATTGGTTAATAAAAAGTATAATGCTCTTTCTAATGCTCTCCCAATCAAACCCTTTGTGTTGGCGCTGATTTCGCTAAGCAGTTGATGGCCATATTTATCCATCATTTGTACAAACTTTTGCAGCACTGATGGATAAAATAAAAAGTTATTTTTGGAACTTTTGCAGCACTGCACCTTGATTCTCCTTCAGAGGTACACAAAAGTGCTGAACACTTTCCAAAGATCTACCCTCGTCGAGAAATCTAGATAGAAGCCCCAAGAGAGGATGAATGTTCTGTCGAAAGTAAAGTATCTTGAATGTCTCATAACTGTTATGATTTGTTAGTCAGAGAACTGGAATTTATATATGTGGTTTAATGTTTCAGGCTCTGAAAATGAGCAACTATGACACTGAACCTCTCCTGCGTTCATTTGGCATTTCTATCAGCTCCAACTTTACTCAGGTGGAGGGCCGTGTTCTGTCAGCTCTTAAGGTATGATACATTTGTTTAGTTTTGACTTGATAAATTGTCTTGTATTGGATAATGGCCAGACTGCTATAGTCTGGTATTGGATAAAATTGCTACAGTAGCAGTCTATGCTTGCTCTCAGCTCCAGTCTTTTATTCATTAACCTCTTGTCTTTCTTTTGCAGCTATAAATTGGTCACTTGGAAAATTGGTCACTTGAAGAATGCTTTGTCGATGGATTATGTCTAAATGTCACATAAACATTAGGTTTTGATTTCATATTTTGCTCTGTTTTCACATAAACATTAGGATTATATGATATTGTATTTATCTATGTAAACAATGTTTGACCCTTACTATATATATATATATAATATGATTGCTTATAAATTTTGTGTTGTGGGTTTCATTTTGTTTTAGTTACAATTAGTTTATTTTAGCATCATTTTGGTATGGTTGATTTGTATTATTTTTAAAATGATGCTAAAACATAAGAAAAATGATGCTAAAACATAGGGTAAATGATGTTAATTACATAAGAAAAATGATGCTAAAATATAGAGAAAATGATATGAAAAGATAAGAAAATGATGCTAATTAAGTAATGTTAAACTTAACATCACTATCCTAAGTGATGTTAAAATAGTTAGCATCATCACATAATACATTACTTACTAAAGTAATGCTAACTTGCTAGTGTTACTTAAAAAGTAATGCTAAGTTCTTAAATAAGTGATGCAAAATACCTTGTTTTTGCTAGTGTGTGTAGATACATGTATATTATTACCGCTAATGCTCATGAAACATGACCAATTTCATTTGTACTACAGTCAAAGTCTTTGCTTTACATATATACTTGTGGTTTTCAGTTGGAAAATGAAGGCAGAGACCACAGTAATTCGAAGGTATATGCTTATGTTTCCACGTGGATGTGATGTTCAATTCTCAGAAGACACGAAAGTGGATAACTCGGCTGGTTCGGATACAAGAATAAAGTAGTATGATTTAACTACATCATTTTCTTCAATTCTCAGAAGACATGTATCAAAAACTTCTTGTGAGAGGCAGCGGTCAGTATGTATGTTCCATTGAATAAATAACGTCAGCTAAGCACTTCCAAATAATCACGAATATGCTTTCGTCATTACCCCTTCACCACACACGATAAATTACAACGTGAAATCAACTTAAAATGGTTATTGAAAGAAAAAGAAAAGAGAAAAGTCATAAAATAGCACAAAAAATATACCTTATCATAAATATAGCACCAAAGAAAATAATTCACATTTTTAGCATTATTTTAATTACAAAGACTTTTATAACATTATATAATTTAGGGTTTAAGATTAATTATTTAGGGTTTAGGGTTTATTATTTAGGGTTTAGGGTTTAGTATTTAGGGTTTAGGGTTTATTATTCAAGGTTAGGGTTTAGTATTTAGGGTTTAGGGTTTAGTATTTAAGATTTAGGGTTATGGCTAATTTAGTGACAAAACATGTTTTTGTGCTATTTTTATGATTTTTCTTCCTTGGTGCTATATTTTTGACAAGTCATGTTTTTTGTGCTATTAATGTGATTTGCCCAAAAAAAAAAGGAAAAAGAAATGATATTGATTGAGTTGTAATTCCTAAAAACATCGAATTAGTAAAAATTTAAAGGCAAATCGCAAAATAGCACAAAAAACATGTGTTGTCACAAATATAGCAACAAAGAGGAAAAATCACAAAATATCATTTAATAAAAAGATATGACTAAATTAACCCTAACCCTAAATCTTAAATACTAAATCTTAAACCCTAAACCCTAAATAATAAATCATAAACTCTAAATATTAAACCCTAAACCCTAAATAACCCCTAAACCTCTTATAAAATTTTTTGTAATTAAAACAATGCTAAAAATGTCAATTTTTTATGCTATATTTTTGATAAGGACTAAGAGAATAACACTTTTTGAGAAATATTTTAGAGATAATTTCATTATGTCCCCAATTTGATAAACACTTTCTACCTTAGATCATCTTCAATATATTCTTTTTTTTAGAGTAAGTTTTACTCCAATGTATTCTTCTATATTTTTTTAGAAATATTTTTTATTTATAAAAATTACAATAATATATTTTGATTGTTCATATGATTTAGTGCTTTATAAACAATATATATATATATATATTCTTATTATTCTTATATTAATACATATAACGTTTCCAAAATGTTTCGATTCCTAATTTTTTAAGAAAATCGTTTCTTTATTTCTACACGTTTCGCTTTCACATACCCGTTTTCGTTTTCATACAAGGTAGTTTAAAATATTAAAAAGTGCTATAAAACATATTTATAAAAAAATTAAAACATTTACATAGATCCTAATGTTGGGCCACATGCCTCAAGTTGATCTATCTTCGTTTGCATGCCTGCCTCAAAAAAAAACATATTCGAAAATTGTTTTTGAATTTTGTCTTGATTTGCCCACATAGATTCAATTTCTTCATCTTTCTCTATGATACATATACGAGTGTCGAAATCCAATTTGCAGCAAAGCCAAGGTATTATTCTTACAATAGGGCATATGAGTTCAGCGAAGGAACACTTGATTATACGTATGGGTTGGATTTGTCAAGCATATAAATTAACCATTGGCGGAGCTACATTGAAGGTGGAGGGGTCATCTGCCCCCAGTCAACTTAAAAATATAATAAAGCCAGTAGCAAAATATATCATGATTCTGTGTCATAATAGCAATTGCCCCCAGTAAATTTTTTTTACTGCCCCCATTGACTGACGTTTCGACTTTTACTGAATACAAAGTTCGGTCTATTTTAATAATATTATTTTCCATCAACTAAAACAAATTAATGATACTTCCATATTTGTTTCTGCTTAGTTACATTTTTTATAAGAGTATATCAAGTATATTTTCTCTTCCTTATCGTTTTCAAAATAATGGAGTTATTATTTATTTTTGCTTTTGTATTTAGTTTATTTTGTTGGTCTTATCCAAAACTATATGTACAATTAAAAATTATTGCATAATATGTTAAATCAAATAAATAAATGTAAATAAATTTAGATATATAGATTTTAAAAAGTAATTTTGTAGATAATTTACCTATATAAATTTAATGTACTATTAAAAATTATCACATAATGTCAAATCAAATAAATAAATGTAAATAAATTTTGATAATAGATTTTAAAGTAATTTTGTAGATAATTTACCTATATAAATTTAATGTGCTTAAAAAGTATAAATAAATATTTATACACATTAGCAGGATAAAATTTTTAAACATTTTATATAATAATATTTTATTAATAAATAATTATTTTAAAAATTAATTTATGTTCCCGGTCAAAATTATTTCTGGCTCCGCCACTCATTTTAGACCAGACAAAGAAAGAGAAACACAAACCAATTTACCAAATTATGAGAGATTTAGTATATGTTTTATAGATTAGTTATCGATTAAAGTTGATGATGACGATGATGATGGTGATCGTATCATGGAGAAGTGTTTTTGGGTTGGAGAACATAAATCCAATATTCTTCGATGAAGGTCTTTCTCATTTATTTGGTGAAGCTAATCTCATCCGATCTCCTGATGATCGCAGCGTTCGATTACTCCTCGACAAATATACCGGTACGTAATTTTCTTCTCTTTTATGATTACTTTAGGTTTTTGTTGATGATGTTGATAATTTCTACTTTTATATTTGCGAGTTGCATGAACATAATAATGGATAGAAATGGTAACTCTATGATGGTGTTAACATGATTATGCGATTATATTACCATTTTTTTATCAAATCATAGAAATATCCTTACGAGGATTTTTCAACTACATATTTAAGTTCACTTTCTACGATTCTATTATCTTTTTTTTTTCCTACGATTCTATTATCTTGTAAAAGTCACCAATCAATGTCGTTAGGTTTTGTAATTATATAATTTTTTATGTGAAACTATTTGCAAAATGAATCCAACAGGGTCAGCATCCCCTATAAAATTTAATAATTTAATATATATTTTCTAAGTTTTGTAATATTGACCCCTTTAAAATATAATGATCCCTTTAAACCTATCTCAAATCTTCTTTACATCAATTTTTTTTTTAAAAAACTTACTTGAGTCTATTAAATTTAACTCGAAACCATACAATCCATATTAACAATTTAGACCAAATAAAATAGACTTATCATTTTTTTAAACATAACATGTGTTATCTATTATACAATTTATATCAGATCATATTAGTTATTTTATTTATAAAATGTTAAGTAAAAATGTATAAAACAGTAACATATGCAGAAACCACTATATAATATATACATATAACTAATTTAAACTAAATTATAATTATAATATTCTTACCACAACCTATACTAAAATATAGCTCACCTAAAAAAATTATTTCAAGCAATTATAAAAATGTATATAATATAATATAAATATTTGAAAACTACAGACTACATATTAATTTTATAGTACTTTTTTGTTATATAGTATTATTGACCCCGATGAAAATTTATTCTCGCTCCGCTGCTGGAATTAACTGATGTTATTCCAGCGGAGGTTGGTGATCTCTCCAAACTACGAGCCATGAATCTATCTCGCAATTACTTGTCGAGTTCGATACCTGATAGTTTCTCCTAACTTAACGACACTGAGAGCCTTAATCTTTCTTTTAACATGTTACAAGGGAGCATTCCTCACCAACTAACCAGCCTCACTTCTCTTGTTGTCTTCAACATCTCCTACAATTGTTTATCAGGCATCGATCATTCCCCAGAGAAGGCAATTTAGCACCTTCAATGATAACAACTACTTAGGCAACTCTCTTCTATGTAGACCAGAGAGCTAAGAAGATGACGATGAAGCTGTTGTTGACATGTTAGTCTTCTATTGGAGTAATACTTCAACTTATGTGACTGCGTTAAGAGCACCCACAGCGGTGAAACCGCGTGTGGGTCCCTTAATCTCTCTTTTTTTTTTTTTTTTAACTGGCGAAGGAAAAAAAGAAAAAAAAGAGGACCAATCCTGTAACCATGTAGGCGCTACATGACAAGAGACCGTATACATATCATATCATATATAATATAAAAGTTAAATCTATAGGCTTCTAAGAGCGCCAACGTAGGATTTAAAAAACTCAATATGATTGGTCCACTTCATCATCATTCAAAATAAGAAAATTTACAAATTTAAATTTTCACTTAATCATTCAATACTGTGAAAATTTACAATTTTAAAATATTGAGAAGATTTTAAATCATATATAAATAACCACTTCATCATTTAAAATTTAGAAAATTTACAAATTTAAATTTCCACTTCATCATTTGTAATTCATCATTTAAATTTCAGAAATTTTACAAATTTAAAAGTCCACTTTATTATTCAATATTGAAAAATTTACATATTTAAAATTACCTAGAAATGGAAATAATCCCCACTTAAGAAATTTTACAAATTTAAAAGTCCACTTTATTATTCAATATTGAAAATTTTACATATTTAAAATTTTATAAATAACTACTTCATCATTTAAAATTTTAAAAATTTACAAATTTAAATTTTCGTTTCATCATTCAAAATAGAAATTTAGTTACAAATTTTATAAATAATACAACTAACATAAACTAACCTAGAAATGGAAATAATCCCCACTTAAAAATATTGGGCTTTTGTCTTTCTATTTTTCTTTGTAGCCCAAAATGGAAATATTGAAAGTTGTCTTTTTTTTTCTTTTTTTTTGTCAACAAATATTGAAAGTTGTCTACATACCTTTTTTGGCTTTCTATTTTCTATTTTATAAATCATGTACTTTCGCTTTTGGCATTTTATAAATAATGCTCTTCTTTCTTTGGTAACTCAATAGGATTTTAAAAATTCAATATTATTGGTCCACTTCATCATTCAAAATTGAGAGAATTTACAAATTTTAAATAATGTCATAAAACATCCATACATTATCATAAAAAAACTAACATAGAAATAGAAAAAACTAACATAGAAATAGAAATTGTAAAACTAACATAAAAAAAAAAAATATCCATAAATTGTCATAAAAAAATAATGTCAAATAAGCAAAATTTTATAAATAGGAAAACTAACATAGAAATGGAAATAAGAAACACAATTTTATAAATAAGAAAACTAACATAGAAATGGAAATAAGAAACACACATAAATTGTCATAAGAACAAAATGTCAAATAAGTATTATTTAATTTAATAATGTACATATTGATGTTCAAAAAAAAGAATTAATAAAATTCAGAAAATATAATTAAATATTATGTACATGATTTACATTTTCCTTGATTAACATAATTTCCAATTATTATAAAAGTGAAATTAGTTTCTTCCTTGGAATTAGAAGTTTTCTTTTTAAAAAGTTTAGTTGTTGATTATAAATAAGCAACTCAAATTCCAATAGCTTACACAAATTTTTAAATCAAAAATATTTCTTAAGAGACAAAGATAACTTAATAAAGCAATGGTTAATTCTTTTTCTAACCAATCAGTTGTTTCTTTATTTTTGAACGAGCTTCACAAAGGTTTTAACAAAAAAGAAGTTTTGGTTAGAGTTTTTTCACTTCTGGGAGACACGAAACATCAAAAAATGAAGTTTACTTATTTTGTTAATAAAAAGTTTTTTTATTTGTTAACATAAAAAATATTCTTTTATAATATAAATAGTGAAATTGAATAACCAATAATAAAATTATAAACTTTATTGATATTGAACTTAAAATAATTTAGAAAAATATAATAAGTAAAGTTATTAATATGTATCCGCGCGTAGCGCGGACGAAAGACCTAGTATAATATAAAAGTTGAAGCTATATGCATCTGAGAGCGTCCACGTAGGATTTAAAAAACTTAATATGATTGGTCCACTTCATCATTAAAATTTAGATAATCTACAAATTTTAAATTACTATAATAAAACTAACATGGAAATGGAAATCGAACGCCATGTAAGTACTTATTTTCCCTAAATTAATAAAATTTACAAATTTTAAATTACTATAATAAAACTAACATATAAATGAAAATATAACGCCATGTAAATACTTATTTAATTGAGAAAATTTACAAATTTTATATTACTACACGTATGATTTAAAAAACTCAACATTATTGGTCCATTTCATCATTCAAAATTGAGATAATTTACAAATTTAAATTTTGTAAATAGTGAAACTTACATAGAAATAAAAATAGAAAATATCCATAAATTGTCATAAAACATAATGTAATAAGAAACATAATTTTATAAATATGAAAACTAACATAAAAATAAAAATGGGAATAAAAAGCATACATAAATTGTCATAGAAGAACAAAATGTCAAATAAGTATTAAATAAACAAATATCATATAATTGTCATAAAATAATGTAATAAGAAACACAATTTTATAAATAGGAAAACTAACATAAAAATGGAAATAAGAAACATACATAAATTGTCATAAAAAGAACAAAATGTCAAATAAGTATTATTTAATTTAAAAATGTACTTACTTATATTCAAAAAAGGAAATTATAAAATTCAAAAAATATAATTAAATATTACATACATGATTTACATTTTCTTTGTTTAACATAATTTTCAACTATTATAAAAAGGAAATTAGTTTCTTTCTTAGAATTAGAAATTTTATTTTTTAAAAGTTTAGCAATTGATTATAAATACACAACTCAAATTCCAATAGCTTACATAAATTTCTAAATTAAAAATATTTTTTGAAAGGCAAAAATAACTTGATAAAACAATGATCACTTCTTTTTCTAACTAACCACTTGCTTCTTTGTTGTTGAACGAGCTCAGGTTTTAACAAGAAAAAAGTTTTGGTTAGAGTTCTTCACTTCTAGGAGGCACGAAACATCAAAAGAGGTTTACTTATGGGTTTTGAACTATTTATCATTGATCAAAAAGTATTTACAAATTTATTAATATATCATCTATTTAATATTTAGCTAACACAACTACTTATAAATTTTAACAAAATAATGCACGGTACTGTTATCCACATATTCATATTTGCTAACCGGATATGCTACTATGAATAAAAATATTATTTTATAATATAAATATTAAAACTGAAAAAAACAAAATACAAACTTTATTAATATTGAATTTAAAATAATTTAAAGAAATATAATATCAAAAACAATAATAAAATTACAACTTTATTAACACTGAATTTAAACTAATTTTAGAAAAATATAATAAGTAAAATTATTAATATGTATCCGCGCGTAGCGCGGATGAAAAACCTAGTATAATATAAAAGTTGAAGCTATAGGCATCTGAGAGCGTCCACGTAGGATTTAAAAAACTCAATATGATTGGTCCACTTCATCATTCAAAATTGAAAAAATTTACAAATTTTATAAATAGTAAAACTTCCATAGAAATGAAAATAAAAAATATTCATAAATAAAAACATAACGTAACAAAAAATACAATTTTATAAATAGGAAAACTAACATAAAAATGGGAATAAGAAACATGATTTCAAAAAATATAATTAATATTACGTACATGATTTACATTTTTCTTGATTAACATAATTTCCAACTATTATAAAAAAAGAAATATAAACATAACGTAATAAAAATATAATTTTATAAATAGGAAAACTAACATAAAAATGGGAATAAGAAACATGATTTCAAAAAATATAATTAATATTACGCACATGATTTACATTTTCTTGATTAACATAATTTCCAACTATTATAAAAAGGAAATTAGCTTCTTTCTTAATTAGAAATTTTCTTTTTTTAAAAGTTTAACAATTGATTATAAATACGCAACTCAAATTCCAATAGTTTACATAAATTTCTAAATCAAAAATATTTCTTGAAAGACAAAAATAACTTGATAAAACAATGGCCATTTCTTTTTCTAACTAACCATTTGCTTCTTTGTTTTTGAACGAGCTCATAAAGGTTTTAACAAGAAAGAAGTTTTGGTTAGAGTTCTTCACTTCTGGAGGCACGAAACATCAAAAAAGAGGTTTACTTATGGGTCTTGAACTCCTTCTCATTTATCAAAAGGTAATTACAAATTTATTAATATATCATCTATTCAATATTTAGTTAACATAACTACTTATAAATTTTAACAAAATAATGCAGGGTACTATTATCCACACATTCATATCTGCTAACCGGGTATGCTACTATGAATAAATTTTTTTTTTTATAATATACATATTGAAATTAAAAAACAATAATAAAATTACAAACTTTATTAATATTGAATTTAAACTAATTTAGAGAAATATAATATCGAAAAAACAATAAAATTACAAACTTTATTAATAATGAATTTAAACTAATTTATAAAAATATAATAAGTAAAATTATGAATATGTATCCGCGCGTAGCGCAGATGAAAAACCTAGTACTAATTAAGAATTTTAGTATACAGTCTCTTAACTATTTGGTGAGACCCACATATATTTTAATATATTTTTTCTAAGAGACCCACAATTTTTCGCGCCAAAACAAGATTTTACGGTTTTGGCGCGAAAAATTGTTTTGCGGTTTTGGTGATACTCGATTTTGCAGCTTTGACAGTAAAACATGATTTTGCGGTTTTGGCGGGAAAAGCCGTCGTGCGGTTTTGGCGAAAAATTCGATTTTACGGTTTTGGCGGGAAGAGTCATTTTTACGATTTTGGCAGGAAATCTTGATTTTGCGATTTTGGCAGGAAAACTCGATTTTATGGTTTTAGCGGGAAAATTCAATTTTACGATTTTGGCGGAAAAACTCGATTTTACGGTTTTCAGGTGAAAATTCATTTTTACGATTTTGGCGGAAAACTTGATTTTACGATTTTGGCGGAAAAACTCGAATTTAAGATTTTGGCGGGAAAAGTCGTTTCGCGGGAAAATTCGATTTTATGGGTTTGACAGTAAAACTTGATTTTACGGTTTTGGCGGAAAAGTCGTTTTGCGGTTTTGGTCGAAAAATTAGGTTTTACGGGTTTGACGGCAAAACATGATTTTGTGGTTATGATAGTAAAACATGATTTTGCGGTTTTGAAGAAAAAATGTCAAATTTACAGTTTCAGCGGGAAAAGTCAATTTTACGGATTTGACGGAAAAAGTCAATTTATAATTTTGGCGGAAAAGTTCTTTTTTAAAAAAAAAATTGATTTTTGTTTTGAGTTCGACTAAATGATAAAAAATGGAAAAAAAAATCTTCAAATCTTTTTAACCCTAGGTTTTTAATAATTTGGGCATGACCAATATCCATTTGGTCTTGCCCATTTCTACCATGGACAAAATTTGTTCGAAGACCATTTAGACCATTTATTTTTAGTCATGACTATAGCCCGTCCATAAAGAATTGGGCTGGGCCAGACCATAGACGGACCGACTATTTGACAGCCCTACCCGTTCTCTTCACCTCCGTTCTCTCCTTCACATCCCCAAACTCTGCCATCGCCGTGCCGGAGCTCGGCAATCAGTACCCCTGAAGCTTAATCGCTTTTTGCTGTTACGGCTATCTTACAATGGTCTTGGTGATATTACCTTAATAAACAAACAAAAACGTGTTGACAAAAAATAACAAACAAAAACGTTTAAGTCATTTAACTTATAAGTCCTATAGTTTTGGGTATCTTCTTTATTAACCCTTTAATTATTTAAAGAAAAAATATCTTAGGGGGCATTGCAACAAAGATGCTGACCACACATTTTCAACAATAGCCTTGACATTATGTGCCAAACGAAAATCTCATCATACGACTCAAAGTAAACGATAGACGACAATGATCACTGAGGCTAAGAATGGGACCTCCATTGACTTTAAAATATACAATTATTTCTTGAACTTGGTGTTTCCCACTACAAATTTGAAAAAAAAAAAGATCTTGTAAATGTGGAGGTATCTGCATTGAACAGACAGTCAGTTTTGATTTTCTTTCATTTTATTTGCAATGGAAGGGAAGGTGTTCTTGAGAAAATACTTGATATGGGTGATGTTACTGTTGGGGCAGCTACATGGATACAAAAGCTGTGTTGAAAAAGAAAGGAAGGCTTTGTTCGAGCTCAAGAAATATGTAATCTCAGTTACTAAAGAAAAGGAGTTCGAGATAAAGGAAGACTATGTTCTCCCTTCTTGGGGTTATGACATAATAGACTGTTGCCAGTGGGAGGGTATTATGTGCAACCAAGCAAGCAAACGGGTGACAAATATTGCCTTTGGTACACTGGATCTCAAACAGAGTTCTCTCTTAAATCTTTCTTTGCTGCATCCCTTTGAAGAAATTCGAAGTCTGAACTTATCCAAGTCCAGATTCGGTTTTTTATTCCCGCTCGAGGAGAGAAGATTCCATGAAGAGACAAACAACCAATTCGCTGGCTTGTTTGATGATGTTGAAGGTAAACCATGCTTTCCCTAGGGGTTAGATTTTAATATTTTTATTTTGCCATTGGAATTTATATACTTTCCTTGCTTTAGGGGTCTCCTTTTTTAAACAACCTATATGGATTTTTTTGTTTTGTTTATGCCTTTACTTCGTGATATCTGTATCCAATGTTGCAATCTCATCACATAGTCACTTACTATCTGCATGCACACTTAGCAATATTTCTGTGTGCGTTTATCCAAAAGAATAGCTTCGTTTGCAGGTCATAAAAGCTTAGGGAGATTAAAAAACCTGGAAATTCTGGATCTCTCTTCAAATAAATTCAACAACAACATCTTTCCCTTTCTTAGTGCCGCTACATCTCTTACAACTCTTTTTCTTCGGGATAACTACATGGATGGTCCTTTTCCTGCTAAAGGTATATTTTTTCTGATCGATTCAGTTTATAATGCTATAAATTTATGTCTTAAATTCAAGTTTTATCATTCTTATATTTGTTAGATTCCCTTTCAGAACTTCGAGATTTGATAAACTTGGAACTTTTGGATCTGAGTATCAACAGATTTAATGGTACCATACCAGTACAAGGTAGTAGTTTCTCCTTCTTTTCTATGGTGGAAGTTAAATCAATTCAGTTGCTACCTACATCATTGTTGTATTGGTCTGTGTCATATGTATAAGTGTTTACCTTTGTGTGGCAGAGCTATCTGCCCTGATGAAGCTGAAAGCTCTGGATCTAAGTGATAATGAATTCTCTGGCTCAATGGATTTGCAAGGCAAGTTTACTTATTTCAGCTTTTGAATATAAATAAGCTGTGGTTGAATTCACGTTCATGTACTTGACTGATTAAGCATTTGATCAACGCAGGGTTTTGCAATATGAAGAATATGGAAGAGCTTGATTTGAGCCGAAACAAACTTGTAAGCCATTTTCCCTCATGTTTAACTAGCTTGAGTAGACTTCGAGTTCTTGATGTCTCATCGAATCAAATGACTGGGAAGCTTCCATCTGCTCTCAGTAACCTTGAATCGCTTGAGTACTTATCATTGTTTGATAACAACTTTGAAGGCTTTTTCTCAATCGGTTCGCTCTCCAATCTCTCAGAGCTTAGAGTGTTAAAACTTGGTTCAAAATCCAACACACTTCAAGTAGAGTCTGAAGGTTCTTGGAAGCCTAGATTTCAGTTGAATGCAATTGTACTAGGATCTTGCAACTTGGACAAGGTTCCTCATTTTCTCGTACAACAGAAAGGTTTGCGTCAAGTTGATCTCTCCAACAATAAAATATCTGGAAATTTCCCTTCTTGGCTAATGGAGAACAATACGGAACTCATAGTTTTGGATATACAGAATAATTATCTGACGAGATTTCAGCTACCAAAATCTACTCATGGTCTAGGTTTCCTGGACGTGTCAATGAATGAATTCAATCATCTATTTCCTGAGAATATCGGATTGATACTTCCTCAGTTAATATCTTTAAATATATCGAGTAACGGGTTTCAAGGAAATCTACCATCTTCTCTTGATAACATGGAAGCAATTTCATATATGGATCTATCTCACAACAGTTTCCAGGGGAAGATACCAAGACATTTTTTGAAAGGTTGTTATTCCATGCAAATTCTGAAGTTGTCACATAACAGACTAAGTGGAGAGGTTTTTCCAGAAGGAGTACCTTTTAGTATATCACAGCTGTTAATGGATAACAATCAGTTTACCGGAAAGATTGGTAAGGGTTTGCAGAACTTGCAAGAATTGTCACTGCTTGACATTTCGAACAACAGTCTCACGGGTGTTATCCCAAGTTGGATTGGCGAACTTCCATCTTTAACCGCGCTACTGCTTTTGAACAACTCATTGGAAGGTGAAATACCTATTTCTTTGTTCAATATATCCACTCTTAATCTACTAGACCTCTCTGCAAACATTTTATCTGGAGACATACCTCCACACGTCAAATCCTCAAGGCCGTTTGTATTACTCCTACAAGACAATCATTTATCAGGAGAAATTCCGGACACATTGCTAACGAATGTATCAGTACTTGATCTGAGAAATAACAGGTTGTCTGGGAATATTCCGGAGTTCATCAACACCCAAAGCATCGGTATTCTTCTTATGCGGGGGAATACTTTAACGGGCCCTATTCCTCGAAAATTGTGTGGCCTAAGCAACATCCACCTTCTGGATCTTGCCAACAACAGATTAAATGGATCAATACCTTCATGCCTTAGCAATACATCACTTGGTTTGGGAAAAGAGGATGCATTTTACTATTTTGATTTTGACTTCAGTGACATGTCTAGTAGTTTTGAGGGTGGTCATGATCTGGAACAAGATTCCACTTCCACAAAAGGTGTTGGTAGATATTTCAATTCTCTTCTTGTGCTAGATCCGTTTTATGGAGGCTTCATGGAAAAAGCCACACGGACGAAAATTGAATTTGCAACGAAACACAGATATGATTCCTACATGGGTGGAAATCTCGAATTATTTTTTGGAATGGATCTTTCAGAAAATGAGCTGAGCGGTGAGATCCCATCTGGGCTTGGAGATCTTCTGAAACTACATGCTCTCAATCTTTCTCACAACTACTTATCAGGCGTGATACCAAATAGCTTTTCAGGTTTGAAGAATGTCGAAAGCCTTGATCTTTCCTTCAACAGGTTACAAGGCCGGATCCCATCAACATTAGCAGAACTGAGCAACCTAGCTGTCTTCAATGTCTCGTTCAACAACTTATCTGGAGTCATTCCACAAGGAAAACAGTTTAATACCTTTGATGCCCAAAGTTTCTTAGGTAATCCTCTTCTCTATGGTGGACAATCAACTAACACAAGCTGCTACAGTAACACAATTGACGGACCAGATAATGTAGTGAAAGACGAAGAAGGCACAATCGACATGGAGTCTTTGTACTGGAGTTTTGCTGCTGCCTATGTTACAATACTTTTTGGCATATTCGCATCTCTCATGTTTGATTCTCCTTGGAGCAGATTTTGGTTCTACAGCGTTGATGCTTTCATCCTCAAGGGGAGGAAATTATTCTGTTAATCAATTGTTGGTGACAAATTCTTATATTGTCCCCAACTGTTTCTGTTCTTCACAAAACTTCCTGCTTTATGCAACAAAACAAGAACATAACTTGTGTTTGGTTCCTACGTACTGTCTTTGTAATTGTCTCAGAATAAATGTAATGTCTCAAACATATCTCTGAACTGGCTTACTGTTTGTCTCAGAATAAATGTAATATCTCTGAACTGGCTTAATAAACAAAAGATAAAGTTTTCAATAACCAACAACTTAGATAGACGAATTAGTTAATAGAACCATGGCATCAGATTTTCTTTCGTCGTATTCTTGTGGTGCTGGTTTCGGAAACCTGAAAAGAAAGCAAAACAATGTATTAGTTATACGCAATATATAATATATATAAAATAAATTAATGAATTGATTAAGAAAATTAACACAACATGTTGACGAATTCAACTCATCCAAAATTCTCATACTGGTCATACATGATCGTTGAAAGCCTTTTTTGTCTTTTTAGCCAAGTATACTAATATATAAACAATCACAAACAAACTTAATTACTACCCAGAATGTAAGACAGTATGTGTGATCAGATCCTTATTGAGAAAGAGTCCATGTGTCTTTTGATCGATACTCCTTTGATGAGATTGCACATAATATTATAGATGTCAGTATAGTGAATTTGGATTTCTCACTTGGATTGTGGAGTTGTTTGGGATAGTTGCTAAGTTTGGTTTTGATTATGTGAGGAACGTTTTTCATGTGGCTTACTATGGTGTTTTTTGATGTTGTGTTTCTAGGACGAAATAAGTTTCTATGTTTTCCTTTCACGTCTTGGTTTTATGTTTGCTTGAGGGAAAGCAAAAACTCAGTTTGGGGGAGTTAATATATCATGGTTTTTATAGGTTTCTAACCATGATACAAGTCTTTGTTATTGAGTATTTCAGTGTTTTTGGAGTCCTTTGAATCTTTTACAAGTTTTGGCATGATTGAAGCTTAATTGAAGATTTTGTGAGTTTTTGGAGTAATTTTGCAGCCCATATGGATTTAACCGAGGTCACTGGCTGCATATGTATTTGGCGTCGGTCGATACCATATTTGGACAGAAATTCTGCGCAACTTTGTAAGAGAATTGAAAATCTGCATTTTTACCCAAGAGTTTTTTTTATTTACAAAAATCCCCAAATCGTGTTTTAGACTATAATTAGGTTTTTCCAGCCATTGTTTAGGCTACACTCATTTTATTTTCAGAGAGATTTGCAGCAGAGCTTTTGGGGCTAATCTCCAGAGATTTGGATCCCTTTAATTCTTCTATAGATTTCTTTATGCAGTCTATTTATTCTATGATTTATGTTTCATTAAAACTTACAATTTACAGAGAATAAAATCGTTGTCGTAGAATAAATAGATTGCATAAAAAAAATCAATCACAAGAGTTCAGATTTATAATTTTCATTTCTAACATGTTTAGCTTTTCGGCACAAACTTGTTCAGATTCAACATCCATTTGGGACACAATTGCAATATGTTGTTCATTTGTCAACTCACATTATTCTCTGCTTCATCTTTGGCAAACTCATCTTTTATCTTCTGATGCTATTGTGTCTCCTACAATAGAAATATTTTAGAATGAATGAAGTGTTGCCAAACTTCAACTAAATACCTAATTAAGTAGATCTTACGGTTACCCTAGATATTGTTGCATTCAACTTTTCTTTTGCTTCCTTTTTCTTTTCATCACATAAGATTTTATGGTCAACAATGAATTTCCTCAGCACCCTGGAACATTCATCACAACATGTGACCCCAAGCACCACAAAAATAACAAGAGAACAATTGATTCAGTATATATGAATGTCAGTATAACTCACATTGTGCTAAGGGTTTCATCGCATAAGAAATTCAAAAGCTTCAGCCTTTGTGATGAACCCATCTTCTCATACTCACCAATGCCTTTTTAAAACATCTCATGAGGGAAGTCATCAAGCTTAAATTCTGATTCCGCAAGACAGTCACCAAGAACCGAGAACCACATATCATCAGTTCCACTCAGGCCAACCGATCTACATTATTTGTAAAAAATGAAATCAATAAGATATGATACACATCATCCATCAGAGAAAATCGATACTTTTTCCAAGAAAAAAAAATTATGTTTCCCTATGTTAATTATCAGAGTAAATAGTTGTATTATCATTTGGGTGAGCGTAGAATGCTCTCGGGTCTTTGTGCTTCTTCCCAATACAGTCTCATGTATAACCAATTGAGGTTTCCCTTTCCTCAAACCAAGAATCTATTCAAAAAATTCATATGAAGTAGAGAGAAGTCATTAGTAAATCCTTCTTATATTCCAAAATATTGTACGACTTTTGAAAAGGTATCATCTATGAACTTAACCTTTTGAATATAAGAATGTTTTACTATTGACTCTTCTCTTCTTCATAAGACTTTTTTTTAATAGGCTTTTGGTTTGAGGGAAGGGCAACCTCAATTTGTTATACGTGAGATTGTATCGGGAAGAAGCACAAAGAGCCAAGAGCATTCTACGCTCACCCAAATGATAAAACAACTATTTACTCTGATAATTAACAGAGGGGAAAAGTAAGAATTTTTTTTCTTGGAAAGTATTGATTTTCTCTGATGGATACTGCATATCATATCTGATTGATTTCAATTTTTTCAAATAATGTAGATCGGTTGGCCTGAGTGGAACTTACGATACGTGGTTCTTGGTGACTGTCTTGCGGAATCAGAAGTTAAGCTTGATGACTTCCCTCCCGAGATGTTTCAAAAAGGCATTGGTGAGTATGAGAAGATGGGTTCATCACAAATGCTGAAGCTTTTGAATTTCTTATGCGATGAAACCCTTAGCACAATGTAAGTTATAGTGACATTCATATATATATATATATATATATATATATATATATATATATATTGAATCAATTGTTTTCTTGTTATTTTTGTGGAGCTTTAGGGGTTAACATGTTGTGAATCTTTCAGGGTGCTGAGGAAAATCATTGTTGACCATAAAATCTTATGCGATGAAAAGAAAAAGGAAGCAAAAGAAGAGTTGAACGCAGCAATAGCTAGGGTAACCGTAAAATCTACTTAATTAGGTATTTTGAGTTGAAGTTTGGCAACACTTGATTCATTCTAAAATATTTCTATGTAGGAGACACCACTGCATCAGAAGATAAAAAATGAATGAGTTTGCTAAAGCTGAAGCAGAGAATAATGGGGTTAAGTTGACCAATGAAAAACGGATTGAAATTGTGTCGCAAATGGATGTTGAATCTAAACAAGTTTGTGCTGAAAAGCTAAACGCGTTAGAAATGCGAAGTATAAATCTGAACTTTTGTGATTGATTCTTTGTAAATCTGAACTCATGTGATTGATTTCTTTATGCAATCCATTCCTTCTATGACAACGGTCTTATTCTCTGGAAATTGTAAAAAAAAAAAATTATAAAACAAAAATCATTGAATAAATAAGAAATCAGTAGAAAAATCAAAGGGGTTCGAAATCTCTGGAGATCAGCCTCAAAAGCTTTGCTACAAATCTCTATGAAAATAAAATAAGTGTAACCTAAACAATGGTTGGAAAAACCTATTATATTTTAAAATATGATTTGAGCATTTTTGTAAATAAAGAAAACCCTTGGGTAAAAGTGCAGATTTCCAATTCTCTTAAAAAACTACGCAAAATTTATGTCCAGATATGGTGTCGACCGACACCAGAGTGGTTTCGACCGATACCAAGTGCATACGCAACCAATGACTTCTGTGAAATTCTTATGGGTTGCAAAATTACTCTAAAAGCTCACAAAATCTTCAATTAAGCTACAATCATGCCAAAACCTATAAAAGACTCAAAAGATTCCAATACATTGAAAAGTCTCAATAACAAAACATATATGGGTTAAAAATCCATAAAAATCATGATATATCAAAGTTATTTTCCCAAAGACATATGTCCAATTAAAGTATACTCATAATTATTTTTAAATTTTTTAAATAATAGACAAAAAAATTATTTACTTCCATAAAATATAAAATATGTTTGTTTTGTTTTTGTTTTGTCTCACTCAATGCATTTTTATCCATTAAATTTGTTGACAAAACTTATCAAAAAGATAAGTAGTAAATTGAGAATCCAAAATTAAAAACCTTTGTCCCCATATATGTTCTTTCCTTTGGCTGATTCTTTTTCAAAGATATATATCCAATTAAAGTATACTCATAATTAGTTTTAGAATTTTTAAATAATAGATAAAAATTATTTACTTCCATAAAATATATAATATGTTTTTATTATCTCACCCAATGCATTTTTATTATTCAACTTTGTTGAAAAAATCTTATCGAAAAAGATAAGTAGTAAATTCAGAATCTACGTAATTAGAAAATAAATTAAAATTATTTTTCTTCTACAATCCACATATACATTCTTACTTTCTTTGCATAGTTCTTTTTCCAAAGATAGATTTCCAATTAAAGTTTACTTATTATTAGTTTTAGAATTTGTAAATAATAGATAAAAATTATTTCCAAAGAGATATTTGCAGCCATTAGTTGAAATCAGAATGGCTTTTTAATACTTTTTTGAACGATAGTTAATATATTAATTATAACCAACCATATGAACATATAATATTATGGGTAATTGTCATATTAATTAAATGAAAACACAAAAACTTAATAATATACCTAATTTATAGTCAAATTGAAGGTAACCATTGAAATAATAAATCTCAGTTACCACATTGTTTGTAACGCTAATTGATATATAAATGATTATTTCCAAAACAAAATTTTCATAAGTGTTGACCAGCAAATAAAATTTAAAATTTCTATAAGAAAGTAAATTCAACGTTTACACCATAATTTCTTTTTTCATGAAAAACTATTAATGTTTTCTTTTTAAAATATTTTTTATTAAGTTTCAAAATCCAAACAGAAAAAATCTACCACTTCTGGAGAAATATTACTGACCGTGACAAGAAGGACCGTGTTTGATTCAGAGATATTTATGGTTTCGGTGGCCATGGTTGTTAACGCCCATCTGGAGCTATTTGAATTTACACCCTCTACCGCAGCTCGCAGTTAGGGCGGTTATCGAACATGGCTTTCTACGCCCGAGGAATTCCTCTATTTGACATCCCTATCACTTGGCAGAATAGAGAAGACGAGTTTGAAGAAGAAAATATTGAAAAGGAGTTTTTGGCACCCGGAAAAAACTAGGGTATTTGTTATTGATAAGAGATTTACAAACAGAAAAAATCTACCACTTTTGACGAAATATTACTGACCGTGACAAGAAGGACCGTGTTTGATTGAGAGATATTTATGGTTTCGGCGGCCATGGTTGTTAACGCCCAGCTGGAATTATTTGACTTTACACCCTCTACCGCAGCTTGCAGTTAGGGCGGTTATCGAACATGGCTTTCTACGCCCGAGGAATGCCTCTATTTGACATCCTTCTCACTTGGCAGAACAGAGAAGAAAGACGAGTTTGAAGAAGAAAGGATTTACGCTCCTTTTGGGGACCGATAAAAACTAGGGTATTTGTTATTGATAAGATATTTACAATATATATAGTGAGATTAAAGGAGCGATTAGGTTTAATATATTTACAATTATAACCTTAATTGAATTTGTGAGTTGAACCAAATGGGCTTTAGTTAGTAGATCTATCTTATGAATGAATTCGAGTTCTATCCAGGTCCATGAAATCCTAGAGCGCCAGTCACTAATGCACTTTTCCAGAAATTTTAATCTGGTATGCGACTCAATGATCAACATGCCCTTAATGAAACACTAAATGAAAGAGAAGGTTTGGTATAAGGTGGTTTTGTTTTTAATTAAAATGAAACAAAAACAAAAATATGAAATAACAATTAAAAAAGAAATCTCAAGCTTTCTCTCTCCTCTCTCTCTCCTCCCGCATCATCTTCTTCCTCTTCTCAAACTGGAGTTTAGCCCAGGCCGCCAATTTCGCCGGCCGACGCCTCTTTTGACTCGTCGTTCTCTTCCAATTTCTTCTCCTCTCTCCTCCCCTGAAACGAATTGGATTGTGTTGAATCGGGTTGAATTTTAGGTAAATTAGAATTCCCAAATCACCTCGATTTCATGAAATTTAATCCAACTGGTACAACTAGGATCACCGAGAATAATTTGATAATTGGTAAAAATAGTTGAACAGTTGTACCAGTTGGACCAAAATTTTAATTGAAGTTTATTTTATTCTATTTACACATGACAAAAAAATATAACAAATCATATACTTAAGCTATATAAGAATTCCAAAACACAAAACAAACAATTATAAATCAATAAACAAGAATTTATCAATTTTCTAAGATATATTATTGATTTCACATAAAACACTCCTTATAGTATAAGGAAGTGTTTGTAAGTGGTCACCCTCTTATGATGGTAAAAAGGTGAAAACTATGAATTCGCACAAATTGTATTGTGAAAACCTCACAATTGATAATTAATAGGGGAAAATCACATGTCCAACTACAATATACTATAACATCATAAGGTACAAGTACAAAAACCCAAAAATCATCAAAATATAACTATGAACAGGAAAGTACAATTGTACACTTAGGTACAACTACATGAAAAACACAGTAATTTTTAATATTATAAATGGCAACATGTGTTCAATGTGTTTTTAATGTGAGAATATTTTATTGTGGTATAAATTTTCATCTTTCTCAGATTTTCGACTTTTTAAGTATTTTTTAAAATTGTTCTAAACCGGAAAAACACAGTAATTTTTAATATTATAAATGGCAACATGTGTTCAATGTGTTTTTAATGTGAGAATATTTTATTGTGGTATAAATTTTCATCTTTCTCAGATTTTTGACTTTTTAAGTATTTTTTAAAATTGTTCTAAACCGGAAAAAACCAAGAGAAAGAGTGGGATGTATGGGTTCAATTTTGATTTTTGGGTTCAACATGAATAATTTGCTCAGCCAATTTGGATTTGCTTACCCAATTCGGTTTCAGATCAGAATAATTTGGTTTTGATTTCGATGTTAAACATCGTTATGGATTTATTTATTCGGTTTTGATTTCGGATCGAAATAATTTTCTTAGCCAATTCAATTTCGGGCTTGAATAATTTGCTCAGCCAACTTGATTTCGGGTTTGAATAAATTTTTCAAATTAGCAATTTCATATCAATCAATTTCTTATCCTTCCTTTTCTCTTCGCGCCTCTCTTTCCTCTGTTTTTTCTCTGTCGCTCCTTTCTCTTTTTTGTGTTGTCTACCTCCGAGATGTGTGCCGTCGAAGGAGACTTAGCAAGAATAACAATTGTTGCCGTCCCTGCCTTGCCTGACAGAAAACTCGGCGACGGTTTAGAAAATCAACAACAAAAACCATAATATAAAAACAAAAAGTGTCATTTGATAGAGATATATTTACCGATATCAACATTTAATTTGAAGCCATAACTACAATCTTTGGGGGGGGGGGGGGGGGGGAATAATTTATTTGTACAATTGTTCTGGTACAAATGGTCTAACTAGTATTTTCGGTCCAACTGGTACATATGTTTTGTTATTATTTTTCAGGTTTTACGAATTAATTTTTATTTTTACTTAAGAAATTAGATAGTTGGGTTTGTGGATTATCGGGTTTGGAGCACATATATTTAGATTGAGTTAGTAATCATATTAAAATGGCTAAGATTTTTTAGTCTTTTGCTTTACTTTTCACTTAAAAATAAATCAAAAAGAAATTAAAAAACAGCAGAAGTGATTTTTTGACGTTTGTGGCATTTGTGCCATTGATCCGAAATCCTAAAACCTCACCTGAAAAAAAAATTCACACTCCATTGTCTTCTTCTCATCGTTAACACGCAACCGTGGAGGAAGAGAGGAAAAAATGGAGGATATCGAGGATATGTTGGCCGGAGGAGCATGTGGTGCACTGTCGGGTTTCCGATTACCATTTAATGCTGTCGAATTAATCTGAAGAGGAATACGAGCTAACGTAGCAGCTCGAAACAAGATGAAGTTACTGCTTCAAATCATGATTCGCTTGCTCCACCATCTTTGAAGATCCCCAGAACTTAGGTCATTTTCCTGCACTCTCTCGATTTTATTTGATCATTTGCTTCGATTTCTATATCTGTCGACGTCTTTTGGATGCATTTACATGTACTTTTTTGTCTTCGTTTTCACGATGATTATGCGCAGACGATTTACATCAAGACGTTTGGATGTTCACATTGTTACTGTTTTAGAACTGAGATGTACTGAAAATGCTTTTGTTATTGCTTAAAAAAAGAACAATCATACATTGCTAATTTAAACAAGAAGAAGAAACTAACTTCCTAAAAATCAGGATTGTTTATTTTTGACTGCAACAACTTGAACTAACTCCGATAGACTAGGACCTCCTAAAGACTTGATCAACTCAGCTGACTCCAACGTGTTTTATTCTTCAGTTCCTCCCCTAAACTGGAAAAGCTCTGCTTCCGGTTTATTCCTCTTTCAAGTAGACTCCTAACCTCTGTCTTAACTTCTCGAAGACTTCCAACTTCACCGGTTTGGTCATCAGGTATGCTAGCTGATCTTGTGTAGAGCAGTACCTTAGGTTGATTATCCCATCATTGACAAGTTCTCTGAAGAAGGGATATCTAACATGGATATGCTTGCTCCTCCCATGAAAGACTGCATTCTTGGATAATTTAATTGTTGAACTGTTGTCACAGAACAAGATTGTACCATCTCTTTGCTTAACTCCAATCTCGCAGAGAACATTCCTTAACCAGACCGCTTGACAAGCTCCATTTGAGGCCGTAACATACTCTGCCTCTGTTGTAGATAATGTGACGATAGACTGCTTCTTAGAACCCAAAGAAATAGCTCCATTTCCGAACAGAAAAGCTTAGCCTGAAGTACTCTTCCTATCATCTGTATCGCCATCATAATCACTATCCACAAATCCAATCAGTTCATCTTCTCCTCCTCTACTGTATTGAATTCCAAAACCAACTGTTCCTTGCACATATCTGATTATTCGCTTAGCTGCCTGCATGTGCTGCTCCATATGTTTCTCCATGTACCTACTTATGACATTGACTGCATAAATAAGACCTGGCCTAGTGGATGTCAAGTATCTGAGGCTCCCAACGAGCTGCTTAAAGGCGGTTGAGTATACTTCTTTCCCATCACCCTCTTTCGTCAGCTTGCTTCCTGGTACCATGGGGTTTCTTACGGCATTACACTCCTCCATGCCATATTTCACCAATTTTCACCAGCATACTTCTTCTGTGATATGAAGATTCCTTGCTCGTCCTGCATCACCTCAACTCCAAGGAAGTACCTCATCTTACCAAGATATGTCATTGAAAACTCCTTTTTCATAGACATCTTAAAGCTCTCCAGAATTTGTCTCGAGTTTCCTGTGTATATAAGATCATCCACATACAAACTTATGATCAACACTTCTTCTCCTTCTGTCTTAACAAACAAAGTATGATCGCAGTAGCATTTTTTAAACCCCTCTCTTGTGAAGTAGCCTTCAATTCTGATGTACCAAGCTCTAGGGGCTTGTTTTAAGCCATACAAATCTTTGTGTAGCTTGTTGACCTTGCTGCCTTCCTCTGCTTCAAAACCTCTAGGTTGCTCCATATAAACATCTTCCTTCAATTCTCCATGTAGGAAGGCACTTTTCACATCAAGCTAAAACACACACCAACCTCTTTGAGCTGCTATTGATAGCATCAATCTGATTGTATCCCACCTTGCTACAGGAGAAAATACCTCATAGAAATCAATCCCATAAGTCTGATGAAAGCCTTTGGCAACTAACCTTGCCTTAAACTTGTCCACTTCTCCTTTTTCATTGAGTTTGGTTTTGAAAACCCATTTAACTCCAATTACCTTTGCTCCCTTTGGAAAATCAACAAGCTCCCAAGTCTTGTTATCCTTAATTGATGCTATCTCAGCTTCGATTGCTCTCCTCCATTTTTCTTCCTTAACCGCCTCCTCATACTTTTGAGGATCACCTTCTGCGACGAACATGGCCATCATCTCTTCTTCATCTTCTTCCATTCACAGCCCTCTTTAATCACATACATAGTCTTCCATCCAAGCAGGTTTCTGTTTTCTTCTACTCGTCCCACTTGTGTTTGCAATTTGACTCCAAGTTTTCTGTTGCAGCAGCTTCTTGTGTTACAACAACTTCTTCTTCTGCATTCTCCTCTACTTCTGCTTCAGCATCATTATGAGCTTCTTGCATTTCCTCTCCTTCTATCACCATGACTTCATTACCAGCCACCTTATCTTCCCAATTCCATGACTTTGACTCATCGAATTTGACATCTTTACTTATTATGATCCGCTTTGCGATTGGATCATATAAGTGATATGCCTTAGATTCTTTACTAACTCCAAACATAACACACTTGATGCTCTTCTCATCAAGTTTGACTCGCCTCTCGTATGGCACCAAGGCAAATGCAACACATCCAAACACTCTTAAGTGTTCCATTGAAGGCTTGTGATTACTCCATTTTTAAGAAGGTGTTGTGTCTCCAAGAGCAGCTATTGGGCTTCTGTTTAGTATGTGGAATGCATACTGAACAGCTTCTGGCCAAAAACGAAGTGGTACACTCATCCCAAACATCATACATCTGACCATGTTCATCACACTTCTGTTTTTCCTCTCTGCGACCCCATTTTGTTTTGGTGTGTGAGTTGCCGTCAGCTGCCTTTTGATCCCATTTTGCACACAATACTCATTGAATTCATTTGAATTGTATTCTCCACCTCTGTTAGTCCTCAGACATATCAATTGCTCGCCAAGCTCCCTTTCCACAGCCACTCTGAACTCCTTAAAGTTTCTGAATGCCTCTGATTTTTCATTGAGAAAATATGTCCAACACTTGCGACTGTAATCATCAACGAAATTGATCACATACCTCTTGCCACTTTCAGAAACTGGTGAGATTGGATCGCAAATGTCGCTATGCACCAGCTACAGTCCTCTACTTGACTTCCATAGGCTCATCTTAGGAATGTTCTCTTTGTTTTGTTTACCCTTCATGCATACTTCGCAGAGACCTTTGGAGCTTTTGATCTTTGGTAGACCGAGTACCATTCCTTTCTCAGCTAGCAATTGCAGACTGCTTTCACTTAGATGTCCAAACCTCTTGTGCCAAATTTCCTCTGCATCATCCGTGCTCACCAGCATATTTGATCCAGTCTCTTCCCTCGGACCCTTTACGATCGCCAATACCACGAACATCCTGTTCTTTGTCATTATTGAATACATGAGCTTTCTTATCTGCTCCTTATGCCATACTTCACACTCATCTCCTTCTATAACAATCCTTAATCCCTTTTGTTGGAGCTGTCAAATGCTCAGTAGGTTGTTACGCAGGCCAGGGACATAATACACCGCGGATATCTGATAGGTCTCGAGTTTTACCCTATTCTAACTGCAAGTGCACAGTATATCAATTGTAGTACTTAGGGATCGAATCCACGAGGACTCTAGGCAATGATAGGATTAGAACTAAAGAGATTAAAACTAGGAAAAAGCAAAAAGCAAATTGTATTGAATTAACTAAAAGCAAGCAAGAAAGTAAATCAGGTAGCAGGTTGTTGTTTGAAATCAATAGACTAAGGGCGCTAAGTCTAGGGCGTTCTCAGGAAATCAGACAAGCAGATAAATCAATCAGTCAGGATCTAATTAAACTCAGTTCTAGAACTCAAAACACAGATATAGAATTAACCAAATTCCTTTGCGAGAATTCTCTAAGTCTAAGTGCAGTAATCCAAATTCCTTTGCAATTACTAACAGATTAAACCAGCTTTAATTCCAAGTTTGATATGTTCACAATCTAATTAAACCAAATTCCTTTGCGAATAATTAAATTGCTCAACCTAAATAGTTCAGATTCTAAACCACACTGTCGTGTCTTATTTAGCAACCTAAGATCTAGATTCTAATTGATCAGGTTAGAACTAGCATTAAACACAATTTAGTTTGAAGAACATCTATTGATGTGAATCCTTAACTGAATTAATTATATCTAGCAAGCCATGAAATCCCTATGAGAAACCCTAAACCTAACTATGAAACTACTCAGACATGGATGATGTAAACATAATCAATGAATTAATAGAAATCATAAAAGAGATTAGAATAATAAAGGGGTTCGAAAACTTCTCCAAAACAAATGTAGTACATGATCAGATCAGCCCCAAAAGCTCTAAAAACTCTCTGCTCTAAGTTATGATAGCGTAATTAAAACTGAAGTTAAAAACCTAATTAAATAGCTAAAACACGACTGGGGCTTCTGTGTAAATATCTGAAACTTCTGGGCACTTCTGCAATATTGGTATTCTTCATTAAACCGCCGAGTCTGGCCCATTCGCGCTGTGCATCGACCGATGCAGGTGTGCAACGATCGACGCAGTCATCAAATCTGGACAGTGAGCACAGTGTCTCGGGTCAAATCTCCAAAGTGCTCCAATTAGCTCCATAATCTCTACTTTTGCTCCAAACGTACGTGTACCTAATAAAACCTGCAAAAGACTCTAAAGGAACACCAAAAGACACTAAAACATACTTATATCATGGCATAAAACCGGTAAAAACCATGATATATCAACTCCCCCACACTTAGCCTTTGCTTGCCCTCAAGCAAAATAGAGAACTAAAACATGGTGAAGAGGTTTGAAAACTTTCAGAAACTCTTTTCGTCCTAGAAGCAACAACACACAGATTCCCCTTAGTAAACCACTGAAAAAAATCAATCACAAGATATCAAGACCAACATATACTTCCCCCACACTTAGCAACTGTCCTAAGTAAACTCCACAATCACATTCACGCATTCAAATTCTCCCTACTGACTTCTGCAAGTATTTAAGTGCGGTCTCACCTAAGGAGTATCGATCAAAGGGCACATGGACTCTTACCTTATCAGCTCTAGACCACCATACTATCTTTCTCTAGTCCCTTTCTTCTCTTTTCCCTTCCTTAGCATTCTGATTTTTTCCCACTGGGTATCATTTTATTTTTTTATCAGTGCTCTTCCCATTAAGGGGTGTACTTTGGACACATTCCATGGATCGCATAAGAGATAATAGTGTTTGCTACTATTCCCATGACCACTTCGGAGTTACTAACTCATCCTCAGTTTATTATTATTAATTTTTTTATGGAAGGGGAGAAGGGAACTAAATAGGACAGGTTTACAGGCTGTGTCAGAACTAACAAGGGAATCCGACACAAAGTATACTGAGCCCTTAGGTGAGAAAATTAAGTCAGTATTAAGGTGAAATCAGTAAAAGGATCCTCTGATACCTGAAGTGATGTGGGTGTCCTCAGTAGGTTGATCTGTGATGGGGTTTTCTAATAGTCATAGATAGATCCTGCAACTTCATCCCGATGGTTACTTAAGTTCCTGCAAGTGCTATTAATCTTCTCAAAAAATCATTGTTTCTTACTTAAACTGGTTTTGACTCAATAAAACAAAAAAATTTGAAAAACGGACTGACTCTAAGAAAACAAAAAGATAAAGTCAGTAGCACCTCCCCCACACTTAAGACACACTGTCCCCAGTAGTGTCAAGCAAATGTTTGGTAAAAAGAAAACAAAAATTGTTAATGGATGTGTTGAGTTCTGTCTGATTTTTACCTCTGTCGCACAAGCATCGATCGTTGCATAAATGCATCGACCGTTGCTAGGCGATTTTTTGTGTATGGTCGATCGTTGCTCAGGACCGCAACGACCGCTGTAATGCGATTTCTTTCGTGTTGTGACGATCGACACAATGTGTGTCGATCGACGCACTGCGAATCTGGCCGAGACCTGCAAACAAAAACTCACCAAAACAGAAACAAACGTAAAATCCTACAAAAAAACCAAAAATCAAAAAGCAAAAACGAAACAGTGGGTTGCCTCCCACTCAGCGTTCTTTTAACGTCAATAGCTTGACGTTTCAGCTGATCTAGGCAGAGGGTGCATCATCCAGAGGCAGAATCTGACCTTCTGGAATCTCGGCCTTAGCCCAATAGTGTTTCACCCTCTGTCCATTCACAGTGAATTCATTACCTTCCTTGCTGGTTAAAACAATAGCTCCGTAGGGACGCACCTCTTTGATCTTGAAAGGACCAGACCACCTTGATTTCAGCTTTCCTGGAAACAAATGCAAACGTGAGTTATACAAAAGTACCTGATCGTTGGGTGCAAATTGCCAGAGACAATCTTTTTGTCATGATAGGCCTTAGTCCTCTCTTTGTACAACTTTGAGTTCTCATAGGCAAGATGTCTAATCTCATCTAACTCATTAAGCTGCACCAATCTCCTCTCTGCAGCAGACTTAAGATCAAAGTTCATTTGTTTTACAGCCCATGTTGCTTTGTGCTCAAGCTCCACCGGCAGATGACATGCTTTTCCATACAGAAGATGGAATGGAGTGGTCCCAAGAGGTGTCTTAAATGCAGTCCGGTAGGCCCATAGTGCATCATCTAGCTTTGCTGCCCAATCCTTCCTTGTCTTTCCAACCGTCTTTTCTAAGATCTCCTTGATATGTCTATTAGAGACCTCAACTTGTCCACTAGTCTGAGGGTGATAAGGAGTAGCAACTTGGTGATGAACTCCATGCTTTCTTAGGAGCTTCTCGAAGACCTTATTAATAAAGTGAGATCCCCCATCACTAATCACAATCCGAGATACTCCAAATCTAGGGAATATGATGGTCTTAAACAGCTTAATAACCACCGAAGAATCATTGGTTGGACTAGCTATTGCTTCTACCCACTTAGATACATAGTCCACAGCAACCAAGATAAACTTATTCCCATGGGATGAGGGAAAATGACCCATAAAATATATGCCCCAGCAATCAAAAACTTCAACCTCAAGAATGAAATTCTGAGGCATTTCATGCCTCTTACTGATCTTCCCTCTCCTTTGACAGACATCACATTGAGAGACAAAAGAATGAGTGTCTTTAAACATCATAGGCCACCAGAAACCTGCTTGCAGAACCTTAGACACAGTCTTGAATGTAGCAAAATGTCCAGCATAATCTGATCCATGACAGTGGAATAGGATGTCTGGAACCTCTGATTCAGCAACACATCTCTTGTAAAGACCATCTGAACAGTGTTTGTAGAGATAAGACTCATCCCAGTAGTATCGTCTGAGCTCCCTGAAGAACTTCTTCTTTGCATACCCTTCAAATCATCTGGTTCAGTCTCTGCAGCCAGGTAATTAGCTATATCTGCGTACCAGGGTCGATCAGTGGTTGCGACAGCACCTACCTCGAGGACATAGCCTCCAATCTGAAACGTGAAAGGTTCTGGTTCTGTTTCCGTATTGCAACGATCGTTGCATATGGTTGCATCGATCGTCGCATCCTCGACACCTGCATCGATCGTCACAGGTGTGGCATCGATCGACGCAGTGCGATTTATCCGACAGTTTTGCAGATTTTTGCTCAAATTCGCCTGAAACACTGTCCCGGCCATATTGACGTTTTCCTCGGGCAAGTAATAATTAATGGGCACGTGTTCTTTAACCAGCATCCTTGAAATGTCCCTTCTTGTCCCTCACTTCAATGATAGGTCTCGAGTTTTACCCTATTCTAACTGCAAGTGCACAGTATATCAATTGTAGTACTTAGGGATCGAATCCACGAGGACTCTAGGCAACGATAGGATTAGAACTAAAGAGATTAAAACTAGGAGAAAGCAAAAAGCAAATTGTATTGAATTAACTAAAAGCAAGCAAGAAAGTAAATCAGGTAGCAGGTTGTTGTTTGAAATCAATAGACTAAGGGCGCTAAGTCTAGGGCGTTCTCAGGAAATCAGACAAGCAGATAAATCAATCAGTCATGATCTAATTAAACTCAGTTCTAGAACTCAAAACACAGATATAGAATTAACCAAATTCCTTTGCGAGAATTCTCTAAGTCTAAGTGCAGTAATCCAAATTCCTTTGCAATTACTAACAGATTAAACCAGCTTTAATTCCAAGTTTGATATGTTCACAATCTAATTAAACCAAATTCCTTTGCGAGTAATTAAATTGCTCAACCTAAATAGTTCAGATTCTAAACCACACTGTCGTGTCGTATTTAGCAACCTAAGATCTAGATTCTAATTGATCAGGTTAGAACTAGCATTAAACACAATTTAGTTTGAAGAACATCTATTGATGTGAATCCTTAACTGAATTAATTATATCTAGCAAGTCATGAAATCCCTATGAGAAACCCTAAACCTAACTATGAAACTACTCAGACATGGATGATGTAAACATAATCAATGAATTAATAGAAATCATAAAAGAGATTAGAATAATAAAGGGGTTCGAAAACTTCTCCAAAACAAATGAAGTACAGGATCAGATCAGCCCCAAAAGCTCTAAAAACTCTCTGCTCTAAGTTATGATAGCGTAATTAAAACTGAAGTTAAAAACCTAATTAAATAGCTAAAACACGACTGGGGCTTCTGTGTAAATATCTGAAACTTCTGGGCACTTCTGCAATATTGGCATTCTTCATTAAACCGCCGAGTCTGGCCCATTCGCGCTGTGCATCGACCGATGCAGGTGTGCAACGATCGACGTAGTCATCAAATCTGGACAGTGAGCACAGTGTCTCGGGTCAAATCTCCAAAGTGCTCCAATTAGCTCCATAATCTCCACTTTTACTCCAAACGTACGTGTACCTAATAAAACCTGCAAAAGACTCTAAAGGAACACCAAAAGACACTAAAACATACTTATATCATGGCATAAAACCGGTAAAAACCATGATATATCAATATCAACTGAGTAATGCCATCGATCTCCAATCGAAGATTGCCTCTTCCCTCAACCTCCATTCTTCTATCATCCCCAAGATTAACGTGATGTCGATATCCCTCATCCGAGTCATAAAACCAGCTCTTGTTACCACACATGTGATTACTGCAACCAGAATCTAAAAACCAAACATGTTCTTCTTCTGTTTTGTCAAGATTCATGTTTGCCATCAACAGCACGTCCTCTTCCATTTCCATGTAATTTGCAGACCTCTCCCATGTTGGACATTCGTTATTAAAATGGCCCAGCTTGTGGCATCTAAAGCACTCCACACTTTCTTTGTTGAAGCGCCCATTGCCTCGTCCTCCTCTTCCTCTTCCATAAATTCCTCTACTGCTTTGTCCTTGAAAGTATCCGTTGCGCCCTCTTCCCCCTTCTATCTTCAGGACTTGATCTTCAACAACATGTTTGTTGAGTTTCTGTTTGTGCACCAACAATGAACTCTGAAGCTCATCCACAGAGAGTTCCTTAATGTCGTTTGATTCCTTCATTTCCAAGATTTCAAAGTTTCTTCTGAGTCTCTGCAGTTGAGCACTCTGAACTCTCTTGTTTCCCTGGTACTTCGTCTTCATAGAATCCCAAATATCCTTAGCAATCTCCTTCTTTGTAATCGTCTTAAGGACCGTTTTATCTATTGACACAAATAGAGAGCTTTTTTCCTTGAGATCCTTTAGCTTCTGCTCTGCCTGCTCTGTTCTCTGAGCTCATGATAATATCACGTTCCTTTCTGGTTGCATAACACCGGTCTCAATCAGCTCCCACCACTCCTTGGATCAGAGCAAGTTCTCCATGAGCATTGCGCAATGCTCGTAATCCCCATCAAATTTGGGAATACTCAGTGACGAATCTTTGTCACCCATCTTTCACTCTTTCTCTCATTTGAATCTATCTTTCTCTCACACGGTTTAAGAAACCGCTCTGATACCACTTGTTACTGTTTTAGAACTGAGATGTACTGAAAATGCTTTTGTTATTGCTTAAAAAAAAAGAACAATCGTACATTGCTAATTTAAACAAGAAGAAGAAACTAACTTCCTAAAAATCAGGATTGTTTATTTTTGACTGCAACAACTTGAACTAACTCTGATAGACTAGGACCTCCTAAAGACTTGATCAACTTAGCTGACTCCAACGTGTTTTATTCTTCACACATAACCAGGCAAGTCAGTTAGTAAAATCTTCAATATTCTTTTGTAATTTGGATTTCTTAGGTGCTATAGATTTCTGCTTGCCTCGTCAAAATAAACTTTTATGTTGCTTATGCTATTGATTGAGGTGTGACTGATCTCATAGTTGTACCGGTTTCGGTTTTTGTTCAGAGTGATAGTGAGTATATGGCTGGTCAGCTTACTACATTCGGATACGGTTTGACAGAAGTCCCAGAGGTGCTCATGTATGGCTCATTAAAACGTGAGCTTCAGTTTCCGTTTACTTATTGCGCAGTGGAGATGTTCATTTGTTAATGTGAATTGTTCTTGTGATATTCAAGAATGTAGGCTTTACTTTGTGTGTTGAAATGTATCTGATATGCACGATTGTTGCAGCTGTACTGTGAAATCCCCAAGCCAGTCTGCAATGTCTACTCTGATATCGAGGGGTAGAAATGGGAAAAAGCCTCTTGTGATAGACGGATGTGTTCCTCAGAGAAATCATGACCTTACAGAACTAAAAGGCGTTAGTGTAGTTAGAGTCCAACAGATTGATCGTATTGTTGAGACTGTTGAAGAAGTTCTTAAGGGTCATGAAGTGAGGCTGCTTAATCAGAAGACTTTGCCTGCACTTGATGATCTCCCAAAGATGTGTATAAGTTTTAAATTTATGATTATGTTGAGTATAACTATTCCTAAGCAGTGAATTACCAGAAGTTAAAAAACTGATTAGTGCATTTCTTTGATCATACATTTGTTCCTTGGTCTTTAATTTCATGGCTTACACACATTTACTTATTCTACTTCAATGGGGTTCTTTTAGTTTGGCTTAACAAGTCACTTACCATCGCAGGTGTGGAGGAACAATTTTATCGAAATTCTCCCCATTGTTGATAGTCTTGTAAGCAAATTCATCTTCCCAGGTTTTTAATTTCCATCTAGATTTTCCCCCTTCCTAGTTTTTCTCCAGTTCATTTTCTTGAGATTCCTACATTGCAGGTTGAGCGGGTAAGAACTGTAATATATGCAGGAGTCAAGGAGATCTGGTTGACCATCGAGGACACTGGAGCATATGGTAGTCTTTTTGAAACTTAGGTTCAGGGGGACTAACTTATTTCAGTAGATAAAGCAGAGCTAATGCCCCCAAATTTTGCAGGTCCTGACATAGTAGTTAATCTTCCAATACTGCTTAATGCCATTGTTAAGGAGCTTCCTTCTGATCAAAGCACAATGTTAAGGATTGGGATGACTAATCTTTCCTTTATCCTCGAGCATTTGAAAGAAATAGCAGCTGTTTTAAGTCACCCATGTGTCTACACCTTTCTTCACGTCCCTGTGCAATCTAGCAGTGACGCTGTGTTGACGGTGAGTTTCCGAAATCTTACCTGAATATTTGTGGTTGCAGGCCATGAACAGGGAATATACATCTTAACAGAACTTGTGCCAGGGATGCATATTGCTACTGACATAATATGCGGATTTCCTGGTTAGTGCTGGATAAATCTGAAAGTGTGTATTTTGCTAATATCATTTCTCCTCTGTATTGAATTTTGTTCATTGTTAAGTGCTGAGACCTGAGAGTAAAAAACACCACACCGCTATACAAAAAACACATTGATCGCATGTATTTGTTGGGTGTGGATAATTGAACCATGTTGATTGTTCATATATAGTTCACCTGTGTTTAAGATACATTTGTCACTTTTTTTCCATTTTCAGGTGAATCCGATGAAGATTTTTCTCTAACTGTTGGGCTAATAAAGGATTACAAGTTTTCTCAAGTTATTGTAAATTGAGCCCATTATGTTGCTCTTTCTAAGAGCATGTTTAGTAGAGTTTCAGAAGGGTTTTATGCACAGATTCATAGGCAGATTTGTTTAAAAATAAATCAGAAAATGCATTAAAAGGAAGAACCGCCTCTTAACTAAGAGCTTCTAAGAGGCGAGTCCTTCACTGTTCTGCCACGTGTCATGAGCCGATTGGCTCCTTTTTTTTGAATTTTTTTTTTCCTAAATACAAAAAAAAAAAAAATTTAATAATAAAAATTTTTTAAAAATTTCAAGAAGGGGTTCACTACTACACATGCTCTAAATAACTATAAAACCGTTTTGGTGATGTGCAAAATTGAAAGACAGGTTGACCAAAAAAAAACTGACAGTTGCTTACCATCGACCTGTCGAGAAGTTTATTTTTCTCAGAGACGCGACACGTGGAATGACGTAGCGATACGTGTCAATCAGAGGCTAATGTTTGTTGCGGTTTCAGATCCTCGCAGTGTTTATTATATCCTTAGTGGTAGTTAAGATTTGATGATGGAGAGAGAAGTAAACAACCGATAAGTACAAATGACGAATCTATTGGCTTTATGTCTTGTCTTCAGCACTTTACTTGCGGGCCGGTTGCGGCGGAGGTATGGTCTCCAAGCCCAGCCATGGCCACCCACCACACGGTGGCGTCGGAAGGAGACGTCATCCTCAAAGAAGGCCACCGCGTTGTGGTGGTTGAGTACGATCGCGACGGGAAAACCAATACCAGAGTCTCGATCTCGCAGCCATCGGCAGATCAAGGAGAACAAAAACATGAAGAAGAAGAGAAGGAAACATCTTTGTTCAGAAATGCGAAAGAGAAAGCAAAAGAAACGGCGTCGTATTTTCCTAAAGTTGGTCAAGGGATCTCGCAGCCGGTTGTGACCGCGGAGGCGCGTGATCACCATGCGACGGCGCGTGATCACCATGCGACGGCGGGTGAAGTCATATGCGACGCATTCGGTAAGTGCAGGCAGAAGATCGCAAGTGTGGTCGGCCGGGATAAAGATCGAACAGCTGATACCGTCGATGATGTCGGAGTCGCTACGGCGGGTAAGGCTTACGACGTGAAGGAGACGGTTGCAAGTGGGGCACGTGACGTCGAAGAAACGGTTGCTGATTATGCTAAGGAGATGGCACATCATGTGAAGGAGAGTGTGGCCCATAAAGCCCATGAATTGAGGGAGAGGGCGAAAGATAAAGTGAGAGAAAAGGCCCACGAAGTGAAGGAGAAGGCGTGGGAGAGAGTTAAGACGGCAGCGCGTGAAATCGGGTCAGCAACGGCGAAGGCGCTGAGTCCGACGAAGGTAGCAAGCATGGTGGGGCTGACTGCGATTGCGGCTGTGTTTGGGACTTGCGTGTGGGTGACGTTTGTGTCTAGCTACGTGTTGGCCTCAGTGATGGGGAGGCAACAGTTTAGGGTGGTGCAGAGCAAGCTGTATCCTATTTACTTTAGAGCGACTTCTATCGGAATCTTGGTGGGTTTTCTTGGTCACGTGCTTAGCCGACCGTGGAAACTACTCACTGACGCCACTGAGATGTGTCAAGGCGTGAACCTTTTGTTCTCGTTCTTTATGATTGAGGCGAACATGTCATTTGTAGAGCCACGTGCCACCAAGGTATATTTACACTTACCTAGCCCGTCTTTATCTTTGGTTCTAGTCCAATTAGAGTTCCGAAGATCATGTAAAATGTTAGTCTAGTGATCATTATGTTGTTTTGGTCATGAATAGTTTTATATGCACAAACTCCAATTTCTATGATGTATAACTAATCTTGCGGTGATACGAATGAATCTTATTGGTTTATATATGTTGGGAGATTTTAATGTTAGGTTATGTATTGTTGTGGATAGGCGATGTTTGAGCGCATGAAAACAGAAAAGGAAGAAGGAAGAGGAGGAGGAGGAGGAGAGAGGAGTGAGCTAGAGGTGATGCGGAAACTGGAAAAGCTAAGCGAGAGGCTGAGCAAGCTCAACACATACTCCTCTTGGTTAAATATACTGACGCTCATGTCTCTAACCTGGCACTTTGTTTATCTCGGCCAGAGACTCGGCGCTGCTTGTTGATGCATGTCTTTCTTTCTCTCAAATCCAACTTGTTTTGTATATAGGTTTCATATGTAGATATGTAAGTCATGCCTTTTGGGTTAGACGGTTGTTTTTTTATTTGTCGGCAAACATTTCTTTTGAGCTCACTGGGCAACCGTGGTTTTTTTATTTGTCGGCAAACATTTCTTTTGAGCTCACTAGGCAACCGTGGTATACTGGTACAAAGGAACAAATTACAAGTACAGTAATAGTCCAAAACACAATCAACTGTTCGCCAAACTGTTATAGGTGGGTTTAGCACCCCACCCACTTAGAAAGCCCATGATTTATCCTTAATACAAAAGGGTCGGCCCAACAAAAGCAAAACGGCCCAATAGAGCAACATAAGCCCAATCGAACGCGCTCGAACCAAGCCCATCGCCATCGGCTCGGTCCGGCTCAGCTGAACAACAGAAAGTCTGCTCGGCTCAGCCAAACAACAGCAAGTCAGCTCGGCTACACTAGCAGACAAAGGAATGTATAGTTCGGCCCATCACGTCATCAAGTACGGCCCAAACTTGACAAGCGGTCAACGGCCTGTAGAAAGTCCGATCGTACTTTACTATAAATAGGAGCCATCATTGTACATTAATGTAACTTTTTGGGATTTGTGCACTTCTTACTACTTTCTCTCTCTAGAGTCAATTTCCCGAATTGTAAACCGAGCACGTCTTTCGACCTGCTCGGGAATCTGAATACCAACTACGCTCGTCGCCGAGCATATCACTCTCAACAAAGAACCCCGAACACAATCTTCTCTTCTTTCACCCCGAGCACTACTTTACTCTTGCTTATCTCTGAATCTAGTCGGTTCTCTCTCAAGAACAACTTAGTTCCTTCGGACCGAGCACGTCAACTCTCTAGCAAGACGCGCATCCCGACCTCGTGACCATCTCGGTTATCACAATTGGCGCTGTCTGTGGGGACCTTAAGTTTTCTTCACTAACGGACAGATTCAGCGATGACAGGAGCTCCATCTAACAGGGATTATGTCCACATCGAAGACATAACAAGCTCGGAAACAGCCTCCCGAGCAAGAGGGCAACCCCAGCACGTTTCTCAGGTTGCAGATCCAATCATTCAGCCGGCCGGCGCCGAGCAGCAACCTCTAAATACCGAACGACCACAACAAATCACAGAAGCTCAGACAAACGAACAGGACATGTCCGCCTTGCTCAAAACTCTCATGACTCAAGTAGCCGAACTCTCTCAGGGAAGCAACGCACGCTTCGATCAGCTCGCCACGGCACATGCAGTATGCCAGGGGCAAATCAACGATCTACGAATGGCAAGTCACCAAGGGTCCGTTCCCCGAACTCACCTTCACCGAGCGTTATTCGAAGAAACGCCACTCCAAAACCCGAGAAACCGAACAATATCGCAGCAGACCGAGGATGAACAACCCCTCAATACAGATATCCCAGGCAGCTCGACGCCCGACGCACACAGAGACAACGAAATTGAAGATTTAAAGCTAATGTTGAAGAACATGACGTCCAAAGTTCATCAAGCAATCAGCTCGGACCCCGAGATCGACCGCGTATTGGAAGAAACTCAAAACACTCCTTTCACTCGCCGTTTCATGGATATCCAGTTCGAGCATCCTGTCTCTGCGGTCAAAATCAAGATGATGACCTACGACGGCAAGTCCGACCCAAGACAGTTTCTGACAGCATTCCGAATCGCGATGGGGAGGACGAAGTTCAACGCGGAGGAACGTGACGCAGGTTACTGCCAGCTGTTCGTCGAGCATCTGACCGGCTCGACCTTGGATTGGTTTTCTCGTTTAGAACCAAACTCAATCGATGGATACAACGATCTAACGCACGCCTTTCTCAAGCATTACTCGATGTACATACAGGAGGAAGTGTCAAACGCCGACCTATGGGCCATCTCCCAAGGACCGAGGGAAAGCCTCCGATCGTACATCACACGCTTCAAGAACATTTTGGCCAAAATCACAATCACCGACAGCGAGGGTCTGTCCGCACTCAGAAACGGCCTTTGGTATGAATCAAGCTTCCGAGAGGAACTGAAGAAAAATAGACCGAGCTCACTCGAGGACGCCCTTCACCAAGCATCAATCTTCGTCGACCTCGAGGAAGAAAAAGAAACACTAGCCAAGAAGTTCGGACCCAAGAGTTCGACCTCAAAGGACAGAGCCGAGAAGAATATGATAACTAGGATTTTACAATCCTTTGAGGTACCAATTCCTCAAGCTTATCGAAGTAGCCTTGAGGTATCGAACCTATTCTGGGACGGATAAAACCAATAAGTATACACTAAACCTCCAGAGTCAAATCTAATAATTTGGTTTTCAATTTCTAACGATCCTAACGAATGCAAATCAAATAGAAGTAAACAAAAGCAAGTAAACAACGATTCAATCAATAGGAAGAATAAGGCCCAAGGGTTAGGGTCAACGGATAGGTGACTCGGGATGATCAAGGAATCCTAATTCAAACTTTTAAAAGCTAATCTCCTAGCAAGGAACACACTATGTAAATCGGCTTAATCTCTTAACACCAATTCTTCATTCAATCTTAACTCAAGAACAAATCATCATTTGTGAATCAAAATCAAACGAGCATTCAAACAGGTTCCAATTAGCAACCAATCACTCTAGACATACATTTTCATGTGCTAGAATATGAAAGTTCTAACAAAGCTAAGAACAGGAATTTCATCGAACAGGTTGTGAACAATAAATTCTAAACATCCTAATCAATGTGATCAAGATTAACTAGGCATTAAGAGCACTTTGCTAGATGAGATTTTGACAATTAACTACTAGAATTCCATTGATCACCCTTAATCAACCTAATCCTACCCAACCCACAAGCCTATGGAAAACTACTCACAAATCATAACTAAATCAACAAAACTCATAGAAATAGAGTTGATCATGGTAGATTAGTGAGAGATTGAAAGATTTGTTGATGGAATAGTAACAGAAATCTAGATTGATCAAAGGATTTTTATGTGTTCTTACAAAATAGTTTAGAACATCAAAAACTGCATAAGAAACAAAATAAAATAGGTTTTTGGCTTAAATAGTCTAAAAGGTGCGAGCCGGGTCAACCCGGAACAAACCGGGTGTTGACCCGGATCCAAGTGCAATTCTGGGGTCGATATCGGTCAGGTGGACCGATATGCAGACCGATATCGAGTCTCGGATTATTTCTGGGTTCGAGCGTATCGGTCCATGATATACCATGGATTTTACCGGTTTTAACCATGGTATATGCCTTATTTATCGAGTCTTATGTTATGTTTTGGAGTCTCTTTAGTATGTTTACAGGTCTAGACACATTTGGAGCAGAAGTGGAGATTTTGGAGCTGTTTGGTGTATTTTGGAGATTTGGTCCGAGAGACAGAGTTCACTGTCCAGTTTTGAAGACTGCGTCGATCGTTGCACACCTGCATCGATCGTTGCACATGCGAATGGGCCAGACTCGCCGATTTAATGAAGAATGCTGATTTTGCAGAAAAGCCCAGATATTTACACAGAAGCCCAAAACGTGTTTTAGCTATTATATAAGGGTTTTTAAGCCATTGTTTAGGCTACGCTTTACTTTTAAGTCTTATTTTATTTTCAGAGAGCCTTAGGGGCTGATCTTGCTCTCGAAAGAGAGAGGATTTTGAACCCCTGTTGATTATTCTGTTTTTATGATATTTGGTTTTCTACTTAAGATGTTTTCTGTTTCGATGAACATGTCTGAGTAGTTTACCTGTTAGGTTGAAGGATTCTCATTAGGGATTTCAGAGAATTATAGTTTAAATCAATATGTAGAGATTTATATCTGCTAGTTCTTTATCTAAGTTGTTCTTAATGCTTAATCTGAAGTAGCTAATCAGAATTATGATGTTAGGTTGATTAATTCAGCGGAAGTTGGTTAATTTAACTAGAAAGAACTTAGATAAGCAATTAAACTGTTCGCAAACGGAAGTTTGGTTCAGGTTAATTGTGAACATATCAAACTTGGAATTAATGCTAGTTTAATCTGTTAGTTCTCGCAAACGAAAGTTTGGTTTGCTGCACTTAGACTTAGAGAATTATCGCAAAGGAATTTGGTTAATTCTATATCAGTGTTTGAGTTCTAGAACAGTTATTGATTAAATCTAGATAGATTGATTGCTTGCGTTCCTGATTTCCTGAGAACTCCTGAAACCTAACGCTTCGCCTCCTTGCTCACAAACTCGCTGCTATTTACTTTCTGCTGTCTGATTTACTGCTTTCCCATATTGCTTTCTCCTAGTTTAATCACTTCTGTTTTCATCTATCGTTGACCAGAGTCCCTGTGGATTCGATACCCTAAGTACTACAACTACATCACTGTGCACTTGCAGTTAGTATAGGATAAAACTACACCTATCAAGTTTTTGGCGCCGTTGCCGGGGACTCTTTTGAGTCCTCGATAGATTTGAACTTAGGGTTTAGACTAGGTTTTTCGTTTTTTTATTTTTTGTTGCTAATTTTTTTTTTTCTTTTTTTGTTTCTGCGTTTCAGGTACGCCTGTAATCGCCTTGCATCGATCGACACCCCCTTAGTGTCGATCGTTGCATTCTCGAGCTTGCATCGATCGACGCTTCTCCTGCATCGATCGACACATATCATAAGGAAGATGTCTTGTTTCTTCAATCCAGGGATTGATAACTCGCAGATAACTTGGTTAAAGAGCAAAGTAGAGTCTCTGCATAGTCTTGTACTTGAAAAGTATGGGCAAAAAGCTATCAACTGCATTGGAGGGAATAAATTCTACAGTCAGGAATCAGCTTTTCAGGGACCTTTCCAGCAACAGGGCAACGCCTTCTCGAGGAACTGTGGTGTTTCTTCTTACCAAGCACCGCCTGCACCTACAGCTCATGAGAGCAGAATAGAAATCATGATAGAGCAGTATCTTGAGAGGCAACAACAGATCAGTGTGTCACACCACTCAAAGATGGATGCATTGTATAAAGATCTGAATGAGAAGCTCGAATCTTTGAGCACACATATGGAGGAGCTGGATGCAGCAATAGAAAGGCGAAATGAAGCTAGGGAAGCTGAACAGCACAGATCCATCAAAGTTGTGACCTTAAGGGATGAGATTAAGTTGCTGGATGAAGAAGAGAGCATAATCTCGGATTTTCTGGATGAATATTGTCTGCCTGATACATGCACCGATCGACACCCCCTTAGTGACGATCGACCCGCCGTTCTGACGGCAATTTCGAGTTCTTTCGAGAAACAGAATCGCCTTGCATCGATCGACACACATTATGCAACGATCGATGCAGAACGCACACATGTCCAGAAACCTGCAACAGTGCCAGAACAAGCCTACAAGCCCCCAGTGCCATATCCTAAGGTTCCTAAACCTTCCAAACAAGAGCTAGAAGTGGCTAACTGCATAAAAGTGATGGATAAGAAGGTGAATAAAACACCACCAGTTGAAACTTTGCGAGTTCATGCAAAGAAGATGATCTCCACTGACGGTCATCTGGAAGAAGAAGTTCAGATTGGTGGAACTACAGTATCTGATAGTGGAAAGAAGAAGAAGATGGCAGTTCCTCTTGAACCTGCTCTAACATCTTCAGTACCTGCAACTGCTCATAAGCAGAAAGCCCCAAACATCAGATCTACATCAAAGGTAAGGAACAAATCATCTAAGCTTAAACCTTCTAATCGCATTGTTTTGAATGCAGGAAAATGCAGTAGACCGCCCAAGCTTCGCTCCCGCCCTGATTATGATTTCTCATTCCTTGGGAAGCCTCATGATCATAATGCCTATACACCTCCTTGGATGAAGAGATATTCACAGAGACACTCAAAGTCTCTGTTGAAACCGCCTTGAATCAAATCTCTTCCAATAGTCAAGCTAATGACTAAAAACAAGCGCTGAGTGGGAGGCAACCCACTGTTAGGTTCGTTTTAGTTTTCATTTTCCGTTTTTATTTTTGGTGTTTTGATTTTCTATTTAAGTGTGTTCAGAGCCGAGAGATAAAGAATAAAAAAAATCGCATTGCATCGATCGACACACATCGTGCATCGGTCGATGCAGTCGCGATTCACGGTTAAACGAATTGATTGCGGTTCAGACATCGGTTATCTACATAACCGCGAGCGATAATCGCCTTGCATCGATCGACACCCTTGGGCATCGATCGACGCAGGGCGACGACAGGTAAGTAATCTGCAACTTTTCGGTTTGTTCTTCAATTTGATTATTCTTTCACCGAGCTCATGCTTCGATTACACTGGGGACAGTGTAGTTTAAGTGTGGGGGAGGAAGCTACTGACGCACGCTTTTGTTTTCTTAGTTTTTCAAAATTTGTTTTATTGAGTCAAAATTTGTATGAAACTATGATTTTTCGAGGAAACTTTTCGCTTGAACAGGAACTAAGTGACCATTGGACAGACTTGCAGAGCCTCTATGACTGTTAGAAAACCCAGACACAGATCAGCCTACTGAGGACACCCATATCACTTCAGGTATCAGAGGATCCTTTTACTGACTTCAATTTAATACTGACTTAGATTTCTCACCTAAGGGCTTGGTATACTTTGTGTCGGATTCCCTTGTTAGTTCTGACACAGCCTGTAAACCTGTCCTATTTAGTTCCCTTCTCCCCTTCTGTAAAGTAAAAAAAAAAAAATATAATAAACTGAGGATGAGTTAGTAACTCCGAAGTGGTCATGGGAAGGGTAGCAAACACTATTTTCTCTCATGTGATCCATGGAATGTGTCCAAAGTACACCCCATAACGGGAAGAACACTGATAAAAAAAATAAAATGATACCCAGTGGGGAAAAATCAGTTGTTAAGGAAGGGAAAGAGAAGAAAGGGACTAGAGAAAGATAGTATGGTGGTCTAGAGCTGATAAGGTAAGAACCCATGTGCCCTTTGATCGATACTCCTTAGGTGAGACCGCACTTAAATACTTGCAGAAGTCAGTAGGGTGAATTTGAATGCTTGAATGTGATTGTGGAGTTTACTTAGGACAGTTGCTAAGTGTGGGGGAAGTACATTGTGGTCTTGAGTTCTGTAGGGAAGTTTTCAGTGGCTTACTAAGTGAATGTGATTGTGAAAGTTCCTAGGACGAAATGAGTTTCTGTGTTTTCAAACCTCTTCTCTTATACTTTGGTTCTTTACTTGCTTGAGGACAAGCAAGAGCTAAGTGTGGGGGAGTTGATATACCATGGATTTTACCGGTTTTAACCATGGTATATGCCTTATTTATCGAGTCTTATGTTATGTTTTGGAGTCTTTTTAGTATGTTTACATGTCTAGACACATTTGGAGCAGAAGTGGAGATTTTGGAGCTGTTTGGTGTATTTTGGAGATTTGGTCCGAGAGACAGAGTTCACTGTCCAGTTTTGAAGACTGCGTCGATCGTTGCACACCTGCATCGATCGTTGCACATGCGAATGGGCCAGACTCGCCGATTTAATGAAGAATGCTGATTTTGCAGAAAAGCTCAGATATTTACACAGAAGCCCAAAACGTGTTTTAGCTATTATATAAGGGTTTTTAAGCCATTGTTTAGGCTACGCTTTACTTTTAAGTCTTATTTTATTTTCAGAGAGCCTTAGGGGCTGATCTTGCTCTCGAAAGAGAGAGGATTTTGAACCCCTGTTGATTATTCTGTTTTTATGATATTTGGTTTTCTACTTAAGATGTTTTCTGTTTCGATGAACATGTCTGAGTAGTTTACCTGTTAGGTTGAAGGATTCTCATTAGGGATTTCAGAGAATTATAGTTTAAATCAATATGTAGAGATTTATATCTGCTAGTTCTTTATCTAAGTTGTTCTTAATGCTTAATCTGAAGTAGCTAATCAGAATTATGATGTTAGGTTGATTAATTCAGCGGAAGTTGGTTAATTTAACTAGAAAGAACTTAGATAAGCAATTAAACTGTTCGCAAACGGAAGTTTGGTTCAGGTTAATTGTGAACATATCAAACTTGGAATTAATGCTAGTTTAATCTGTTAGTTCTTGCAAACGAAAGTTTGGTTTGCTGCACTTAGACTTAGAGAATTATCGCAAAGGAATTTGGTTAATTCTATATCAGTGTTTGAGTTCTAGAACAGTTATTGATTAGATCTAGATAGATTGATTGCTTGCGTTCCTGATTTCCTGAGAACTCCTGAAACCTAACGCTTCGCCTCCTTGCTCACAAACTCGCTGCTATTTACTTTCTGCTGTCTGATTTACTGCTTTCCCATATTGCTTTCTCCTAGTTTAATCACTTCTGTTTTCATCTATCGTTGACCAGAGTCCCTGTGGATTCGATACCCTAAGTACTACAACTACATCACTGTGCACTTGCAGTTAGTATAGGATAAAACTACACCTATCAGTCCACCTGACCGATATGTGGACCGATATGAACCCTCGAAAATTAATCCGAGAGTCCATATCGGTCGGGTGGACCGATATGGTGGCCGATACTGTTCTCCGAAACTTTGACGAGGGGCTGTATCGGCCCGCCTGGCCGATACTCAGACCGATATGGTCCTTCTTTGGCTCTTCCTTGGTCTTCTGAGCTCAAGACTCCACTTCCAAGCTCACCAATGCTCCTAGATGCCTCCATTCACCTGCAAAACACAAGAAACACTCCAAATGCAAGCCTAGAATGCCTAATCCTAGTCCTAAACAACTCTAGACTCTAGATGTGACAATGACTCAGCAAAATGGTAAGAATGATGGAGAAAATAAATCAAAACAAGAACTATATACAAGCCTAAATGCATGAAAATGTATGAATATCAATTCCCCCAAACTTGAATCTTGCTTGTCCACAAGCAAGCATAAGTCAATCAATCCATTTGGGAGAAAAGTTTGAAAGCGGGAGCTCATATCCAAAAGTTCAATCAAGATCAACAAGTTTCATTTAAAGCTCATGCAACTAAGATGTATCCAAGTCAAGCTTACTCCAAGGATTTAGCCATACTCATCAAGGCCAATTCTCCAACCCATTTCTCAACTTACACAAGAATTCATATCAACTAGCTCTTTGACATTGATTAAGCATTTCAAGTGGATCCTACTCACAACCAAGTGTTCAAACTCATTTGGCAAGGGTTAAGGTTTTGAGATAAAGATGATCTCAATCAAGACGAAGAGGGGTTTCTCCACATTCATTTAGGTTCTCTCATGAAGGAATGAATGAGCTTATAGTAAAAGGCTAAGAGTATAGAAGCAATTGGTGCGTACTAGCATCGATTTCCGTCTACCCATCGCCCCAAAGACCTCCACTCTTACTCTAACCCACCTAGTTTGAGTCTACCCTTTATCAAGGCTTTTCTTTCCTATCCATCTTTCTCAATCAAAACACTTCCCATGAAGCTCCCCAAGGATCATTTAAAACCTTTCAAAACAATGGCAATTCTTTTCTTTCAACTTAGCTCAAATCCTTCTTTCTTTAGTAATGACCTCTTTTTCATGAACCCCTTTTTTTTTTCTTTCTTTGAAAACACATAAGAGCTCTTTCTTTTTAAACATTTTGCCAACAAATACAAGATCCCATTTAACTTCTCTTTTATCCTTTCCCTCTCAAAATCCCTTCCCCCAAACTTCAATCTTAGCCTAATACAAGCAAAAGGTGGTCAAGCTTGCATCTATACGGAAATTTTCAACTAGTCGCCTCAAACTCAACACCATTTACTTAGCTCATTCCAAGAGGCCTACCTCTCAACTAGAGTGTTTTTGGGTTTGAAGGAAAGGTGGTGAAGGGTGCGGAATCTATTCAAGCAAACAAGAGTGGTTAAAGGGAGAAGAATGCTTGAATATTTTGGGGTATCCATGAGTTTAAAAACACTAAGAAGGAGTAGGATAATTGCAAGTCAAGTTAAGGTTCTCACTTTGAATAGAGCTAGCTTCAATTCACATTTTGCTTCAGTTTTAAAACAAGGCTGAATGTTAGCGTTCCAAGCAAGGTTCGTTCTAGCTTTCATGCTTAACTCGGGATACAATCCTAGTGCACTCAATTAGCTAAACAAGCTAGCATTCGAAACCATTTTCACCCAATTAAACTTTACAAGGAAATTCAATCATTGCTCCCAAATGCATGAATCCTACAACACTAACTAGACTCGATCCTACATGCTTATTTTTGCGAAAATTTTCGAAATTTTTTTTAAATTTTTTTGGTTTTTCTATGCCTTAGATGAATGCATGAGACTCAAGATTAGTAAGTAGCCTCTCCCCCAAACTTAAATCACACGGTCCCTTGTGTGATCTAGGCAAGGAGGATAAACCGAAAACACACAAACAAAAAGCAAACAAAGAAGAGAAGAAAAAATATGTACAATGGTGGAGTGTTACCTGGCTAGTAATGGAGGAAAGGAGGTGATGAATCCCCCATGGAGTAGGTCGGGTTGGAGGAGGAGCAGGAAGGTGTCTTCATGGCTCTCCTCTTCTTCCTCCGGTCCTCGCGGGTAGAGTGGCGGTGAGGATCCTCATAGTAGGAGTCATGGGCCATGCGTGCAGATCCTGATGTCTCGTGTCCAGCAACCGAGTATCTGCCCTGCTCCAATTCAGCCTGCTCAACCAGAACATCAGCTTCAGCTATCACCTCCTCGGTGGCTGCCTGAATCTCCTCATCTGCACCAGCCTGAGCTGCTCGGGATGTGGAAGCCTGTCCTGCAGCGCCACTCTTGTCCTTCTTTCCGACAATCATCTTAAGCACTTTGGTCACCTTCTTCAAACATGAGGCCATCTTCTTAATGTTCCTACCGTGCCATTTGCTCTGCTTCTGGAGGCTCCGGTTCTGGTCCCTCAATGCCCTGATCGTCCTGTTCTCGATAGGATCATCTAGAGGCTCAATAAGGTACCTGTGCAGCCCATACACCCCAGCAGGTGCGTCGGAAGTATCATGCTCTGCTGCAGCTGCTCTCTGTGACCCGTGAGGTCCCAACACATGCTCCACTCCCGGTAAGAATCTGATATTAGCTCTGTTGGCAAAGCTTGTAATGTCGGGGTTTGGGAGGAGGTACCTTTCTTCATGGGTAGTGCCTGAGCACATCCGGTAGAGATGGCGCTCTGGAGGCGCCCTGGATGCAAGGTAGTGAGTTCGGGTAAGGTATTGGATATCCATCCATGCAACAGGTGTGGTTTCCCCAAATGTCTTCTCGTTCAGGCTTCCTTCCAGTTTTATCTTCTTTTTCACAAGCAACGGTGTGATCACACCAGCCATGCTGAACTTCGGGTTAGAGTCCCTTACTGACATAGCCCACTCTCTGTGGACAACAAACTGCTCTATCAGAATGGAAGTGTAGCTCGGGAGGCGCTCAACCGGTGGTATGGGCTGACCGTTGGGATAAGTGAGCAGGAGTGGCTGCAGCCCAATGTACAACATCTTCATTTCCTGCTCGTGGACTTGGTTGGCCTCCTTCCTAGCAAAGAACGTGTGTGCCAATGCCTTGTGCACATATCTAATAGCCGGATGTCTGATCCTTGCAGCTTTCATACCCCCCCAGCTTAAAGGGCCCATCAGCTATCATCTGCCAAACACCCTCGAGGTCGTCCTTATCAATAGGGATAAAAGTCCCCAGCTGAGCACCATTCTCTGGAAAGTCAAAGACAGCAGCTATGTCCTCATACGTCATGCTAAACTTCTTTCTGCCCATTTGGAAATCAATCTTTCCCTTACTCACTTCCCCTGTTAAAGCTGCTCTTCTCATATTAACCGTTGCCTGCATGGTTGAGAGGAACTGACATGCCGAGCTCTGATAGGAGTCACTGGCAAGGTTGAAGAACTCCTTAAGACCCATGTTCTCTACAATCTCGTTGTAGTCATCTAGCAGCCCAAGTGCAGTCAGTGTCGGGATGTGAGGGTATCGGGTTGACAAGAACGGTATCCCCTCCAGCTTGTCACATATCTCAGAAGCGGTGAACTTTTGTGGGTTCTCAATTACTTTCCCTGGAGCCTCGGGTGCCTCTTCCTCAACAGCTACCCCTTTTCCTCTCGATGAGGTTCCCACATCTTCAACCGGCTTTTGTGCTTTTGGTTTCGGGTTGGCACGCTTTCTCGTCACTGTCCTACAAAAGACAACTCATAAAGTGAATCAGCACAGATCGCAATCCAACCACACAATGAATAATAGCTTGAGACATCCATGATCAACAATTGTGGGAGCTTAACAATTGCATACTTTTTCAGTTTCAATGGAGCAAGCAAGCCTAAACATCCTAACCAAACTCATTTCTAGCTCAACAATCAATCACTTTCTTGAGCAATTCACAACCTCATCAACCAAAGGTCCTTAATGCACATTTTGAAACTTTTGTGAAACAAAACTCATCCAAATCAAGTAGTATCACAAAGTCAAGCCTTTATCAATCCAATGCATCATTAGAAACCATCCAATTAGAAAACCCTCAATATTTTCGGATTCCAAATTTCTCAAGAACCCTAATTCACCAAAGATCAAATTCATTCATTCTTACGGCGAAATTGGTTATGGGTGTTGGTTCAAACACATATTGGGAAGGAATTCAAGCAATAGCAACCATCAACAACCAAACAAATTCAAGTTCAAAATTTCCGGGTTTTTCAATCCGAAAATCTTGAGAAAGATGAGAGTTCTACCTTGGTTTGTGATGGAGGATGGTGATAGAGAGTGAATGCAAGTGATAGAGCTTTGAAAACCTTGGATTTAGCAACCGAAAAATCGAATTTTGGTGGAGATTTGAGAGAGAAAAGTGAGTTGGAAAAACTTGGAGGATTTGTTGTTGAAATCGCAATAGGAGACAAGGAGAGAAGGAGAATCGCGTGTGAGGAGGAGAAAAGAGGGGAAAGAAAATCGATTTTGGGTTAAAATCCGGTCAGAACCGGTTTGAAATCGGTTTAGGGTCTGAACCACTTACCTGGGCGAAGGGCGTATCGGTCTGGCCAACCGATACGCCGACCGATATTACCTCTCGGATTTATTTCCTGCACCCCGTATCGGTCTGGCCAACCGATACGGTGACCGATATCTGCTCACTCCGAAGACCCGTATCGGTCTGGCCAACCGATACGGGGACCGATATTGAATTTTCTGGGGAATCCGTATCGGTCTGGCCAACCGATACGGGGACCGATATGGAGCCTCGGATTATTTTTACCAGAACCGTATCGGTCTGGCCAACCGATACGGAACCCGATATCGGCTCCTGCACCATTTTTCTTCATTTCCACGGTCTTTGCTCAACTCCAACTGATCTACAACCTCGTCCTTAAGCCAAAACCTGACAAAACTCAAAGCAAAAAATCAAAAATAACAAGCAAAAGACGTATGTACAAGGATAAACATGGGAATGTCTCCCAAGTGCGCTTTTATTTAAAGTCGTTAAGCTCGACTTTGCAAACCGTGATCTCAGGCTGAGGGAGGGCTAGAGAGTGGAATGGAAGTTCCCTCATCTATTACTTCTGAGACGGAGTAGTGCTTGAGTCTTTGGCCATTGACCGTGAACTCTTCATCAGATTTTCCAAAAAGTACCACTGCTCCATATGGTCTCACCTCCTTCACTCTAAACGGTCCCGACCATCTAGACTTGAGCTTCCCGGGAAACAGCTTCAACCGGGAGTTAAAAAGCAACACAAGATCTCCTACTTTGAACTCCTTCTTCTGGATCAGCTTATCATGAAAAAGCTTGGTCCTCTCCTTATAGATCTTTGAGCTTTCAAAAGCCTCAAGCCGTATCTCGTCAAGTTCGTTCAGCTGAATCAATCTCCTCTCGGTCGCGGTCTTGATGTCAAAGTTCAGCAACTTGACAGCCCACATGGCCTTGTATTCCACCTCCACCGGTAAGTGACATGACTTACCATACAGCATGGTGAATGGTGTAGTGCCTAATGGAGTCTTGAAAGCAGTCCTATATGCCCACTGTGCGTCATCAAGTCTCTTAGCCCAATCTTTCCTTGAAGCTCCAACAGTCTTCTCTAGAATGGCCTTGATCTGCCTATTGGACACTTCAACTTGGCCACTTGTCTGAGGATGATATGGTGTTGCAACCTTATGCTTCACTCCATACTTCTTCAAAAGGCTCTCGAATAGCCTGTTGATGAAATGTGAGCCTCCATCACTGATCACAATCCTCGGGATTCCAAATCTTGGGAAGATGATGCTCTTGAACAGCTTTATCACAACCTTGGCGTCATTAGTTGGACTTGCCACTTCTTCTACCCACTTGGAAACATAATCCACAGCTACCAAGATGTAGCTATTCCCGTAAGAAGATGGAAAGGGTCCCATGAAATCAATGCCCCACACATCAAACACTTCAACTTCAAGGATGGGGTTTTGAGGCATCTCATTCCTTCTACTGATATTCCCCTTTCTCTGACAAGGATCACACTTAGTAATGAACTCTTGGGCATCCTTGAACATTGTAGGCCACCAAAACCCAGCTTGTAGAGCCTTCTGAACCGTTTTGAAAGTGGCAAAGTGACCACCATAATCTGACCCATGACAATGTAGTAGAATGCCTCCCACTTCTTCATCAGCTATGCACCTTCTATAGAGCTGATCCTTGCACAAAGTGTAGAGGTAAGGCTCATCCCAATAGTACCTGTTGACATCTCTAAAGAACTTCTTCCTTTGGTAGCTATCGAGGCTCGGTGGTTCTTTCCCAACAGCTAGGAAATTGACTATATCAGCATACCACGGTTCCTTGTCTTCGATAGAGTTCACTTCCTCGATCTTCATTCTTGTATCATGAGCATCCTTAACAGCCTTGCAAGCCATTAGCTGCTCCTCAGGGAGAGAGTCGTCTAGAGGAACAGCATCCTCAATTCTCAGTCTTGACAAGTGATCTGCTACCCCATTCTCAATGCCCTTCTTGTCCTTGATTTCCAAATCAAACTCTTGTAGCAACAGTATCCACCTCAGTAGCCTTGGCTTGGCATCCTTCTTGGCAAGTAGATACCTCAACGCAGCATGGTCCGTGTACACCACAACTTTAGATCCAACCAAGTACGACCTGAACTTCTCGAAGGCAAATACCACAGCAAGAAGCTCTTTCTCAGTTGTTGCATACCTCACTTGAGCATCGTCCAATGTCCTACTAGCATAGTATATGACATGAAGTTTCTTTTCTTTCCTCTGCCCAAGGACTGCTCCCGCTGCGTAGTCGCTTGCATCACACATGATCTCAAATGGCAACTCCCAGTCGGGAGCTTGGACTATCGGGGCGCTGATCAAGGCCTCTTTGATCATGTGGAACGCTGCCAAACACTCATCATCAAACACAAAATCTGTCTCCTTACACAGCAAACGTGTAAGTGGCCTAGCGATCTTTGAGAAGTCCTTAATAAACCGCCGGTAGAAACCTGCGTGACCCAAAAAGCTTCGGATCCCCTTCACCGAGTTTGGTGGCTGAAGACTTGTCATCACCTCTATCTTAGCCTTATCCACTTCGATACCATTCTCTGAGATCTTGTGACCCAACACAATCCCTTCTGTTACCATGAAGTGGCACTTCTCCCAATTCAGCACGAGGTTCGTCTCTTCACATCTCCTTAAGACCCTGCACAAGTTCAGCAAACAGGAGGAGAAAGAAGAACCATACACAGAAAAATCATCCATGAAAACTTCCACAATGTCCTCAATAAGATCTGAGAAAATAGACATCATGCACCGCTGAAAGGTAGCCGGTGCATTGCACAAGCCAAATGGCATCCTTCGATAGGCAAAGGTACCATAGGGACAGGTGAATGTCGTTTTCTCCTGATCATTAGGATGTATCGGAATCTGAAAGAACCCACTGTATCCATCAAGAAAACAATAGAAAGGATGATTAGCAAGGCGTTCTAGCATTTGATCAATGAACGGTAATGGAAAATGATCCTTCCTAGACGCGGCATTTAGCTTTCTATAGTCAATACACATCCTATGCCCAGTGATAGTTCTAGTTGGAATCAATTCATTGCTGTCATTTTTAACCACAGTAATCCCCCCTTTCTTTGGAACACAATGCACGGGTGAAACCCAGGTGCTGTCCGAAATAGGGTAGATTATCCCTGCATCAAGCAACTTTAGAATCTCTTTCTTGACTACTTCTTTAAGGTTAGGATTCAATCTCCTTTGGTGCTCAATAGAAGACATGGATTCATTTTCAAGGTGGATCATATGAGTACACAAGCTAGGCGACAATCCTTTTATGTCATCAAGTGAATATCCTATTGCCTTTCTAAACTTTTTCAATTCAGTGGTCAAAGCAATCAATTCATCATCATTCAGCAACTCATTCACAATGACAGGATATGTAGAGTTTGGGCCAAGAAATGCATACCGAAGCCCCCGCGGAAGGGGCTTTAGCTCAACCTTTGGCGCCTTAAGCTCGCTCCAATCGTCAGCTACAAGCTGCTCCTTGCACAGCTCCACTCCTTTGGCGCCATCGGTACCCATGTCAACAGCAAACACCTCCAGCTCCTCACACACTGAATCTGATCCCAGCTCAATGAACTCAACCTCTTCTAACAAAGGCTTGTGTGAATCAAGCGCTCTCATGTAAGCCCAGCTCTCCTCTTGAAGATATCCATACTCCCCACATTCCTTGGTCAAGGTGACCTCTAGAGGATCCTCCATGTTCAACTCTTCAAGGAGTTCATCAGCTAGCTCATCCATAGTCTCAATGTAAAATATTTGACCTTGAATGGTTGGCTTCTTCATCACCTTGTTGATGTCAAATTTGAGCACTATGTCTTTCCCAAGGTTGAGGTCTATCTTCCCTTTCCTGACATCGATAATCGCACCAGCTGTGGCAAGGAAAGGTCTCCCAAGAATTAGAGGATCCTTTGGTTCTTCATCCATCTCCAGCACAATAAAATCTGTTGGCACTTCAAATCCTCCTACTTTCACCGGAAGATCTTCTAGGAGACCAATTGGGTATCTCACTGATCTATCTGCAAGAACCAAGGAGATCCTACATGCTTTGTAGGTAGAGAAACCCAGCCTCTTGGCTACTGAGAAGGGCATCAGACTTGCGCTCGCTCCAAGATCACACAAACAACCCTCAAACCGGTATGGACCAATAGCGCATGGAAGAGTAAAACTGCCAGGGTCTTCAAGTTTCTTTGGGACAATATCCCTTTGGATGATTGCACTGCACTCATGAGACAACACAACCATCCCTTGCACTTCCTTGGTTCTTTCCTTGATTGCATCCTTGAGAAACTTGCTATACTGAGGAACTAGCAAGAAGGCATCAATCAAAGGCATGGTCAGCTCAACATTCTTCATCTGCTTGTCAAAAAGAGCTTTGTACTTCTCTAGAAGCTTCTTCTTGAATCTGCCCGGAAAGGGTAGCTTGGGCTCGTAGGGTGGTGGCACAAACACCACATCCTTCTTCTTGAGTGTATCATTCACTACTTCTTCAGCTATAGTCTTTCCTTTCCTCTTAGCCATGTCACTATCACTCTCTTTGTTTAGAGCAGAATTTTCAGAATTCTCCTCCCCTTCTTGAACTTCAATGTCCTCATTGAGTGAAGATGCCAGCTTAGGCTTGGGTACTTGACTTTGTTGCAACTCTTTACCACTTCTCAGGGTGATAGCGCTGATATACTCCTTTGGGTTTTGCTCAGATTTTCCGGGTAAAGTACCTTGAGTGCGGGACGTAGAGGCATTCTTGTTTTCCATGTTTGTGACTCTTGATGTCAAACTCTGTAGCTCATTCTTGAGGTCACGTACTTCCATAGCCCCTGAGGCTTGTCCTTGAAGGAGTTGCTGCATCATGCTTTTCAGCTCATTGTCAACTCCCGAGTTAGAAGAAGTTTGTTGTTGTTGTTGACCAAAACCAGGTGGGTATTGTTGCTTGGGAGCATAGCCTTGTTGACCTTGAAACTGAGGCTTGTTTACAAAACCTTGTTGGTTGTTGTAGTTGACATATGGCTTTTGCTGTTGAGGTTGTTGAAAACCTTGTTGAACTTGTGGCTGAGCTTGTCCTTGGGATGGAGCTTGAGGATAAACTTGGTCTTGAGGATTGGCTACATTGTTGCTGCGGTATGAGAAGTTTGGGTGGTTTCTATAGTTTTGGTTGAAGCCCTTGTTGAAACCACCTTGGCCAGCAATGAAGTTAATCTCCTCTTGAGTTAAATCCTCATCATCATCATAAAATTGAGGTTTAGAATCCTCCTGGTGTCCCACAAAGCTGATGTTCTTTTGGCCAATGGAGATCATCTTGTCCAACTTCTCATTCAAAGCCTTTATCTCTTTCTCATACTTCTCATCTGAAGTTGATGAACCTCTATTAGTCCTTTCATAATCCTCATTGTAGTTGCCATCACTTTGCGCGAGATTTTCAATCAGCTCCATAGCTGCATCTACTCCCTTGCCTAGGAAGTGTCCATTGCTGCATGAATCAAGCATTGCCCTCATTCTAGGAAGCACTCCGCGGTAGAGGTTGCTGAGTAGTGTTTCCTTGGTAAAACCATGGTGTGGGCACTGAGTGGTGAGCTTGTTGAACCTCTCCCAAGCTTCAGCGAAGCTCTCATTGTTGCGCTGCACAAACCCGGATAGTTCACTGCGAAAACGGGCAGTCCTAGTAGGTGAGAAGAACTTCTTCAGGAAAGCTTTCTTCAGGTCTCCCCAAGTAGTGATGGATCCTGGAGGGATAGTGCTTTCCCAATCCTTGGCTCTGTCCGCCAAAGAGAAAACGAACAGGCGCATTTTTAACCCATCATCAGTCACACCATTCAACCTCGTAGTGGCACAAATCTTGTCAAAGGTGTCCAAGTGCTGTAGCGGGTCCTCAGATGCTAACCCATGGAACTGATTGTTCTGCACCATGTTCATCACCATAGCGCGGATCTCAAAATTATTATTGCTCACCGCTGGTGGAATTATTCCTCGCCGGTTAGCATTTGTGTCAGGTGTATCTCCATCACCAATAGCTCTAACTGGCTGTTGTTGCTGCTGTTGCTGCTGCTGTTGCTGCTGCTCATCCTCGTGGTTATCCATAACTGTTTGCTCAACACTTTCAACTGAAACAGCTCGTTCCTGTGCTCGTCGTTCCCTTGCTAGTCTCCTCTCGTGTGCTTTGATGTCGTAAACTCTTGCAACTAAGTTTGTAGTCCCTTTGCTGCGCAAGTTCATACACCTAGCATCAATAAGAAAGAAAGTAGCAAGTTAGTAACAATAACTTGAACTAAAAAGGAATAGAAAACGAATTGATATATCCAGAATCCCAAAATGGCAACGGCGCCAAATTGATAACTAGGATCTTACAATCCTTTGAGGTACCAATTCCTCAAGCTTATCGAAGTAGCCTTGAGGTATCGAACCTATTCTGGGACGGATAAAACCAATAAGTATACACTAAACCTCCAGAGTCAAATCTAATAATTTGGTTTTCAATTTCTAACGATCCTAACGAATGCAAATCAAATAGAAGTAAACAAAAGCAAGTAAACAACGATTCAATCAATAGGAAGAATAAGGCCCAAGGGTTAGGGTCAACGGATAGGTGACTCGGGATGATCAAGGAATCCTAATTCAAACTTTTAAAAGCTAATCTCCTAGCAAGGAACACACTATGTAAATCGGCTTAATCTCTTAACACCAATTCTTCATTCAATCTTAACTCAAGAACAAATCATCATTTGTGAATCAAAATCAAACGAGCATTCAAACAGGTTCCAATTAGCAACCAATCACTCTAGACATACATTTTCATGTGCTAGAATATGAAAGTTCTAACAAAGCTAAGAACAGGAATTTCATCGAACAGGTTGTGAACAATAAATTCTAAACATCCTAATCAATGTGATCAAGATTAACTAGGCATTAAGAGCACTTTGCTAGATGAGATTTTGACAATTAACTACTAAAATTCCATTGATCACCCTTAATCAACCTAATCCTACCCAACCCACAAGCCTATGGAAAACTACTCACAAATCATAACTAAATCAACAAAACTCATAGAAATAGAGTTGATCATGGTAGATTAGTGAGAGATTGAAAGATTTGTTGATGGAATAGTAACAGAAATCTAGATTGATCAAAGGATTTTTATGTGTTCTTACAAAAGAGTTTAGAACATCAAAAACTGCATAAGAAACAAAATAAAATAGGTTTTTGGCTTAAATAATCTAAAAGGTGCGAGCCGGGTCAACCCGGAACAAACCGGGTGTTGACCCGGATCCAAGTGCAATTCTGGGGTCGATATCGGTCAGGTGGACCGATATGCAGACCGATATCGAGTCTCGGATTATTTCTGGGTTCGAGCGTATCGGTCCACCTGACCGATATGTGGACCGATATGAACCCTCGAAAATTAATCCGAGAGTCCATATCGGTCGGGTGGACCGATATGGTGGCCGATACTGTTCTCCGAAACTTTGACGAGGGGCTGTATCGGCCCGCCTGGCCGATACTCAGACCGATATGGTCCTTCTTTGGCTCTTCCTTGGTCTTCTGAGCTCAAGACTCCACTTCCAAGCTCACCAATGCTCCTAGATGCCTCCATTCACCTGCAAAACACAAGAAACACTCCAAATGCAAGCCTAGAATGCCTAATCCTAGTCCTAAACAACTCTAGACTCTAGATGTGACAATGACTCGGCAAAATGGTAAGAATGATGGAGAAAATAAATCAAAACAAGAACTATATACAAGCCTAAATGCATGAAAATGTATGAATATCAGAATACCGAGCAGTACGAACCTAGGCAGCACTACGACCAGGACTACAAAAAGGCTAAAGAAGAAGAAACCGCAAGAAAAGGAAAGTCATCATATTACGTCAGCGATCAGTCGCCAGGCCACCGGCAGGACGAGGAACGCCTCAACCAAGATCATCGGCAAAACTATCCCGACCGCTCTCAAAATCATCAACAGGATCGACCCGCCCCAGGATACCAGAGTCAAAATCAAGGCAAACCATGGAACAAGTTCGTCCGAGGAACCGATAAAAGCAAGTTATTCTGCGATTACCATCAGCGAGCAGGCCATAGCACCGAGGAGTGCAGAAACCTCCAGGCCCTCCTCTTCGCCGATTACCAAAAGGATGGGAAGAAGCTAGTCCTAGATCGCAACAAACCTCACCCGAAGCAAGTCAACCAGGTAGCGCAACCAAAGAACGAGGCCGAGCGCTTCAGGATCGTCCAAGAAGAGCGGAGGAAACAGGTCGCTTTCGACGAGGAAAATGAGCAAATCAACGCGGCAGCCGCTGCAGATAAAAGAGCCCGCGACGAGGAAGAAGAGGACGGAGCGCGTCCGCCGAGGAGGCGAATAAACATGATTATGGGAGGGCTTCCTATGGTGAACGACTCGGTACGATCGATCAAGGAGTACGAACGAAGAGCCGTAGCCGCCCAACATTACCGACGAAACGCTACTGACGAGCTCAGAATCGGCGAGGAAATAAGCTTCACCGAACGAGATACTGAAGGAGTGGACCGACCACATAATGATCCACTCGTCGTCGCCATGCGAATCGGCGATTGCGAGGTCAAAAAAATACTAATCGACACCGGCAGCTCGGTCGACCTGATCTTCAGAGAAACGTTGCAACGCATGGAACTCAGCGACTATCGTATCAAGCCATCAACGAGACCATTGACCGGCTTCTCGGGAGATTCAATCAACACCATCGGAACAATCAAACTTCCCGTCTACGTCGGACGACTCACCAAACTAATCAAGTTCGTGGTCGTCGACCGACCGGCTATTTACAATGTCATCCTCGTTACTCCCTGGATCCACGAAATGAGGGCGGTCCCGTCTACCTATCACCAATGCGTGAAATTCCCAACCCCGTTCGGTGTATTTACGTTACGAGGAGACCAGAAGATATCCCGAACGTTCTTCCGCATCGAACACAAAATGCGTCGTAAATCACAGGCGTACCTCGTCGCAGAACCTCGAATCGAGCTACCACCGCCCGACCGGCCGCAGAAAGACGTGATAGTACAAGTCAATATCGACATCCGTGATCCCGAACGCTGCGTCGAAATAGGAGCCGGCCTCCGAGCTGACCTGCGAGACAAGCTGATAGAATTCCTGCAGGAAAATGCCACAACCTTCGCCTGGACGACGACCGACATGACTGGGGTCGACCCGACCATCGCATGTCACGAACTGCACGTCGATCCAATCTTTAAACCAGTCAAACAGAAAAGACGAAAGCTGGGCCCCGAACGCGCCAAAGCTGTCAACGATGAAGTGGAACGACTTTCAAAGGCAGGTTCGATCACCGAGGTGAAATATCCGGACTGGTTGGCAAATCCCGTCGTAGTGAAAAAGAAGAACGGTAAATGGAGAGTATGCGTGGATTTCACCGACCTCAACAAGGCGTGCCCAAAGGATAGCTTCCCGCTTCCGCACATTGATCGACTCGTAGAAGCGACCACCGGCCACGAGCTGCTATCGTTCATGGACGCCTTCGCAGGGTATACTCAGATTATGATGCACCCAGACGACCGAGAAAAGACTTCCTTCATCACTGACCGCGGCACATATTGTTACAAGGTTATGCCCTTCGGGCTCAAGAATGCAGGAGCAACTTACCAGCGCCTCGTAAACCGAATGTTCGCCGACCAGCTCGGCAACACAATGGAAGTTTATATTGACGATATGCTCGTCAAATCCGCTTTGGCCGACGACCACATCAGTCACCTCACAACGTGTTTCGCGAGCCTGAACAAGTACGGAATGAAGTTGAATCCAGCAAAATGCAATTTCGCGGTCACGTCGGGAGAGTTCCTTGGTTACATTGTCACAAAGAGAGGAATCGAAGCAAATCCGAAGAAAATAACGGCGATCACCGAGCTTCCATCCCCAAGGAACACCAGAGAAGTCCAACGACTAACCGGACGTGTCGCAGCCCTGAATAGATTCATCTCCCGATCAACGGACAAGTGTCTCCCTTTCTACAATCTTCTTCGTGGGAACAAGAAATTCGAATGGGACGCTAAGTGCGAGGACGCGTTTCAACAGCTAAAGACCTACCTCTCCACCCCACCAATTCTGGCCAAACCCGAGGAAGGAGAATCCGAATCCGAATCCTACTCGGAATCCTGCTCGGAAATCAAAAACCTCGACGTTCAGAAGTTTGTTTGGAAGTACATAATCTGCCGTCACGGTGTTCCTTACGAGATCGTAACCGACAACAGTTCCCAGTTTATCTCCAATCTGTTCGAAGGATTCTGCGCGAGGTGGAAGATACGTCTGAGCAAATCAACACCGAGGTACCCACAAGGTAATGGGCAGGCCGAGGCGACCAACAAAACGATCATCGACGGTCTGAAGAAGCGAATGGAAAGTAAGAAAGGCCTCTGGGCCGACGAGCTCGATGGCGTTCTCTGGTCTCATCGGACCACCCCGAGAACATCAACCGGCCAGACACCTTTTTCACTCTCTCACAGAATGGAGGCAATGTCCCCAGCCGAGATGTGTGTCCCGACAATACGCCTGAGTATCGCGCCCGAGCACGAAGACCTTAACAACAACATGATCATCGACTGCCTTGATCAAGCAGAGGAACTACGAGACCGAGCGCTCCTACGTCTCCAAAACTATCAGCAGCAAATCACGAGACACTACAACAAGAAGGTCAAAGGACGCCGTTTCGTGGAAGGCGACCTCGTTCTCCGGAAAGTGTTCGAAAACACACGGGAATACCGAGCAGGGAAACTCGGCGCAAACTGGGAAGGTCCGTACATCATTTCAAAGATAGTAAAACCCGGGGTTTACGAGCTCGTAACGATGAAGGGAGAAGCCATTCCACGCTCTTGGAATGCAAACAAACTCAAGAGGTACTACTGCTAGGCCGAGCATCTCTCGCTCAAAAAAAGCCGAGCATCGCGCTCAACAAAAAAAAAAAAAAAAAAAAAAAAAAAAAAAAAAAACGAGCATCTCTCGCTCACAAAAAAGCCGAGCATCGCGCTCAAAAAAAAAAAAAAAAAAAAAAAAAAAAAAAAAAAAAAAAAAAAACGAGCATCTCTCGCTCCAAAACCGAGCTCGCTATACACGAGTTCGAGTAATATGTAAAGTGAACTGCGATCGGCTTGATCCCCTTTCGGGGTACGTAGGCAACCTCTCACGAGGCTCAGCTATATCAATAATAAAATTTTATTAAGTTAAAATTTTGTTTCAACCGCATCGAACAGATCGACATCCTGGCCAGATGCTCGATACATTGTAAGCCGGGCCAAGTTCCCGCACAAGGCTGATCGACAGTAAATAAGCCGAGCAAAGCCCTCGCATACCGTCCCGGTCAGACCTTAGGGGTAAGCCGAGCACTTACTCGCACCCGACCTGTGGTACAACGAGCATAGTCTCGAACCCCACAACTAAGTAAGCCGGGCCCAGCTCCCGCACAAGGACGACTGACAGAAAAAATAAGCCGAACACAGTTTCGCATAACTGTCCCGGTCGGTCCTACGGGATAAGCCGAGCATCGTTGCTCGCTCCTTGCTAAACTCGCATATCTAACCCAAACCGAACACCTTCTTTCGTTGTTTATTCCGACTTGGGCATATATATAAAAAAAAGAGAGCGAGGAAAAACAAAATTCATTAAAAGTGCTCAAAGGCACGAATCCGGTTACAAACAGGCGTTACAAAAAAGGGGGAGAGAGAAGACGACAAAAATTCATAAGGAGAAAATCTAGGAAGCCTCGGGAGCTCGATCTTCAGCCGTATCCTCGTCTTCGCTCCCGATCAGCCCAGTCGCCCGGAGATTGTCCACCACCGAGGATGACACGAGCGCACGATTCGAGACAGGCTGATCCAAAACAGGCATCAAAGAAGCCCCATCGGCCCGACCTGGACTACCTGGTGGAGTCATAGTAAAGTCCTCGTCAGCCAAGTCGGTGAACTGGATCGAGACGAGCTGTTCCTTGAAACGATCGAAATCGGAATGAGCCTTGGCTATCCTATCCGCGGGAACTGCAAAACCTTCCTTAACGAGCGTCTCCAGCATTGACGCAACAGCAGCAACTTGGTTCATCAGTATCTGAGTTCTCCTCCCGAGCTCTTTCTCTTCATTGGCTTTCCTGATCTTGGATAGCCGAGCCTGTGCCTTATCAGAAACTCGCTCCCTCTCCTTCTGAACTTCGCGTGCACAGGAAGATTTAAGCCGAGCGCATTCGGATTCGAGCTTACCCTGCAGATCAGACACTCGAACAGTCAGCTCGTCAGCCTTGGCCCGAGCATTCGAACAATCGGCCAGACACTGTCTGTTCTCGACATCCAACCGAGTATTCTCGGTGGAAAGCTCAGAAACCCTCTTCTCCAGAGCCGACACCTTCTCCTCCTCGACCTTAAGAGACGAACGAAGCGCCTCTGCAGCAGCCGCCGCTTCGCGAAACCCTTCTATCTCGGAAATATACCTTTCGGCTTTACCAAGCTCCCTCTTCAAGTTGCTAATCGCCCTCTCGAGCTCGACCCCCCTATGTTCATACTCGTCACAAAGCAGGTTATAGTTGGCGAAACCCTGGAACAGGAAAGCTAAGTCAAAACCAGATTTTATCAGAATCATAAAATAAATAAATAAAACAACGATAACTCACCCGAACGAAATCCTTGGCCACTGCTTGTTTGCGATCGGAGAAGTGTGTATGCGTGACTGGAGGCAGCGATCTCGGAGGACTATCTCTCATCAGCCGAAGCAAGTCCGCGCAAGCTTCCCCATCGCGAAGAAGTGGCCTCGAACCTTCATATCTCACCGAGAAGCTGATAGGTTTCTAAGTTTTACCCTATTCTAAACTGCAAGTGAACAGCAATGTCAAAGTAGTATATAGGGCTATCGAATCCACAGGGACACTTGGTCTCAATAGAAACAGAAACGTAGAGATTAATACTAGAAATAAGCAGATGGTGAAGTAAATAAATTGCGAAGCAAGAAAGTAAACAGTAGCAGAGATTAACGGTTGAGAAGCAATAAACTAAAAGCGTCAAGCCTAGGGTATTCTCAGGAAATCAGACAAGCAGACAGTTCATTCAGCAAGGATCTAATTAAGCACAGTTCTAGAACTCAAAACACAGATATAGAATTAACCAAATTCCTTTGCGATAATTCTCTAAGTCTAAGTGCAGCAAACCAAACTTTCGTTTGCGAGAACTAACAGATTAAACTAGCATTAATCCCAAGTTTGATATGTTCACAATTATCCTAAACCAAACTTCCGTTTGCGCAAAGTTTAATTGCCCAATTTAATTAGTTCAGATTCCTAAACCCCACTTCCGTGACGTATTTAGCAACCTAAGATCTAGATTCTAATTGATCAGGTTAGAACTAGCTTTAAGCACAATTAAATTGAAGAACAGATATAGTTATGAATCCTTAACTGAATTTGAACAAGTCTAGCAAGTCATGAAATCCTATGTGAGAAACCCTAAACTCAACTATGGATCTACTCAGACATGATTAATGAAAACATAATCAAAGAAATAATAGATTGCATATAAGAAATTAAATAGATAAAGGGGTTCGAAATCTTCTCCAAAATAAGTGAATACAGGAAATAGATCAGCCCCAAAAGCTCTAGAAATCTCTTAGCTATTAGTATCAAAGCGTAATGTAAAGCCTAGGTAAAATAAACACCAAAAACTAGTATATATAGGCCTAATCTCGGCTGGGGCTTCTGTGTAAATACTGGAACTATTCTGGGCCTCTTTGCAAATCTTCATAACTTGTTAAACCGACGCGTACGGCCCATCTCGCTAGTGTGTCGACCGATGCACAAGGTGTGTCGGTCGATGCATGATCAATAAATCGGACAGTGACTTAAGCTCTCGGCCAAAACGTCACAAAAGTCCCAAAATGCTCCAAATATCTCCAATTAGCTCCAAACTTGATTAAACCTGTAAAAGACTCTAAACAAAGACAAAAAACACTAAAAACACATCTATATCATGGTCTAAAATGGGTAAAAACCATGATATATCAACTCCCCTACACTTAGCCTTTGCTTGTCCTCAAGCAAAACATAGAACTAAAACATGGTGAAGAGGTTTGAAAACTCTTCAGAAACTCATTTCATCCTAGAAGCTACAATACTCAGATTCCCCTTAGTAAACCACTGCAAAAATCAATCACAGGATATCAAGACCACAATGTACTTCCCCCACACTTAGCAACTGTCCTAGGTAAACTCCACAATCACATTCAAGCATTCAAATTCTCCCTACTGACTTCTGCAAGTATTTAAGTGCGGTCTCACCTAAGGATTATCGATCAAAGGGCACATGGATTCTTACCTTATCAGCTCTAGACCACCATACTATCTTTCTCTAGTCCCTTTCTTCTCTTTCCCTTCTTTAACAACTGATTTTTCCCCACTGGGTATCATTTTATTTTTTTTATCAGTGTTCTTCCCGTCATGGGGTGTACTTTGGACACATTCCATGGATCACATGAGAGATAATAGTGTTTGCTACTATTCCCATGACCACTTCGGAGTTACTAACTCATCCTCAGTTTATTATTATTATTTTTTTCCTTTACAGAAGGGGAGAAGGGAACTAAATAGGACAGGTTTACAGGCTGTGTCAGAACTAACAAGGGAATCTGACACAAAGTATACCAAGCCCTTAGGTGAGAAATCTAAGTCAGTATTAAGTTGAAGTCAGTAAAGGATCCTTTGATACCTGAAGTGATGTGGGTGTTCCCAGTAGGTTGATCTGTGATGGGGTTTTCTAATAGTCAGAGATAGATCCTGCAACTTCATCCCAATGGTTACTTAAGTTCCTGCAAGTCTTGTAAATCTTCTCAGAAAATCATAGTTTCTTACTTAAACAATTTTGACTCAATAAAACAAAAATTTTTGAAAAACGGACTGACTCTTAAGAAAACAGAAAACAAAAGTCAGTAGCACCTCCCCCACACTTAAGACACACTGTCCCCAGTAGTGTCCAGCGAAGGATCGGTAAAAAGAAAAATAAAAATTGAAAAGGTGAAATTATGTCTGTCGGGTTACCTCTGTCGCTGAGCATCGATCGTTGCACTAAGTGCATCGACCGTTACTTGGCGATTTTCGTGTATAGTCGATCATTGCTCAGGACCGCAACGATCGCTGCAATGCGATTCCTTTCGTGTTGTGACGATCGACACAGAAGTGCGTCGATCATTGCACTGCGATTTAACCGAGACCTGCAAACATAAACTCACCAGAAACAAAAACAAACGTAAAATCCTAACAAAAACACCAAAAATTAAGTAGAAAAACACCAGTACCTAATGGTGGGTTGCCTCCCACCCAGCGCTTGTTTAAGGTCAATAGCTTGACCAGACGGATGCGAATTTTCAAGTACCAGGAGGTCCTGACAGAGACTTTTTCTGTCTCTGTTCAAGTCTCCTCATCCAAGGTGGTGAGTAGGCTGTTGCGGAATGCTCATGTCCAAGAAAAGATGGAGTGAAATGTGCTCCAGGATCTATAACCATGGTATGATCAGGCTGCTCAAAATCTGCGTCCCTTATGGTGAATGTCTGCCCATCTATCAGTGGCTTTCGCAGCTTATCCATCTCATAGTGCAGTGGTTCATCTCCCAGATGGAGGTCTATCAAGCTGTTCCTAACATCAATCAACGCTCCTGCTGTAGCCAAAAAGGGTCTCCCAAGCAATAATGCTTCATCCGGATCACAGTCATATTTCAGCACAAGGAAGTCCGTTGGAACTAAGTAGTTTCCAACTCTCACCGGAATGTCCATAAGGAGTCCTTCAGGAACTCGTATGGACTGATCATCTAGGAAAAGAGAAGTCCTAGTAGGAGTAAAATCCAGCATACCCAGCTTTTCTTCCACAGAGTAAGGCATCAAACTTCCAGCAGCTCCTAAATCACACAGAGAGCGTCTAAAACTATCCTCAAAGATAGAACAATCCAGCACAAAGACTCCAGGATCAGATAGCTTCTTCGGGACCTTAGTTAGCAGAACATCACTGATATGCTGAGGAACTATTATCACCCAGTCTTTCAGATCATCATCCAGGGGCAACATCTTGTTCAGGTACCTTTGCACACATGGATGATAAGGTGGATCATCAGAAGTTGGAATTTCTTCCAATTCTTCACCAATCCCTTCTAATTTCTTCAGCTCTTCAATCTCTTGCCTAATCACTTCAGACACTGAGGAGTGTTGTCTAAAGATCTGCTCGTAGATCTCCTGTTGAGTAATCTCAGAGGCTCCATTGAATAGGCGATCAATCTCCAAATCAGCATTTATGCTATTATCATCCGACAGTTCTGTCCATTCACGCCCTGCAACGACCGACACTAAGGGTGTGTCGATCGTTGCCATCCCGACGGGTGTATCGATCGGCACAGATGTTGCATCGATCGACGCACTGCAGCAGATTTCACCCGAGAGTTTTTCACAAATATCCGAAAATTCCTGTTCTGTCACCAACTCAGCTGTACTTAGCTCAAATCTTTCACCTAGGTGAGACCCATCATTAATGCACACAGACCAGGCCTTAACATGAGTGTCTGCCACTCCTTTTCCCTTCAGTGAGCTGGACATCTGGTTTACCTGAGTGTCCAACTGCTTCATGTGAGTTCTCAGAGACTCAAATTTCCCATTGAGGTATTCATAGACAGCGTCCAACTTCTTGTTGCAGTCCACAGAAATCTTGGTCTGGCTCTCAATCAGTTGTTCCATCATAGCCTCCATTTTGCTCTCATGGGCTGTAGGTGCAGGAGGAGTCTGATAGGATGTAGATCCATAGGTTCTCTGAGTACCTTGTCCATAGGTCTTCTGAAAACCACCAGTCTGTCCACCATTGGAGAATCTGTTCCCCTGTTGATTACCAAATCTATTACCTTGGAAACCAGAACCTCCTATGAAATTCACATCTTCTTCCTGAGTTTCCTCCTCAGCCTGAATCACCTCTACATCTTGGGCAAAGTGGACAGATTTCTTACTAGTCAGGAGATTGTAGACTGTGTCCAATCTGGATCTTATATTAGCTATATCAGAATTCTCTACAGTTCCACCAGATTTCTTCCTCCTTTCATCCATTGTCTTGCAACTGTTGCTGCCAATCAGGTTCTCAATCAACTGCTTAGCTTGTGTAGGAGTCCTGGTGTTGAAATTAGCATTACTGGAATTATCCAGCACAGTCTGATAAGGGAGATCTATGCCTCTGAAGAAAATACCAATCAGCTGTACTTCTGTGAATCCATGGTGTGGACAGTCACGCTGATACTGCTTAAATCTCATCCAGGCAGTCTTCAAGGGCTCCACAGCTCCTTGGGAAAAAGTGAGTATGTCCTGTCTGGACTGATCCGAGCGCGCATCATCATAAAAGTGACGCAGGAACTCACTCTTTAAGGCTGCCCAAGTAGTATAATGACCAGGTGCCAGTTGTCTCAGCCATGCACTAGCGTCTCCAGCAAGACTGTGCGGAAATAGCTTAAGGAACAGATAGTCTGGGCATACTCCTTCATACTTCATGCCAGTGACTATGTCCTCAAACTTGTCAATGTGATCCATAGGCTGCTCTGCTTGAAGACCATGAAAAGCAATCTGTCTCATCAGCTGGTAGTAGATGGTCTTTACCTCAAAATCATTCCTCTCAAAGGCAGGAAGCACTAGAGCTGCTCGGTTTGCATGAAACTCATCAGGTCTGTTGTAATCAGCTAGTGTCCTCTCATGAACAACCATCTCTCTACCTTGGGCCTGTCCTTGACCCTGGTTTCGGTTCAGCTCATGTTGCTGTTGCTCAGGAGGATCAGGGATGACATTCCCTTCAGCATCAACCCGATGCCCAGCAGCATTGTACGGGTTGTCATCTTGGTCCCTAAGGGTACCTTCAGCATCTGGTATCAAGATCAGACGTTCTCGAACCATTCTCTCTCTCTTTTCTCTTCTGATAGTCCTCTCTAGACGTCCAAGTTCCTCTAGTCCGAGATTAAGCAAGCTCGAGTTCGGATTACTTCGAGTTTTCTGCGTTGGCATAAACTGTCCGTAATCGTCCAGCAACGATCGATGCTATCAGTGCAACGATCGATTCAATCTCAGAATCGCCTAGTGACGATCGACGCAAGGGATGCAACGATCGACGCAAGGCGAAATTCGTACCTGCGACAGAGAGAAATCAGAGAAAAAGTTAGCAAAATCAAAAAATAAAAACGAAAAAGAACAAAAACAAAAACAAAAAGAAAAATTTCTAGTAGAAACTCTAAGTTCGGTCCTATCGAAGACTCTAAGAGTCCCCGGCAACGGCGCCAAAAACTTGATAGGTTTCTAAGTTTTACCCTATTCTAAACTGCAAGTGAACAGCAATGTCAAAGTAGTATATAGGGCTATCGAATCCACAGGGACACTTGGTCTCAATAGAAACAGAAACGTAGAGATTAATACTAGAAATAAGCAGATGGTGAAGTAAATAAATTGCGAAGCAAGAAAGTAAACAGTAGCAGAGATTAACGGTTGAGAAGCAATAAACTAAAAGCGTCAAGCCTAGGGTATTCTCAGGAAATCAGACAAGCAGACAGTTCATTCAGCAAGGATCTAATTAAGCACAGTTCTAGAACTCAAAACACAGATATAGAATTAACCAAATTCCTTTGCGATAATTCTCTAAGTCTAAGTGCAGCAAACCAAACTTTCGTTTGCGAGAACTAACAGATTAAACTAGCATTAATCCCAAGTTTGATATGTTCACAATTATCCTAAACCAAACTTCCGTTTGCGCAAAGTTTAATTGCCCAATTTAATTAGTTCAGATTCCTAAACCCCACTTCCGTGACGTATTTAGCAACCTAAGATCTAGATTCTAATTGATCAGGTTAGAACTAGCTTTAAGCACAATTAAATTGAAGAACAGATATAGTTATGAATCCTTAACTGAATTTGAACAAGTCTAGCAAGTCATGAAATCCTATGTGAGAAACCCTAAACTCAACTATGGATCTACTCAGACATGATTAATGAAAACATAATCAAAGAAATAATAGATTGCATATAAGAAATTAAATAGATAAAGGGGTTCGAAATCTTCTCCAAAATAAGTGAATACAGGAAATAGATCAGCCCCAAAAGCTCTAGAAATCTCTTAGCTATTAGTATCAAAGCGTAATGTAAAGCCTAGGTAAAATAACACCAAAAACTAGTATATATAGGCCTAATCTCGGCTGGGGCTTCTGTGTAAATACTGGAACTATTCTGGGCCTCTTTGCAAATCTTCATAACTTGTTAAACCGACGCGTACGGCCCATCTCGCTAGTGTGTCGACCGATGCACAAGGTGTGTCGGTCGATGCATGATCAATAAATCGGACAGTGACTTAAGCTCTCGGCCAAAACGTCCCAAAAGTCCCAAAATGCTCCAAATATCTCCAATTAGCTCCAAACTTGATTAAACCTGTAAAAGACTCTAAACAAAGACAAAAGACACTAAAAACACATCTATATCATGGTCTAAAATGGGTAAAAACCATGATATATCAGAAGCCATAATCCGTGAACGCTCCTTCACCTGGCCCGCCCAAGAAAGTCAACCCGGCGATCTCGTCCAAGTCCGGAATTGACCGATCATCCCGAGAGTTTTCATTTTCATCCTCCTCCCGACCATCCGTTTCGCCTTGGTCAAGGACCTGATCATCACCCGGATGCTCCAAAAGGGCCGCATCCTCAATGTTCGGGCACTCAGTAATCCCAATCTGCGTACCCAGAGCCTCGAGAAGAACTGCCAACTCCGTCCCGCCACCGTCGGTAGGCTCGGCCCCAAGACCGTCATTTTGCTCAGCGGCATCAGCCATCTGTCCCTCGGAAGCAACAGTCTTCTTCTTCTTTTTCTTCCTCACCAAGGAAGGGACGTCAGCAGTCTCCTCGGCCTCCTGACCATCTTCAGGAACGAGAGAAGCCCCTGGCTCAGCGGCAGCCGTCTCCTCGGGACGCGACCTCTTCTTCTTCTTCTTCCTTTTCTTATGCGCCTCAACCGCCTCCACCGCCGCGCACACCTGACGAAACAAATCTCGGTGATACTCGTTCACAAAAACCATCCACGAGGGGACCTCCCCGACCCAAGGCGAAAACGGTCGATTCGGATCCAGGGCGTCAGGATTTACCTGTGTTCCGGAAGGATTCTCCTGCTCCATAACAGGATTTTCCTGCTGACCGACGAGGTTCTCCTCGACGTAGTTCACGATCTCCAGGTCCATGCGGCCCATCGTTTCCTCTATCTGCTTCCCTCCTTTTGTGTATCGAACGAACGGACGGCTATTGTACTCGGCCAACGAATCAACAGATCGAAGACAACACCCTACAGACTCGAAAGATTAGAAAGCGTCACCGAGCTCAAAAAAAAAAAGGATAGGAAGAAAGCAACCTTCGTCCAAATATCCTACGGCTCGCTTAACTTGGTCAGCGTGAACGTCCGGCCACCTCTGAATACTCCGAGCAACAAGCTTATGGAGATCCGACAGAAAGTTATCCGGCGCAGGGAGATCAAAGGAATGACGATCTGCAAAAAGAAAGAACGAGGATGAGTTAGTCTATTTAGAGGAACAAGCAAAGCAAAGAGATTACCATGAAGATGATTCCACAGCGTCCGATACGGCCTCCCAGGGTCGGGAACCGAGGTAGAATTGACCCGAACGTAAAAATAACGATCTTGCCAATCGTCAACCTTGGACGGTTTTCCTATAACGACCTTCTCCCCGAAGCGAGTCCACATACAGACATAACGAGTCCCAACAGTTGTAGGATTCGTCGAAATCGTCGTTATCTCTTCAAAAAACCGAAGGGTCAAGTTCACACTACATTCGGAGGCCAAAATCATGGTACCAACCAAGTTCTGAACAGCCGCAGGACATAGCTGGGACAGGGCAATCCTCCTTTCCTCGCAGTAGGCAATGAGAAGCCTCGGCAAGGGAAATCTCAGGTGTATATCCTTGAACCAGAAGTCATACATGCATATCCACCCCTCCGGACAAGCCCAAGGCCTCTCATGCAGCTCGGGTTGGCGAAGCTCGAGCCGATCAGCGCCCCCAGGATCGCAGTTATCCCTCAACCAATCCAAGTCTTCATCCGAGCATTTCGTCGGAAGGACAGGACGAGGGGGACGCGTCTTCTTTTCCGAGCCCTCCACGCCCGTTCGCTTGGTGTTCTTCCGAGCCTTTTTAGACCTGCTCGACTCCGAGACCATCCTATCACACCGCGCCTGATCCACTAAAGCCACGGCCTCTGCCTTCACCGGAGCAGAACCCAAGGGTTGAACCAACAGAGGCAACCAAGGCCGAACACCGTCGTCCTCCGAATCTATCAGGTACGGAACCCGAAAACTCTGGATGCTACCCGAAACCGACGGAACCCCAGCCCGAGTATCTTCAGAACCCCGAGCTATAACTTTCGTCCGCGCCGAGCCCGACAAAGAGTCCCGTTGAGCGGTAGACGAGCTGGACTGAGCGGAATTACCCTCGGATAGCCTTACCGAGTAAAGATCCCGAACCGAAGATGATTCTGAATGGGAGTCGATTCTCATGATTTGCAAACAAGTACAACAACAAAAGCTAGAGAGAGAAAGAGAACAAAGTCTAGAGAGAAGGGAGAGCGAAATACCTGCAGAAGGAGAGAAATGAAAAACGGGAAGAGCAACGCGATGAATATATAAGCAAGGCGGGAAGATCAAGAGACAAGCGCAATGATGACTCCTACGCAACTCTTCAGCTTCCGACGGTTATAGGTATCATCATCAGCTTCGAGATATGAATCTTCAATATCTCGCCGTTTTCCAAGAAGCCCTCGAACTCCCCAAAGAGAAAACAACAAAAGCCAGCCGACCAGGCCTATATCGAATAAATCCCGGCCCAACTAAGGCATCTTCAAATTCGCCGATTCCAAATATCATGAAGATCGACGAACTGGGGGGGGGTGATGAGGACATTGACTCAAGCATCGACTCAAGCGTTGACTCAAGCGTAGAGATACGTCAAGAAGACCTAGAAGAAGTACCTGCTGCTCAAGACGTGACGACCATGAGAGATCCCCCGAGGACAAGATCAAGAACTAGAAGACTCAGAGCACTGTTCAACACATCCATTCAGAGTCTCCTAGCTCAAGATTATCAAGTGGAGCGTCTAGAGGCCCAAATGAAGACAATTGAAGACTCGATGATGATCTTCTCAATTCAGCCCACTTAGGCCCACACATGGACGACCACACACGCTCAATAAGGTATGATTTCAATTCATATATTGTGTTTGTTCATTTTGCAGGTCCAAGTATTACATTAGTTGTCTGAGTCAGAGTCGGTATTAGTCGTTAAGTGAGTCAAGTTTCCCTGTATTACTTTAAAGTCGGACCATAGGATATTTAGTATTTAGTAGCCGTTGTAATTAGGTTTTCTGCCCTAGAAGGCAACAGCTGCACGATCCCCTTTATAAGGATCCTTAGCAGCCGTGTATCATTTACCAATATCAATACAATAACGCAGTTCTTCTTCTTTGAGAGAAAACACCTTTTCGATTCTAAGCTTTCTTGTGAGTCATATCAAGCGACCTTAGATTCAGTCTTATCACAAGATCCTTCATCTCTTGTGTGGCGACAATCAATCCATCTTCTATCCATTCAATCATCTCACGTTCATTCTAAGGAGTCTAGAGACCCGAGGTTTGAATCCATCTTACCACAATATCACCCACGATCTAGAATAGAGAGACCTCAGTCCCTGTTCTACGTCAAACACGCTTCCATCTTGCATCATCTGGTATCAGAGCCGAAAGGTTCCAAGATCAGGTGTATCTATCCCTTTTCCTTTCGGTTTCTTTGGAATCTAGTTTATAGCTTTCGATTTTTACTTTCAAAAAAAAAAACCATAAAAGTCTTTTGTTTCATCTAGTTTCATTGTTGATCTACATCCTTGAATCAAGTTAGGAATCGCTTCTTTGTGCTTGAGCCAATAAGCGAATTCTCTTGTCAATCTTAGGGTTTTAGAATCAAAGCTTTCCTTTTCTTGCACTCGTTTTCAACTTTCAAAAAAAAAAAAAAAGTTTGCTTCGTGTTCTTGTTTTAGTTCTTCATTTTTGCATTCAAAAAAAAAAAAAGATTTACGAAGAAGAAGAAGTGTGATCTTTTGATCCGATTTTCCCATTTGAATTTTTGGTTCAAAGTGTTCATTTCCTTTTCCAAAGATTTCGAAAATATTTTCCATATTTTAAGATTTTCTAGTTCCTATTCTTACTAAATCTTGTTTTCAAAAAAAAAAAAAAAAAAGTTTTCCAAATCTTTTCAAATTTCTAAAGATCTTCTATATTTAATCAAATCGGTTTACAACTTTCCAAAATCCTTTTGTCAAAACCGAGCGTGATTTATTTTACTTGTAACCGAGCCTTCTCTTGTGTCAGTCCTTGACGCATCGCTTGTATCACAAGTTATCATAGGTTTGCTTAGGATCTTTCTTCTTATTTTGTGCCTTTTGTTCCCTAGTCACTTGATCGCTTGCTCTAGTGTGTGTAGGAACAGGAACCCAATGGCAGGAGAACAAGTAGACCCTAATGCGACTCTGCTAGAAGTGCTCCAAGCCTTGAGGAATGACTTGTCGGCTCAGATCGGACGGATTGATCAAAGGGTTGGACGACTAGAACTTCCAAGGAATGATGAGCAGTCGGACGATGAGGAAAGTGAGCACACTCTGGATGCAGAAGCAGGAGGGAGGAACCGAGATCATCAACATCACCGCCGTGATCGCCAACCAAAACAAGAGGTAAACCGCAACTTTGCAAAAGATTTGAAACTAACTGTGCCAACTTTTGCAGGTAGGGTTAATCCGGAAGCATACCTTGATTGGGAGAGGCGTATGGAGTACATCTTTGACTACTATGAGTACAATGACCAGAAGAAGATAGCTCTAGCTTCGGCTCAACTCACGGACCATGCCTTAACTTGGTGGGACAGAGAGGTCCAAGACCGTAGGCGAAACAATTTTGAGCGGATCACAACCTGGGCAGCCATGAAGTACAACTTCAGGAGGCGATTTGTGCCACCTCATTACCACAGAGATATGCAAAAGCAGTTCAGGCAGCTGTCACAGAAGAACAAGAGTGTTGAGGAGTACTATGAAGAGTTTGAACAACTCAAGAACCGGATGGCATTGGACGAGAGTGAAGAAGTTCTCATGGGCCATTTCATTGATGGACTCAATGACCGGATTGCTAGAAAGGTAGAACGTCAACCTTGTCATGATCTTAATGATTTGTTGCATGCAGCCGTGCAGGCTGAACAAGGAATCAAGAGAAAGACAGCGGCAGCGAGTCGCTCAATACCTAGCTCATGGAGTGCACCGCAAGCTAAGAACCTTGACAAAGGCAAGACTGTTGCCTCAGGTTCCCAAGATAAGAGGTCAGCTTATGACGCTCCAAGGAACAACCGTACTGACTCAGGTAAGTCTTCAACCACTAATACAAGAGCGCGAGACATAACTTGTTTCAAGTGTCAGGGTAAAGGTCACTATGCACGAGATTGTCCAAATCAGCGAGTTATGATCTTAACACCTGATGGAGGATATGAGTCTCAAGATGAAGTGGAACACCTTGAAGCTGCGGATTCAGAAGAGGAAGTAGCATTTCCCGAGACAGGAGAGATGTTAGTTGTTTGCAGGGCATTGAGTGCCTTGAGTGACCCAGACACCATCCAGAGAGAAAACTTGTTTTTCACTCGATGTTCAGTTCAGAACAAGGTATGTAGTCTCATAATTGATGGTGGATCTTGTACTAATGCTGCTAGCAAGATTATGGTGGAAAAGCTAGGTTTGAAGACAACCCAACATCCGAGGCCATACCGCCTTAGATGGTTAGATTCAAGCACCGAGATCAGGATACATGAGCAAGTCCTGATTCAGTTCAAGATAGGGAAGTATGAGGATGAAGTCTTGTGCGATGTTGTCCCAATGCAAGTAGGCCATATGCTTCTCGGCAGACCATGGCAATTTGATAGAGAAGTCATACACAACGGACGCACCAATACTCATTCCTTCACGCATGACAAGCGCAAATTCCAGCTTGCTCCATTATCTCCTCAAGAGGTACATGAGATGCAATCCAAATTTGCTGCTGAGGCCAAGGTAAGTAAAACTAACCTTTACATCACGCCTAGTACTGTCTATAAGGCTTTAGAGCGAAAAGAAACGGTGCTACTAATGGTGTTTAGAGATGTGTTGATTACAGGTTCACAGGATAATGTGCTTGTACCAGAGATTGTATCACTGCTTGACCGATACAAAGATGTGTTCCCTGAAGAGATACCGGCTGGATTACCACCTATTAGAGGAATAGAGCATCAGATTGATCTAGTTCCCGGTGTACCATTGCCCAACCGTCCAGCTTACCGTATGTACCCAACAGAGACTAAGGAGT